>OX369306.1:5612315-6212315 GCA_947284805.1 Coleophora flavipennella | reverse complement strand
GCCAACGCTCGTCTTCCGGAGCGCGGTCGCTACTGGAAAAAGTTCCTGCCCCAACGTCCATCTGTTCTACATGCTATGTGTCACGCCCACTACCCTCTAACATGGTTGAAGGGAGCGATGGCTGACTCTCTCTTTATACTCGTGACCGGGTGCTGCCCGTGTGAACTGGCCTACTCTTGTCAAAGGAATTAATGATATTCAATGATTTTTATGTATAGATTTTCGTGTCATATTATTTTCATGTTCTAATGACATAATCTGGTGTAATTAAATATTAATGATTGAATTTTGACGTTATTAACTAATGATTGCTTATATCTTGAGTTTTCACAAATGACATTATGTTATTATTATTTTATGACTATCAGAAAGAGTGTAATTTTCACCTATTTTGAATAAATATCTTGATCTTGAATTTTGAATCACTACCATTCTAGTTATGTGATTCTGTGACCTATGTTACCTTAGTTCTTCAATGGAATTTCTCACATCTTACTTAAATGGTACTAATAAAAAAAACGGTTGTCTGTAATGTCGGTTTACTGACGATAGTTGAACGTGACAACGTCATAAGAAAATACTGATGGAATGGTTTCATAATATCGAAAACGGAACGCCTCACGGAACGCCTCAGAGCGAGGTAACGACGGAACGCCTCAGAGCGAGGTAACGACGCATTTTTTCGTGCGTGCAGCCGGCTCCATCGAATTATAAGACGTTATCACGTCAAAAAAAAAATAACCAACCTGCATAGCATTAGGCCAGAGACACTGGTCTTCCCCATCCACTTCCACGTCTATCCTCGGGGTCTTGTCAGCGACGCAGTTGTGACCCTCTGGAGCGGCTTTCCCGTACTGAGCAACCTGGATGCTGATAGAGGTCCCTCGGGGACAGCCCAGAGAAACGACCTCATCGTCACACGCTGCCCGCTGCATGGTCTTGAGGGTTCCACCGAGGAGTGCTGGAAAGATGAATGACTGTTAGGAATTTAGTGACGTGTAAAGTGATATTTAAATGTAGATATGCTAGTCACATATTATGCCATCTCACTCACGAAAATAACATCGATAAACCTAAGAACTTTTCGTACAAGGTTTTATTTGAAACTAGCTGTGCCCGCGACATCGTCCGCGTGGAGGTTTTGAATTTTTTCACGGATGCTCTTGAATTTTCCGAGATAAAAAGTATCCTATATGTTAACCCGGGCTATAAAGAACCACCATACAAAATTTCAGCAAAATCGGCCTAGTAGTTATTGCGTGATGCGCGAACATACAGACAGACAGACAAAAATTCCAAAAGTTGTTGTTTTGGCCTCTATTTACAGGATATAAAAAATGGTGTAGGATCCGTTAACTGGGGGTTCTACTCATCATACTGAACAACTTTTCCCAAGGAACCCTTAGTCAATTCTCGGAAGAAAAATTGGACTCTCCATACTAAAATGTACAAAATCGGTAGATCAGCTGATCGATTTGTATGAAGAGTAAAATATTTTTTTTTTGAGATTTCAGCAAAGTCGTATAGCAAAAGTTGTTTAATAAGATGAGTAGAAGCCCCAGTTAACGGGACCTACACCAATTTTGTTACACCCTATATAGTAATGTTCATCACATCAGCTCATACACATCCCCACCGAGGGGCTCGAGCCTACCCTGAATTCGGGCGATCGGGCCTTAGTCGACCACGCGGGCCCAGTTGATCGACTTCACACACAACCTTCGAGTTTCTTCGCAGGCGCGTGCAGGTTTCCTCACGATGTTTTTCTTCACCATATTATAAGAGCGTCGGATAAACGTACATATAAAATCAAAATTCGAAAACGCATTGGTACGTGACAGGATCGAACCACGACCTCCCGGACAGGAGGTAGCGGCCCTTGCCATTACGCCACCGACGCTCTCAACAGTAATGTCCACCACAGTTATTATTTTCCAAAATTATTTCATGTACAGACACGGCCCCGTTACAGTTTTATTATATGTTAAAAAGAGTTTCAAGCAAGCTCTTTCGTTTGTACTTTTAAATCCCCAAAAGAAAAACAAGCGATAATTATACACCGTTGACCAATAAAAAACATAGTTGTCGCGGGACGCCCGGCATATTTGAAACAATTTACAGCAGACTGCACTTTGATCATTATTATTTTTTACTAGCTTTTTCCCGCGGCTTCACCCGCGAGGAAAACTTTTCTATGAATGTCTTCGAGGGGACGTAACGGGATGAAACTTGGCACACATATAGGTTAGGTCTTAGAATAGGACATAGGCTACTTTTTAACCAGGGAAAACGTCTTATTCTCAAGGGAAAATCGAAAAAACGCGGGCGTAGCCGCGGGCGGACGGCTAGCTAAAACAAATTTTGATAAAAAGAGACAGCAAACATATCTTAGTAACAGCTATCAGAACTAATATGACCTACTGAAACTGAATGTCATTACGATACTATGATCAAAGTAATAGGCTTGCTTTATATTTTGCAAAAGAATCCTTTTTATTGGAGTATACGTAATGTATTATTATATACGTAATGACTGAATAAATGTAATGAGTCACCGGAGAACAGTTTTTACTCGGCAAATTCTACAAATTGAAGTCAAGCACTGTAACTAAGAAAAATCTCTGTTATAACATTTATTGCTTATTGTGAATGTATTAGAAACTAGCATTTTCCCGCGGCTCTTTGAGGGTGAGTGGTGAGCGAGCCGCACATGAGTTTTCTCTAGATCCCTCGGGAACTATATCATGATATTATGCTAATTAGTAAATTATGTCATTTCCCAACCCTCAACCATCTCTGTTCAAAAAATCACAACAATCCATTGTTCCGTTGTGATGTAAAAGAAATTAACCAAAAAAATAGTATTTTTTCAGTTCCTCCAGGAACTGCATCGGACTATGCTATTTTCACGGGATAAAAAGTAGCCTATGTCCTTCCCCGTTACACAAGCTAGCTGCATGCCAAATTTCATCAAGATTGGTCAAGTTTTTGAAGCGTGAAAAGGTAACAAACAAACAAACACATTTTCATATTATTTTATAATATTAGTAAGGATAGCTCGTTAACAGATACTTCTTTAAACCTGATGCTTACTTACCTAAATCAACTTATTTTGTTAAATACTACACATTATTTTATTCTAGATCCAACCAATACCTAGTTTTTAAAATGGTTTTTTTTTAATCTCTTATCTATCTAACATAAAATATAAATCTATACATATAATAAAACTGAAACGGAACCGTGTCTGTACATGAAATATTTTTGAAAAAAAAAAGACGTGTGGCACTCGGGGACTGCCGCGGTAAAGCTATTTGCATAGCATTTTTTATTAACTTAAGCAATTTTAATTATTTATTTATTTTTTATTTATGCAGTATTTACCAGTACCTTATAGTCTTTGGGGCGCGGTATGTTTATGTAATAAATTAACACTAAGAAAGTTAAGAAAGTTAAATCATCATTGTCATCGTTATCGACCACCATCGCGACCACCATCGCGACGATCATCGCGACCACCATCACGACCACCATCACGACCACCATCACCACCACCATCACCATCATCATGATGGATAGATAGATGGCACTGTAAGTTTTTTAGAATTCAATATATATATTTTTTGGGGTGTCAGGTTATTTCCGTTACGAAATTTCTAGATTCGGTCCCCTCAAAGCCCGCAATAAAAGCTATACAATAGCTTAATAATACCCATGGTTGACATAACTAACGATATATAGGCCAAAACAACAACTTTTGGTATTTTTGTCTGTCTGTCTGTATGTTCGAACTACCAAGCCGATTTTGATGAAATTTTGTATTTTCGTTTCTTATAGCCTGGGTGAACATATTATAGGGTACTTTTTATCCCGGAAAATTCGAGAGTTCCCGTGGGAAAATTCAAAACCTCCACACGGACGAAGTCCGGGCACAGCTAGTTTGTAATGTAGCTTAACGGACGGAACGCTTCTGCGTACTATAGTGCGGCCGTCCAGAGAATGCTGATTTGACACTTCAAGACAGCGATAGAATGTAACATTTGATGAATCTTCGAAATTGTAAACAAATCAATCTTTAGTTTCTAAGCTTAACCTTCGTGGGGTCTTGCGGACCCCAGTCTCAGTTTTTTGAGGATTACTTCATCATTTTTAAGCCCAAGAGGTTCTAGTTTCAGGTAATCTCAACATTTATAAAGCTGAATTTCATAGTATTACTGTTTTTTCATAATCTGCAGTGACTATCAAGATATTGACACCTGGGTCTGTGTTTTTTTATTTGCCCCCAGTGTTTGTTGCCACGAGAAAAAGAAAAAGAATGTTGAATTGATTTTTTTTTATAGTTTTTACTCTTATTTTAATTTAAAAAACATTAATACCAAGGGATAACGTTGACTTTTGGGACACCCTGCATATTATACTGCGGCCGTCCAGAGAATGCTGGATTGACATATGCTAGTTTGACGTAACTAGTAATGTGCCCATATAGACATCCATAGTATCAATCGCCACTCCAGAACTTTAGTGCTCCATCGGCCATCTGTTCTACGAGCTATGAGCCCTGCCCACTTCCACTTCATTTTAGCGATTCTGTGAGCTATGTCGGTTACTTTGGTTCTCCTGCGGATCTGCGAACTAAGAGATCATTCAAACTATTTGAAACGGAGGATGGGCAGCAGTATCCTTCCGCGTACTCTACCACTATACTGCGATCATCAACCAGACTGCTAAACGTGGCGATTTTGGTAAAAACCATTATTTCGGGAGAGGTCTATATCCATCTGTGGATATATTGTAGTTAATGTTCAAACGGGGTAATTTAGAAGAAGAAGATGTATATTTACTACCTTTTGCCTGAAATATTATCTTAGAAGTACGAGTAGAAGGACACATTTGCAGATCACTTCGTGTTAAATTTCAATTTATTACCAAAAATTTCAAACATAAAGTTGGATGTAAACATATACCAGACGAATTATATTTAAACTCAAATTATTTAAGGTCGGTTCTGACTGATTTTAATAAAAACATTATTTTTTTCAAGTTTGTGTGAAAGTCAGAAATATATTACAAATAGAGAAAAAAAGCTTAGATAAGAATAAGTTAATGGCCAAAGTAAAAAAAATTAAAAGTCTCTAAAGTAATAATATTAATGAACGGACTCCAGCCGGCTGTGCTTCCGCTGGAGGTGCTCCTGCCACTTCGCCTCGTGCCAAGTGAGCAGAGTAGCTTAAATTTAATATATTGAAATAATAATAATAAATATCCTTTATTGAATACCAGAAAAAGCATTAAGAAACTTAATTTAAATATGTACAGTGCAAAGGCGGCCTTATGGCTTATATAAATTATCGCCTTATCGCTAATATTAAGTAATTATTATAATAACAATGTATAACATTTTAATTTTTGCTTTCCTGAAAAGTTGAAGTTTTGCAGATCCGACCTGATGACTCTCATGTCGAGTATTGTCGCTCTAAAATCTTTTACAAGATTTGGCCTAAACAAACTAACAATCGTACACACACACACACACACACACAAACATAGCAAGTTAAATAAAAGCTTTAAATAAAATAGATCGCCCTATTCTGGTAATTGAATTTCAGTCGACAAAAGTTATTCTGTCTGACAAATTCGGGCAATTTGTTAAAACTGCGGTTGCCGGCCGTCGCGAAAACAAACGATGTCAATTACAATAAATGTATTACGCTTAAGAACCGCAGTATACAATACACAGTATAAATAGCTTCTTTAAAAAAAATATCAAAGATTAATCCTTACTATCACTACAATATTAAAAAGGCGAAAGTTTGTGAGTGTGTATGTTTGTTACTTCTTCACGCAAAAACTACTGAACAGATCTGCCTGAAATTTGGTAGGTAAACAGATTAGGACCTGAATTAACACATAGGCTACTTTTTTTCACGCTCGCGAGCTGCTTGCGGCTTGCGCACTGCGCACCCTCTAAAAGTCATAGAAACGTTGTCCACGTGGGTGAAGCCGCGGGAAACAGCTAGTTATTATATTATAAATGTGAAAATGAGTTTGTTTGTTTGTTTGTTACCTTTTCACGCTTTAACGCCTTGACCAATCTAAATGAAATTCGGCATGCAGGTAGCCTGTGTCACGAGGAAGGAAATAGGCTACTTTTTATGCTCTGAAAATAGCATAGTCCGATGCAGTTCCTGAGGGAACTGAAAATATTAATTTTTTTGGTTTGGTTTTTCTTTAACATCGCAACGGAACAATGGATTGTGTGATTTTTTGCACAAAGATGCTTGAGGGGGTGGGAAATGACATGTTTTACTAATAAGCATATCCTGACATAGTTCCCCAGGGATCTGGAGAAAATCCATGTCCACGCTCGCGAGCCGCTTGCTGCTCGTGCACCGCGCACCCTCTAAGACAGTCTTAAAAACAATGTACACGCAGGCGAAGCCGCGGGCAAAAGCTAGTGATTGTATAAAAAAAGAGTCGCTGGCTGTAACGACTCGGTCCTCCTAACCACAGGTCCCGGTATCAAATCCGGACGGCCAATGTACCAATGAGTTTTCGAAACTTATTGACATATACTTACCGATTGCTTTATGGGTGAAGGAAAACAGCGTTAGGAAACCTGCACATCTGATTACAGATGTGTATGAAGGTTGCGTTGCACACGTATGTATGTGTAAATCTGAATGCCCTACACGTGACCTCGGGTGATATTAAATGCAACTCCAACAACCACCGTCTATCCCTTGGATAGCGCGGTTAGTTGTGCTACACGATAAGAGAGATATTAGGTATAACAAATTGAGGTAAGTTGAAGAAGTTGATCCTCGAGTACTTTAATTCTTTTGTTCTTAATAGATAAGAATATCATACCTACAACAACTCTCAAACTACAATTGCTAGCAATTTTTAAAATAGAAAAGCTGCAAACATATCACATGAATTATAAATTAGCATTTAGAATTTTTTTTAATAGATATAGATACTGCATTTAAATTTTATCATACTCCACGCGTATCTGAGATTATTCTCAAAGTATTCCATTGGTTGTTGATTCATCATTCTCAAACATCTCCATTAATAAACCGAAAAATTATGAATTCGATGTACTTTTACACAGAGTTCAGTCAGTCAGAGTATTTATAAGCACTGTAGATAACAAAATATTGTAATATGCTGCCTAAACTATGCATTTTAATGTACATTTAATTTTAAAGTTAAGTCAAACGGTAAGAACAACCGACTTAAATAACAAAAATAGTGGCATTGAACCGACAACGATTTTTTTCCAATGATTCGTGTATAAGTATCAGTGTATACTTAACCTTTCTGAAAACTACTGAACCGATTTTGATGAAACTTGCACTGTTTTCTAAGATGAAGCTACTATTCAATAAAAAAAAATTGCATTTCTATTTCTTGTTTGGACACACATACATAAATACATAAGTACATACATACACTTATGAAATTCGGTACACTTAACCTTCGGTTGGTCGCGTGGGGTCTTTAACAGCCCGACGTTTACGAAAACTGCTATATTTTGTCCTATTTTAAAGATACAAATTTGTACCTCAGGGTAACGTCCTAAAACATATTTAACTATCAATTAGTGCCAAAAAAAAATTCTTCAAAATTATTTCCTGTCCATAAAGTAATTTAAAACCACACTATAGGTTTTATTTTAAACTTTATTATGTTACTAAAAATATAAAAATAAATAAATAAAAATATTTAAAGTCTCTACCCTAATATCGGGCTTTTAAAGACCCCTCGCGACCGATGGCACACCCTGGATACTTCAAACAACGGGCCAGAAATGACATTTTAAAAATTAAATGACGGAACAAACTAAATGGTGGCGAAAACGGTAACCAATCTGCATCAATTAGGGAGACGAGGAGGTGAGGTCGCAATCTAGAGAGCGGCAGAGAGTGTCCAATTGTCCATACTGTATGTTACTTTGCCGATGGTGTCACAAAAGCGCGACCAACCGAGGGTTAAAAAGTCCACATCTAAAAAAAACGCCAAAAGAAAAGTACGAAACCTGTGTTCTATACATTTTTATAAGAAATCCCCAATAAAAGTTCCTTTTAATGTAAACGAAGTTTTCCTAAAATACTGTATAAAAAACCTGATTCTCTGTGTTTGTAAGTATTGAGTTTCTGTCGCCAATTCCGCAAGAAATTCTTTCAACAGTCCATTAGACGACGGTAAAGATATTTATTAAATGTTTTCATTTCTTGACATTCTGAATGTTACAGCTTTGCTTTAATTTCGCTAAAAGCAAAACTTTGTAAACCCAAACCAGCGATAGGTATTTTGTTTTTTATTTTTTATGATACAGGTCTTAGAATAAAAAACATCTTTCTATAATTTTTTTATGTTTATCACCCCCTATACGAGTACAAGCGTCGGTGGCTCAACCGGTAACGACTCGGTCCATCTAACCAGAGGTACCGGGTTCAAATCTGGACGGCCAATGTACCAATGAGTTTTTCAAAAACTTACGTACATATCATTACCGATTGCTTTAACGGTGAAGGAAAACATCGTGAGGAAACCTGCACAGGCCTGCGAAGAAACTCGAAGGTTGTGTGTGAAGTCGACCAACCCGCACTAGGCCCGCGTGGTCGACTAAGGCCTAATCGCCCTGATTCAGGGTAGGCTCGAGCCCCTCGGTGGAGACGTATATGAGCTGATATAATAAAAAAAAAATACGAGTACAGAAGGCATACTCGTAATCTTTTTTTTTTATACACAATTGCTAAGCCCTTGGCATCATCTCATCTGATGGTAAGTGACGATGATGCCGAAGATGGAAGCAGGCTTACCAAGATTACCCAACGCAATGGGGAACTGGCTAATCTTCAAGCCGGAACACATCAATGCTGTTAACACTGATGTTTGGAGGCAAGACTTAGATAAGATGGTGGTAGCTATGATAATGCCCTACCACCAACCAAACCGAGTCTTACAAAGTTGACACCGCCGGGAATCGAACCCGCAACCTCCTAGTGTGAAGCGAATGGACTAACCGTTACGCCATGGAGGTGGTTAATCAATATGCATTTGTCCTAAGATGTGTATGTGACCATGTACACACGGCGCCACATCAAGCTATACAAAACCAGTATACGCGGGCCTCGCGTATGTTGAAACTCAAAGGCGTCGCGCGGCCAGCTTATACTGGTTTTGTATAGCTTGATGTGTCGCTGTCCGTACATTGCCCATCACATCAAGCTGGACACTTTGGACTTTGTACCGTTCTTATGCCGTACACGTTTGGATCAGAATCGCACTACGAGTGTCTAGCTCGACGTGCTGGCCACTGTACAACCAGACCAGCAATATGTATTTTCAAGCGACTTCCAAAAGGAGGAGGTTCTCAATTCGTCTGTATGTTTTTTTTTATGTTTGTTACCTCATAACTTTGGACTGAGTGATAACCGATTTTTATGATTCTTTTTTTATTTGAAAGCTAGTGCTTCCCGTGTGGTCCCATATAAATTTTATCAAAATCGGTGTAGTACTTTATGAGAAAATTAACAAAAACCAAAAATAATAATGCAATAATGTACTAATTTGTTGAGATGGAAGTCGGTTTTTTAACGTGTTTAGCGTTTTTGTTTTGTATTTTTTATGATAAAAAACATCTTTCTATTCATATTTTTCCTACGACAGAGAAGACATAATGTATTTGTCCGAAGAGGTGTGTGTGTGTGACCATGTACAACCAGACCAGCGATAGATATTTTGCTTTGTATTTTTTATGACACAGTTCTTACAAAAAAAAAAATATCTTTCTTCCTTTTTTGTTTATCACCCAAGAGGGAGAGTATTCCTAGTGACAATAGATCCTATTAACATTTTAAAGTTGATTTGATGATGAAATTTGGAGGTGGAATCAATGTTCCAGAATCATTTATTTAGTTTCACCTGTCCCGGTGTCTGTATTGAAATCTTGCTAGTTAAATTTAACCCACTTTTTATAAATTTGGAACCGTATATTTAATTTATATTCATTTGAGCATTCGGCTTTTGAGTATAAAAACTGTTTTCAATTAAAAGCTTGTACCTAAAAGCTATTAGTTTTTCGAAAACTATTAAACATTCTAAGGTATCTAAAGGTATAATACTAGACCAACACTGTAATTGGAAATCTCATGTCCAATATATATGCTCCAAATTAAGTAGATTTGTATAAGCTCTTAGACAGTTAAGAAAGATTAACGGAGAAAAAACTGCACTAACTGCTTACCATGGATATGTTGCATCGGTTTTAAGATATGGCATCGTTCTGTGGGGCAACTCAACGGATGCAACTAATATATTTCTCACACAAAAGAAATGTGTAAGAGCAATAAGTGGAGCAGGACCAATTGACACATGTCGTCCTCTTTTCAAGAAACATAACCTCCTAACGCTTACGAGCTTATACATTTTAGAAATAGGAACATTTGTAAAGAATCATCCGAATCTTTTTAAACATGCTGAACAGCATCCTAGGTAAAGAGACAGAGACCTTACGCGATTGTTAGTACCAAAATGCAAAAGCTCTGTATATGAGAGAAACTGTTATTTTATGTCAATTAAGGTTTATAAGCGTCGGTGGCTCAGCCGGTAACGACTCGGTTCTTCTAACCAGAGGTACCGGGTTCAAATCTGGACGGCCAATGTACCAATGAGTTTTTCAAAAACTTACGTACATACTTACCGATTGCTTTAACGGTGAAGGAAAACATCGTGAGGAAACCTGCACACGCCTGCGATGAAACTCGAAGGTTGTGTGTGAAGTTGACCAACCCGCACTGGGCCCGCGTGGTCGACTAAGGCCTGATTGCCCTAATTCAGGGTAGGCTCGAGCCCCTCGGTGGGGACGTATATGAGCTGTTATGATGATGATGATGAAGGTTTATAATCACATACCTCGCGACTTCAGGGAGCTCCCACAAAAATATTTTAAAAACAAACTTTCTAGTTGGCTGACAGACAAATGCTTTTATGACTTAAATGAATTTTTTTGAGAAGGATAATTTTATGAGAAGGTACTTATTAATTTGTTACTGACATTATAATTAGAATTATAAGTATTTTGTATGCCACTTGTTGGCGAAACACACTGTTCAATTTAACTCTAATTTAAACTAAGATCCTTATTACTGTGTTTCTACAAATAAACTATTTCATTTCATTTCTTCTTTCGTATGTCTAAGACAATAACACGATTTATGGGTTTTTGCTCGATAATTTTTATGTTAGAAAACTATGTAGTTTTGAGATTTTTTTAATTTTTTTCCTACATTGTTTAAGTAGCCTATGTCCTTCTTTGTGATACAGGCTACCTGCATGCCAATTTTCATTAAGGTTGGTCAAGGCGTTGAAGCGTGAAAAGGTAACAAACAAACAAACACAATATTTTCACATTTATAATATTAGTAAGTATATGGTCGATTCTACAGCTGTTTTACGAGTTGAGCTTAATTGCTCATTTTCAATTATGTAGTCCTTGCATCTCTGATAATAAAGATCTGATGATGAATAGAGTTGTAATTATTACGTAGTAATATTCAGTACCTATTCTTTGGTTATAATTATAATATACTAGCGGTTTCCCGCGGCTTCACCCGCGTGGACAACGTTTCTACGACTTTTCGAGGGTGCCCAGTATCATATCCAGTTCCTAATCTGTCTACCTACCAAATTTCAGCTAGATCCGGTAAGTAGTTTTTGTGTGAAAGAGTAACAAACATACATCCCTACATCATCCATACATTCTCACAAACTTTCGCGTTTATAATATAAGTAGGATAATACATTACTGCAGCGGCCAGCAAAATAGGCATTGATTGGACGAACGTGTAAATGTCGGCTTAGGCTTGTTTAGTACTTTTCTCAAATAATGAGCGGAAATTAAAACTTCAATATTTACTTTTCAAAATTAATGACGAACAACGAACAACAATAATTTTTCACGCTCCAAAGTGTTCATTTGTTTTTTTGATGTGTAACATCTTTGCTCTCGCTTTCCTGCAATTTGTGGGCGTGATTTCGTGAAATGGGACGGAAATGTGTAACAGGAAATGCGAACGTTTTTTAATTCTCGAAAACTAAGGTTGTCATAGCCATGCCGCCTAGTGTGATGGCAAAGGCAAAGATGACATACTACTATTCGAAGGGTCGGCCCGTGAATGTTCGACCCAATAATTAATTAATTTCATAAGTATTTTGTCACATGTTACACATCATATGCGAGTACTGTAGGTCTCGTTTTTTTTTAATAAACAGCGTTCTATTTGCAAGTCAGTTCGAAATTTAAATAAAACCTTTGACAAGGCACCTACTTGGTTACCATGTTTCGAGGTAAATATACATAGATAGATCCATTTTTAAATTACACGACAGATACTAGTTTACGTAGTTATTTATTTGGCCGCTAAACACGACATAAATGGATTTTCATACAACTTTTGCCGGCCGCTGCTCGCATGTATTTGGCCAGTACAGCAATTTCTATTTATCTCGAAGAAGGTTGTCAAAATAATGCTCAAATTTCCAAGCATGTTTGAGAAAAAAATCTTGTTTATACCCAAATCTTTAGCAATTTTGATATTTTGAGGGGATCTTGCTCGATCGAAGTATTCTATACCTAGTAGTTTAAATTTAAAGCTATGGGGTAGTCTCTCTCTTATCATGTGGCACAATTAACCTTGCTATCCAAGAGATAGACGGCGGTTGCCTGGTGTTGCACTTAGCATCACCCGCAGTCACGTGTAGGGCATTTTACATTTACACCTACGGACATGTGCAACGCGACCTTCATACACATCTGGAATCAGATGTGCAGGTTTCCTGACGATGTTTTCCTTCACCGTTAAAGCAATCGGTAATATATGTACGTAAGTTTCGGAAAACCCATTGGTACATTCGCCGTCTGGATTTGAACCCGGGACCTCTGATTAAGAGGACCGAGTCGTTACCGATTGAGCCACCGACGCTTTTTAAGGGATAGTAAGAGTGTTACATCCTGAAATTTATAAAAAAAATGTTCAATAATTTACTGTAAATTATTGAATTTATAGATGTAGGAATGTAAAGATTTGAATGTAAACTAGAATACTTCGAAGGGACAAGATTCCCTCAAAATATTAAAAGAGTTGAATACATCTTGTAATTTATTATTATCTTTATATATATAAATCTTCTGTCCGTGTGTTAGTCATTGAACTCCTCCTCAACGGCTGGACCGATTTCGCTAATTCTTTTTTTGTCGAGTTCGTTATTGTCAGGAGAAGGTTCTTATGTAGGGTAGGGTAGGGTAGGGTAGGTTAGGGTAGGGTAGTGTAGGTTAGGGTAGGGTAGTGTAGTGTGGTGTAGGGTAGGGTAGTGTAGGGTAGGGTAGGGTAGTGTAGGGTAGGGTAGGGTAGTGTATGGTAGGGTAGTGTAGTGTAGGGTAGTGTAGGGTAGTGTAGGGTAGTGTAGGGTAGTGTAGGGTAGTGTAGTGTAGTGTAGTGTATGTAGGGTAGGGTAGGGTAGTGTAGGGTAGTGTAGGGTAGGGAAGTGTAGTGTAGGGTAGAGTAGTGGGGTAGAGTAGTGTAGGGTAGGGTAGTGTAAGGTAGGGTAGTGTAGTGTAGGGTAGGGTAGTGTAGTGTAGGGTAGAGTAGTGTAGGGTAGGGTAGTGTAGGGTAGGGTATAGTGTAGTGTAGGGTAGGGTAGTGTAGTGTAGTGTAGGTTAGGGTAGGGTAAGGCAGTGTAATGTAATGTAAGGCGGTATGTAGTTCGCCGGGACAGCTAGTTTTTAAATATAAAATTAAAGCCACTCTGCTCACTTGGCACGAAGCGAAGTGGCAGGAGCACCTCCAGCGGAAGCACAGTCGTCTGGAGTTCTTTCATTATTATTATTACTGTAAAGATTTAATTTTTTTACTTTGGCCATTAACTTATTGTTATTTAAGCTTTTTCCTCTATTTTAAATATATATTTCTAACTTTCACTTAGTGCGACGGGGAGAGAAAACGTCGGACTATCCGGGCATTGTCGAGGAGGACTGTTTTCTGCATTGCCGCAATTATTGGTCTGCCTCGGAGTTCCAGCCGCCTTAGGTGACGTTCAAGGTCGGCTGAAATTAGTCCGTTCACGGATAGGATTTTAGATGTGTAACATCTTTGCTCTCGCTTTCCTGCAATTTGTGGGAGTGATTTCGTGAAATGGGACGGAAATGTGTCCCATTTTAACAGGAAGTCGCGTTTTTTCAGGCTTCAAAAGCGCGGAAAAGGCAAAGGTATCTATGACCATACAGCCTAGTCTGCCGTATCTTTGCCGTCTTTTTATAAAGTATTTTGTCACATGTTACACATCATATGCGAGTACTGTAGGTCTCGCTCGAATTATTTTTTACTATTTATCTCTTGTAATTTTTTTCTTGTATACCTGATGATACGGAATCCTTCGTATGTGAGTCCGAATCCTGTTTTTTGTAATTTAACTTTCCACAGCAATAGATAATTTTCCGAAATTACGCGATCCTACGAAGACGCACTCAAATACTAAATACAACACGACTGTAACAAAGTTGGTGTAGGCCCCGTTAACTGGGGCTTCTACTCATCATACTGAACAACTTTTGTTCTACGTCTTTGCTGAAATCGCAAAAAAAATATTACTCTTCATACAAATCGATCAGCTGGTCGAACAATTTTGTGCATTTTAATATTAGACTAGGAAGTCATGACAAATCTGGTAACGATACCGAAAATAGATAAACTTAGGTTGAGAGAATAAATGGCAACCCTCTGATGTTAAATATGTAGGTCTGCCTGCGCAAAGTGGTTGCGTTATGTACTTATAGCGCCTGAAAAACTAGTTATTGTGGCCAAAAAAAAACGATAACGGAAATGGCTGAGTAAGATATAAAATGAATGTGCTAGTTGTACTCATGACAATTGGGATGACGAATGCTAGTCATCTGATTTACTTTTTATCATGTGTCAAAAACGACATTTTATTCTAAAAATGTTTGAAATACGACGTGACGTGACATCATAGTTTTGCGGCGTCATTTAAGTACTCATTTTGTGATTTTGGTGAATTACAAATCGACGAATTGAAGTAAAACAAAACGAGTAAGCTTTTCAGAAGTTTAAGTAGGAGGGCAATTTAGTGATCAAGAGTTCATAATTTATTTCTGATGCTGTCGTCATCCCTGCTAAGTCAATTCGGTTGCGTTATGGAGCAACGCTTGTTATTTTCATATCATACAATAGGGGATCGGACTGCATTAAAAATAAATTCTGGTATATAATTTTCTAAATTGCTCTCCTCTTGAAGTTTCAAAAAACCTTACTTGTTTTGTTTTTCCATCACGTCTTCAATTTTTAACTGATCAAATTCACAAAATAAGTTCGTCAATGACGCTAAAAATCTATGACGTCACTTGTGGGTATTTCAAACATTTTTAGAACAAAATTTCGTTTTTGACAGATCATAAAAAGTAACTCAAATGACTAGCAGTCCGATCCCCTATTTTTGCACTATGGTGTTACTTCCTCTGCCATAATTTTTGTCTATGGCTGAATCCGGCGCTCTGCGACAAAGTGCAAGTGGGTATGTGACGTGTCCATATTACCTACGTGGAGCCGGGACGGAAAATACAGTTTTAAACTTACGTGCTCTTTCTTGGGGACACGGAAAAGGATGTTTGGTTGGACATCTCTCACGTCTGTGAAAATGGAGTCCTGTTACGCGTAGAAAATTTTAAACTAGAAAGAGAGGAATCATATTGTGTTTTTCGTTATAGAAATTTGATAGGAGCCAAAAACATAAATACTTACCTACTTAGTTAAATTGATTGAATAATTGTATTGCATATTTCGTAGTATTTTTTAACGCGAATATGATTTTAATTTCTGTATGTCTATCCATAGTTTCAGAACTTCCGCAGATAGTCACTGTATATATTTCGGCTACTGCTACTCAAAATTTCCAGTTAAGTAATTTTACATCCCATGCATGCATGTTTGTATGTATATTTGTATGCATGTATGTATGTATGTATGTATGCATGTATGTATGTATGTATATTTGTATGCATGTACGTATGTATGCATATATGTATGTATATACGTATGCATGTATGCATGCATGTATGTATGTATGTACGTATGTATGTATGCATGCATGTATTTATATTTGTATGCATGTATGTATGTATATTTGTAATCATAGAATAGAATAGAATTTATTGTAAAAAACAAACAGTAACATATACATGTAAGTACGTAACTTAATTTTAGTACTTAAGTAAGTATCTAACTTAATGTTAGTATATTTATAGGTACATAACTCAGTTTCAGTATGTAAGTAATTTAGTTTAAGTAAGTGTGTATTTTAGTTTAGTCAGTAAGTACATAACTTTAGTTTAGTATATAAGTTCATAACTTAGATTAATTATAAGTACATAACACAGTTTTTGTAAGTATAAATACAAGTCCATGCGTCTTATGAATCCGATCTGAATTTATTAATAATAATAATAAAAACTTTGTGAATAACTAGAACTTAATAAGGCTAGGAATTAATATAAAGGTAGTTAAATATAAGTTACATCCTAATTTTGAATTTTTTATGGTAGATAACATATATTTTCACTGTACATATTCAATGACCACTAGCATCTAAACTAGGCCGTGCCTGTATCTTAGACGCTAGTTACTTCCCGTGACGTTGCGAACAAATAAAATATTTCATGCATACCCTCATTCTGTGGCACAGTCTTCGCGTCATCGTGAGTGTAACAACTTCTATACCATGATTTACACAATAGGAAAGTTAGACCACTGATAGTATGAACTTGCTTATCTGATAGATTTACGTTAGGTAGTTATTTTTATTACGGATACTACGATACACATAATATAGGTTATATTAAGTTTCGAGTTTTAATTTGATGGAATTTACAAACAGTGGGTTTTGTAGGTAGGTATTACATGTTTTTTATTATAAGTTTTTATTTTTATTTTTTGTAATGCATGTTGTTAGTGAGTACATACCAGAATAAATTAAATCAATTAGTAATAATAAATATATAAATATAAACATAGTTAGTATTTTTTTTTTGTCTAACGTTACTTTATTACAGTAAACAAATTTTCAATTTCATCATAAGTTTTAGTCTTCAGCCAGGAAATTAGTACCTTCTTGCACTCATTGTGATTGAGTTGGTAAATATTTAGAATCTTATTTAGTTTATTGTAAAGCATTGGACCAAGATAACACTGAAATTTATTAATGTAAAATGTATTGAACTTTTTAACCTGACAAACGTTATATTTTCGACGTTTTTGTGTTAGTTCATGTTGATAGGCAGTTTGGTGATGTTGTGAAATTATGGTATCTTTAACAAAAAGCTTCCTTACGGATAAAATATTACATTCAGTGTAGAGGCTCGAGGTGGAATATCTGTAGGGCTTAAAAAACATAACTTTCAGCAAGGCTCGCTGCGCTCTTTCTAATTTTAATAGGTGTGTCTTTCGTGCTCCACCCCATGATGTTATACAGTAACATAAGGTAGACTGAGCAAGGGCAAAGTAAACTGTTTGTAATAAATTGAAGTCAGCCACATGACGTAATTTTTTAAACACATATATAAGCCTTCTTGTTCTGTCAGCGAGTTGATTAATATGAGCACACGACGTAAGATGTTCGTCTATGAGGATTCCTAAATATTTTACAATTTTTGTCCTCTCTATATAGCTACAGGAACATGGACCTGCTAACATGTCACTATCTAAGCAAGAATGTAATTGAATTTTGAAGTTTGGATCTGATGGTAAGGTACGATGAGTGTTTGTGAATACCATGAACTTAGTTTTGGTAATGTTGAGTGTCAGCAGATTTTGATTAAGCCATTTTGCTGTTTTTCGTAACCCTTTTTCTGCAATTTCCTTTACCTCATTCCATGTATTTCCATAAAAAATTAAAGCAGTATCATCAGCAAAAGTGAAAACCTTACAATTTTGCAATTTAAGCTCACAAAGTTGATTAATGTAAATAAGAAATAAAGTCGGCCCAAGAACGCTACCCTGGGGAACACCATAGGTTATTTGGGCGTCATCACTATATAAACCATCTATTGTTACTCTTTGAGACCTGTTTTTCAGGTAGTCCTGAAATAAACTCAGTGGTGTCCCCCTTATGCCAATTTTCTCCATTTTATTTAGTAGTAGGGGAACAGAGACTGTGTCGAAAGCTTTTGTCAAGTCCAAAAACACACCCAGGCATCTGCTTCTGGAATCAACATTCGTAGCTACAAATTCAGTGAGTTTAGAAACTGCCTGCGCTGTCGATCTACCTACTCTAAAACCGTACTGGTTTTCAGATAGTAAATATTCTTTCCCTAAAAAACACAGTAATCTTTTGTTCATTATCTTCTCAATAATTTTTGAAAGAGCAGGCAGTACCGAGATGGGGCGGTAGTTACTTACACAGTACCTGTCCCCTCCCTTGAAGATAGGATGGATTATTGATATTTTAAAAACACTAGGAAAGACACCAAACTCGATGCACAGATTTGTGATGTGCGTTATAAGAGGCACAAGTATGTCTTTTGCTACTTGTAGCAGTTTTGTAGAAATTCCATCCCATCCTATTGCACTATCAGATTTTAGATTAAGGAGAACGGACATAATCTCTTCGTTTGTCGTTGGTAACATAACCATAGAGTTCGGCAATGATGGAGAATCTTTAACATTAGTATTACAGTGTTCCTCAGAATGCTTTATTTTATCAGCCAGATCTTTTGCGACGTTAGCAAAATAGTTATTGACTTTTTCTAATGATAGATGAGCTTTATTTTCTATTTTAAAAAGTTGGGTTGGGGATTCTTTTTGAATATTCCTATTCGTTATTTGGTTAATTATTTTCCATTTTGTTTTAGGATCTTTTGAGTATTTTAGAAGTTTATTCCTCTCATAGTTTCTTTTTAGGCGCTTTAGTAGATCATTGCAGTGGTTTTTATATCGATTATAAGTGATTTTAAGTATTAAATTATTAGGTTCAGTTATCATGTATGTATGCGTGTATGTATGTATGTATGCATGCAGGTATGTATGAATGTACGTATGTATGTATGCATGCATGTATGTATGTATATATGTATGCATGTATGTATATATGTATATTTGTATGCATGTATGTATGTATGCATGCATGTATGTATGTATATATGTATGCATGTATGGATGTATGTATATTTGTATGCATGTACGTATCTATGCATATATGTATGTATATACGTATGCATGTATGCATGCATGTATTTATGTACGTATGTATGTATGTATGCATGCATGTATGTATGTATGTATGCATACATGTATGTATATTTGTATGCATGTATTTATATATGTATGTATGCATGCAGGTATGTATATTTGTATGCATGTATGTATGTATGTATGTATGTATGCATGCATGTATGTATATTTGTATGCATGTATGTATGTGTGCATGTATTTATGTATGTATGTATCCCGTGAGTGCTAAAGAATACCTTTCACCCGACTTTCCAAAAGAGAGGGGTAATGTTTTCATGCAGTCGTGTTTGTTTGTTTTTTTCTGAAACGTAGCAAGGGATGTAAAATTTACTGAACTGGATGTTTTGAGTAGCAGTAGCCAAAATATAACAGTGTCCATCTGCGGAAGTTCTGAAATACAAACATACATGCATGCATACATACATACGACCTGAAAACAAGACACCCCTTTTTGTGGGCAGTCGTGTAAAAGCGAACTGACGGCAAATAGCTTCTTAAACAAAAACTTCAGTCTAAAATCGTAACTTACGTCATGTAATAAATTCTTAGTTCGGTTGTACGAGAAAATAATATGGCTAAGTAGCCCATACATTCTTCTAAGCTATCTGTAATGATCCAATAGATATATATCCCACTTTCTGCGCCCGTAAAGTGCTATTACCGCGAAGGCAAAATTAATTGATGAATTTCACATAACCGTGGAACAAAGGGTACTAGGGTATATATACAAGTCCCGGTATGGAACGGTGGAGAGGTAAATAAATAAATAAATATTCTGGGACCAATCACACATGGTAATCTGGCCCCAAAGTAGGATTCCCTGTGTTATGGGTTACCAGATACTGATATACATACTTAAATACGTTTAAATTTAAATACATACATATATAGATATAATTTAACACCTAGACACAGAGCAAACAAATCTGCTCATCACACAAATGCTGCTTGCCCTGGGTGGGGATCGAACCCACGACTCTCGGATCAGTAGTCAAGGGCACTAACCACTGAGCCACCGAGTCAGTAATTAATATGGTTCTCTAATATTAGACATATGGTTGAGAGGAGCGATGGCTGACTCTCGCGTTATACTCGTGACCGGGTGCTGTCCGTTTGAACTGGCCTACTCTTGTCAAAGGCGTTCATAACATTCAATAATTTTAATGTATAACTCTCGTGTCATATTGTTTTCATGTTCTAATGACATTATTTTTTTTTTATATACCACGGATTGGATTTAGATGTTATTAACTAATGATTGTTTAACTCTTGATTTTTTACAAATGAAATTATGTAATCTTTATTTTATAACAATCAGAAAGAGTGTAATTTGCACCTATTTTGAATAAATTTCTTAAATCTTGAATATTTTGAAAAAATCACAAACCGTATTGATCGTTTAACCGCTTGGATATTGATGGGGCCTGTCAATAATTTGATATATCCGTTGATTATTCCTGGGACACATCGGTCCTGGCAACGAACACGAGATTTTATGCTTTAGATTAACCAAATATAGTTGAAATTGCGCTGCGTTGAAACTGCTTTGGTTGATTCATGAGCTTAAGTCGTTATTAAATTCCGCTTTTAGCGCCATACGCAATTCTAGGTAAATCATACACAAATTTTTCGTAATATGACAATTCTCTTGTCCATTTCTACCATTTGCACCATTTTGAAAAATGGTGGGCTAGCCTGAAGGAAGAGAACGTCAATATAAATGGTTAATTAATTTGATTATTATGAAATTATTATTTTTTACATTTATTATTTTGATTCACTTTCACAGTTAGAATAAAAAAAATTATTTCATGTTCATTGAAAAGTAAACGGTTCTTATTTAAAAAAAATGCCAAGTGCGAGTCGGAAACACACACCTAGAGTTCTTTTACAACACAACTCTCTACACGAGTACAACAATCATACCTATTTATTTCATACATAAAAAAATATCAAAAAAATCGACAGAAAAAAGTGTTTTTTTTTACTAAGATTGGGATCCTTAGCGCGGGTAACACTCTTACTTGGCTGGTTTTTATTATATTTGAATTACTTTAGGGTTAGTAGGTACCTACTTTATCATACTAAGTTCCACGCTTGTATGTTGTACCGTTTTTACGATAGAGTAGAAACAAGAAAACCTTTTAAAACACGTTTATAATATGAAAACATTTAATATTTTGAAATAAATTCTGTTTAATATAATAACACATATCCTATAAAAACAGGCCTTTAAAGGTCGGACAAACAGATAGAAAAACTGACAGACTAACAGATGATGGTCATAATCTTAGTAATAGGTTCCCGTCATTTAGTACGGAACCCATAAACTTATTATGCAAAATTTCTTTGCTGTAGTAAAATACCTTAACTTTTTCAATAAACTATTTTCTTTTTCACCTTGCAAAATTCATGCCATAGTGGGACTTTCCGATTCATGCAAAAATTTATTCTTTCGTTCCTCCGTGGGACTGTCACAGGCAGTCCTTATCCGAATAAAGAGGACATGCGTGAGTTTCGGTCCTACGTAAGTGCGCCTCACCCTCGTAAATTAATTAAAAACGTGACAACCGTAAATTCAGCCGTTTTTGTGCCGTGACTGAGCCGCGTTAGAGACAAAGCGAGTATAATGTGTGTGTGCTAAAATTTTAAAGACGTTTAAATCCTAAACCGTGTGTTGTGACCCTAATACGATTTTCGTATACGGCGGGTAATCCCCGGTTAAGTATAACGAAGCAATTTCCACATTTGTTTATTTACTCTCTTTTGTTTTCATTTTGTTAAACAATCTCGTTGCCATCTACAGACGGTGCCTACCGCTAAGTTCCTCCACAATGGAGGTAAGACGAAGTAGTATTTATACCCAAGCCCAGCTACAGGGATTACACACAGCCGCAATTATTTCTTTAACGTAACATCCTTTCTTTTTAAGGTTTTAAAAAGGGTATGAGTCAGGGTATAAAGGAGCACCGCTCTAGTACCTAATCCCCTGTACCCGAAACAACACGCCTACTCTATGGATAAATAATAAAAAGGCTTACCAATTGTGAATAATAAAAAAAAAAACAATCGGCGGTACATGTGGTGAGTTCTTGCATTTAAGCCGGCATTTCATCAAAACAACCAAGTGTCACTTACTGTCTTTATTAATAAAGAAAGTGCCTTTGATAAAACGCTAAACAGGTCAAAAAACCGATATCCATCGCAACAACTTAGTACATTTTTGAATTATTATTTTTGGTTTTTGTTAATTTTCTAATAAAGTACTACACTGATTTTGATAAAATTTATATAGGACCACAAGGAAAGCACTAGCTTTTAAATTAAAAAAGAATCATAAATATCCGTTCACCCAGTCAAAAGTTCTGAGGTAACACACATTAAAAAAAACATACAGTCGAATTAAGAACCACCTCCTTTTTGGAAGTCGGTTGAAAACTAACTTTACCAGCATTAGCCAGGGTTTGCTCAGAGATGGTGTCGATGCCGGCCATCGGATGGAGAGACAGCATGCTGAAATACAGACTATACAGAGCCATAATTCACTGTAAATAGTAAGTACCAAAAATTACAGATATGAAGGACCACAAGCTACAGGATGGTGGCACGGGGTTTCCCATGAGGGTTCTTTCACCTTTCCTCTAGAACTTTGTTACCACCGAACTAATCCTTTATCAGTAGAACCCAAGAAAGCGAGGTGTAACCTTTGGCAGGACAAAGTAAGCTTACCAACACCCTTCGTCCCGATATCAGAAAGCCTTCCCCCTGGACATGACTTGCCATGGCCGGTTTGGAAGTCTTTAAACAGACTCCGGACCCAGACCGGTCGGAGCAAAGAAAACATAGTCAGGTGGGGATTTTTGGGTGACTGTGATATAAGCTGTTTGTGCGGTACAGTTCAAACGATGACACACTTAACATCGTGCCCTGCGTGCCCCTACATCTGCACGCAGGAAAACCTCATAACAGCGGCTGGTAATGCTGTCAACGTGGCTAAATTCTGGGCTGCTACAGTGTAGTGTCTGCCATCGACACGCTAAGAAGAAGAATCTTTTAGCAAAACGGGGAAAGGCACTTTTCAATGGGCTATGCGAACGACTTGGAAATTCTCATTAGCGGAGCCGTAGAATCTGTATTTTGCGATCTTATGAGATCTGCCTTAAGAGTCTTTGAAAAATGGTGCGCAAAGCACCAATAACCAGTGAGCCTGAAAATAATACTGTTCACACGTAAACGACGACTTGGAAACTTAGTGTTACCCAAGCTTTTCAACACCAATTTTTAAAGACCCTTAACGCATATCTCTGCCTTAAGAGTCTTTGTAAATTGGGGCGCAAAGCACCAATAACCAGTGAACCTTAAAACTAATACTGTTTACACGTAAACGACGACTTGGAAACTTAGTGTTACCCAAGCTTTTCCAAGCAATACCAGTCTAGCCCTAACGAACGAGGTTCAATACCTAGGACTTACATAGTTAGCAAGTTGATATGGATTAGACAAAGAGAATGACATCCTTATCCTTACTATCCTTACTATAATATTTTAAATGTGCAAATGTGTCTGTTAGTTTGTTAGTTTGTTTGTTTGTTACCTTTTCACGCTTCAACGCCTTGACCAATCTTAATGAAATTTGGCATGCAGGTAGCCTGTGTCACAAGGAAGGATATACTTATGATTTTTGTGACATACTTTTATCCCGGGAAAATAGTATAGCCCGATGCAATTCCCAAAGGAAACTGAAAATATACTCTTTTTTGGTTAATTAACATCGCAACGGAACAATGGATTGTGTGATTTTTGCACCGAGATGTTTGAGGGGGTGTGAAATGACACAATTTACTAATAAGCATATCCTGACATAGTTCCCGAGGGATCTGGAGAAAATTCATGTCCACGATCGCGAGCCGCTTGGACATAGGCTACTTTTTATCCCGTGAAAATACTATAGCCCGATGCAGTTCCTGAAGGAACTGAAAATATACTCTTTGTTGATTTTTTTTTAAATCGCAACGGAACAATGGATTGTGTGATTTTTGCACAGAGGTGGTCCCTCAACTGTAGGTGGGAATGATTATTAATGATTATAGCATATCCTGAAACAGTTCCCGAGGGATCTGGAGAAAACTCATGTCCACGTTCGCGAGCCGCTTGCGGCTCGCGCACCGAGCACCCTCTAAGACAGTCATAAAAACGATACCCTTGACAACATCTGTCTTTAAACAGCTGTCCAATATCGAGAACCAAACTCAGCACCGTGATAGCCTGCAATGATTTCAGAGACAGGCCTATTCTGCTATTACAGTTTACATGTGAATGACCCCATGCACAGCAGCCCTAAAGTTAATCCTAAAACTGGCACCGCTTGATCTCTTTGTTCATTAAGAGGCTACATTCGTCTCAAATAACTGGACTTGTGGCACAATCTAGAGTGTCCACATCATACTCTGCTACGTAGGGCGGTTGTATTTTAATTGCTCTGTTATGCCCCCTGCGATAGAATCCCTACGAAACATGTGTTCGATAAGCACTATCGAATACAATTTTATGAGGAAAAAAAATAAAATCAAAATTATTTATTTTACAAAAATATATTTGAGATCCTCTTAACAAGTCATTTCATTTTATATATGTATGACACAGTAAGGTTTGCAAAACTTTTTTTTAATTTCCTTTTTTGTCCTCCAAAAATGACACTTATTTAAAAAACAAATATTTACTTTTCACATCTGTGTTTAGGTCATAGGATTACAACATCCTACAAAATTTCACCTAATTTGATCCAGTAGATTCGGAGAAAATTGGCTGTGACAGACGGACGGAAAGACAGACAGACGCAGGGGTGATCCTAGGTTTCCGTTTTTTTTGTACGGAACGCTAAAAAGACTAAATTCGTTAAGCTAAAGAGTAAGAATAGTTGCGTTGTAGTGTGCTTCCTCCATCAACCAATTAACATAGCTCTTATACTTGTTATAAGCACGTTTAAGCCTTTGGCCAAAGACAACCGTTGCGCAGCCTTGAGTTTTCCTTTTAAACCTCCCTACAGCCCACATCACAGCGTAGAGAGTAATTCTATTAAGTCTACCTTCATATCATAGCCTATAATAAACCAAATAATGGGGTAGGTCAGGACCCTTTACAAGTAATAGCATTAGGCACTTTTGTCGATCCAAATGGAGAGCTGCTTTTAAGTAGGGTCGCATTTTCAAAGGGAGTGTAAAATTTACCTGCAACTACTTAAACTTCACATCACATTTAAAAAACATTTTTAGTTAGTTAAAATTGTTAGTGCTACGCACCTGATGGGAAATGACCATGCAGTCGAGGATGTTACACGCAAACTCAAATAATGCATATTCAATCTCGCCATGAATTCTCGCTTCCCTCGAGATGAATACGTATATAAGGTGTAACAAAATTAGCTAAAACTATTTTAACTGGTGCTTCTACCCATGAAACTGAACAACTTTCCCCATGGAACCCATAGTCACATCGCAAAAAAAAATTGGTTCTCCCATACTAATTCGATCAGCTGATCAGCCAACTGAGTATGGGAAGTACAATTTTTTTTTTGCGATTTGACTATGGGTTTCATGGGGAAAGTTGTTCAGTTTCATGGGTAGAAGCACCAGTTAAAATAGTTTCAGCTAATTTTGTTACACCTTATATACCCGTATTCAATCATACTATTTTTAAACACTATTTACCCACTATTATGCATTACACTTTATATTTAACTAGCTGCCTCGGCGAACTACGTTCCACCTTACACTTGACTACCCTACACTACCCTACACTACCCTGCCCTACCCTACACTACCCTACCCTACCCTACACTACCCTACCCTACACTACCCTACCCTACCCTACCCTACCCTACCCTACCCTACACTACTCTACACTACACACTACCCTACCCTACCCTACCCTACCCTACTCACACTACACTACCCTACCCTACCCCACCCAACACTACACTACCCTACCCTACCCCACCCTACCCTACCCTACTCTACACTACACTACCCTACCCTACCCTACACTACCCTACCCTACCCTACACTACCCTACCCTACACTACACTACACTACCCTACCCTACACTACACTACCCTAACTACACTACACCTACACTACACTACACTACACTACCCTAAAATCAATTATTTTTTGACTGATAATATTTTTTTTATTGTTGAATATCATATTTTTAGTATGTATTATCCCATTCCGGACGAAGCCAAATGCAAAAACACAAAAATCATAAAAATTGGTCCAGCCGTTCTTTAGTTATAAATGGTATATATTGTATTGTGTAACTAAGACGACTTTCTTATATATATAAGGTCTAACAAAATTAGCTGAAACTATTTTAAGGGCAAGTTCAGCAAACGAAACTGAACAACTTTTTCTTCAGCGACCATACCGAATTCTAAAAAAAAAATCGCCACATTCCATTACTGCCTACTTAAATAAATAATATTCTCGTAGTACGGTCCTGGTTTTTGTTTACATCGCTGGACTCGTGACGTGTCGCAACAAAACTGTGCACTGTGCCCGGCCGTTGACCTTTGCTAGTTCACTCAATCAATTCTTATTTAAAATACTTAAAACCTTACAGTTCCTTTTTGCTGTAGGTAGTAAAATACAACCTAACAGGTATTTACACTTTACGAAAAAGAAGAAATTGAAATTGAAAGCGGCGGCTACTTCTTTTAAGGCCTCAAAAGGTCGTTGAACGAACCACGCGAAATGTACCTACGAGGAAGCGCCTACAAGCAACTGTGATGTAAATAAATATCTCAGTTACTCTCGCGCACTCATTGAGTTACGTTGCTCAAAGCCTAACCTATGACATTTTGTGACCTAAGTGCCTAAGTCACAATACAATTTTTGTATTGTGCCTAAGTTAAGTGTTTCGTAGTGAAAATGCCGTACAAAAGTATTTGGACATGGTGGTGTGCTATGAAGTTTGTAACCACAAGTTTGGGATGTAAGAAGGAAGGCTGCGGGTATAAATCGGAATGATCGGAGCGGAGGCTTGTGCTACTATTATCATCTGTGGCGGAGGCGCGTGGGCTGCGGCTGCTACGGTACGATGGCCAGTGCCGCATTCATTAAGATTTCTTATTTTTTTATTGTAGATTTTTTTTCTTAGATTTCAGTATGGTCGCTGAAGAAAAAGTTGTTCAGTTTCGTTTGCTGAACTTGCCCTTAAAATAGTTTCAGCTAATTTTGTTAGACCTTATATATATATAATAGATGTATAGGTCTACAAAGTCACAAAACACAATCTCAAAGGTCGTCAAAATTCGTGACACAACAACTGTAGAAAAAATACTTTACAAGCTCAACTTAACCTTTACCTCGCCCAGAAAAATAAAAGGACAATTCGGCACATCGCGCGTCGCCAGAAAAATGCTGTGTGTGTCTGTAATAGCCAACTGGACACTAGAGTGACAAGATTTTATATTTTTATAGCAAAATAAGCATGAGCAGTGTTTTCTCAGAGAGGATTTATTTTATATGCCGTCGTCGTAATAGATCTTGCAATTCACGAAGGCGAGCGGGCTTAACTTGTGGCAAAGCATATATATTAGTACTAACATACAGTATGGACACTCCCTGCCGCTCTCTAGATTGCGACCTCACCCCCTCGTCACCCAGATCGATACAGATTGGTTGTCGAATGTATAGGATTTCGCCGCTATTTTGTTTGTTCCGTCATTCCTTTTTTGAAATGTTATTTCTGGCTCATTGTATGAAGTGTCCAGGGTGTGCATGTGGTGAACACGTTTACACGTTTCAAAGTGTGTGTGAGAGCGTAAGTGGGTACGGTTAGCATAAACAAAATAAAGATAAAACATAAACAAAATCTTAACAAATTAATTTTACAGACAAAACTTTTGACAAATAATGAAAAATATTTTATAATGAAGTTATAAATGGATTTATTTGGTACAATACCTATCTTCTTCGTATAAACTGTCACTGTCACTTTCAAACTCATCAGTGTCGCTGTCACTTGTTTCGCCTACATCAATGACAAACTCGTAGTCATTATCAAAATACTTCATTCTTTTTAAATTTTTTGTACATGCTTTTTGTACTATTATTGAAAAAAATAAAAATAATTTACCTTGCTATGAATCACTTAGCGCTTTGACATTCTGACAGTACAACGTGATAATCACATTGAAAGTTGACCCGCACACTACCGCAATATGCATGTACACGTTCAACCACGAGTAATACCAGCTCGCCTTCGTGAATTGCAAGAACCAAAGCAATAAATATCAATAATTGGTCGAAAAAAAAAATATTCATCATACAAGCCGAAAAACGTTCAACGGACAAAGGCCTCCCCCAAGGATTTCCACGACGACCGGTCTTGCGCTGCCCGCATCCAGCGACTTCCCGCGACTTTTACCAGGTCGTCGGTCCACCCTATGGGATGCCTGCCTAGGCTGTGCCTGTTGCATGGCTCTCGGTGCGCCGTAGCCATTTGAGATTTACTGCCCAAACGGCCATCTATTCTACAAGCCATATGCCCATTGCCACTTAAGTTTAGCGATTTTGTGAGCTATTTAGGCTACTTTGGTTCTCCAACGGATCTCCTCATTTCTGATTCGATCGCGTATAGGTAAATTCCGTGCTTGGCTCGCTCCATCGCCCTTTGGGTGACCTTGAGCCTTCATATGAGGCCCATAGTAAGCGATCATGTCTCAGTCAGTCATCACTCTAAAACAACGCATTGTTGAACTAGAGTGATTTATTTTCGTATAAATTGATCAACAATTACATTGATCGTCCTGACCTCACCAATATTAGTATTGGTTATAGTGTGCCTAAGGCCGACTAAGGCTCGATCGCCCTAATTCAGGGAAGGCCCGAGCCCCTCGTGGGGATGTATATGAGCTGATATGATGATGATAGTGTGCCTGCTAGGACCCTCAGACACAGATGAGATACTATTAGTTACTTCCTCAGATGTAAGCGGCTTGTTTCTCTAAGCTTTTGTCGTACCAATGAATAAAAACAATCGCAAATCTACAGAATGCTTTATTAGATGTAACGAACAATTTTCTGATCTACAAGTACTCAACAGACTCTTGACAAGATATCATCATCATCATATCAGCCGACGGACGTCCACTGCTGGACATAGGCCTCCCCTAAGGATATCTATGATGACCGGTTGTACGCCGCCCGCATCCAGCGGCTTCCCGCGACCTTCACCAGTTCATCGGTCCACCAAGTAGGAGGCCTACGTACGCTACGTTTTCCGGTGCGCGGTCGCCACTCGAGAACAGCGGCCCTATGTCGGTTACTTTGGTTCTCCTACGGATCTCCTCGTTTCTGATTCGATCACGCAGAGAAACTCCGAGCATAGCACGCTCCATTGCCATTTGGGTGACCTTGAGCCTTCTTATGAGGCCCATAGTAAGCGACCATGTCTCAGTTCCGTATGTCATCACTGGCAACACACACTGGTCGAAGACCATGGTCTTAAGACACTGATGACGATGAAGATTTAATGAAAAGATATAGAACAAATATAATCCCTACCTGTTCACTTCTACTATTTACAATTACTGTAATTCTCTAAATTAATTTGACAGTTTTATTCACATTGTCATGACAGCTTTTTGACCTACGGTTTATTGCGGTGGACTGATAAGTGAGCTTTAAGTTTAAAATGTTTGTTGAACTCGTTGTTGGAATGTATAGATATATGGTCGTTTGCCGCAGGAGAACCAAAGTAACCGACATAGCTCACGGAATCGCTAAACTGAAGTGGCAGTGGGCAGGACACATAGCTCGTAAAACAGATGGCCGTTGGGGCAGTAAAGTTCTCTAGTAGCGACCGAGCACCGTAAAACGTAGCGTAGTCAGGCCTCCCATGCGGTGGACCAACGACCTGGTGAAGATCGCGGGAAGCCGATGGGTGTTTAGGTGTGTTGGGTGGTGCGATGCTTAGTTCAGCGTAAAGGTATGTAGTTAGGTTGTTTATGAATAATCAACACTTACAGTTTGTTAGTGGAAACGGTATATTTCTTTGACATACCCTCACTAGTCACACAACACAAATATTCACTGTTCCACTGTTACAGAAGGAGAGAAGAAATGATAAGACTTAGGTTTAGTATCACAACCAAGAAAGCCAGCAAAATGAAAGTTCAAGCGAATATTAATAATAAACAATGATTAGATAATTAGATATGAGCGCGGAGTTATGCACCTCGTATCGCCGGTAGTCTTCGACTGGTGAGCCGGGAAAGACCGAATGGTTAGAAACAATAGAAGCCGTCTGTAAGGGCGGTTCTATAGTCGTGCATTTTGGACGCGGGATAAACGCGTCACAGCGACGTTAGTTTTTATTATTAAATGCGTATATTTAAATAGTGTACATGATGTAAGTTCTTAAATAAATATGTATACATAAATGTTAATAAATAAATAATACATAAGTAGACAAGTTGCCTACAGGTGCGGGCAGGGCAGGACCGGTCGTCGTGGAAATCCTTGGGGGAGGCCTTTGTCCAGCAGTGGACGTTTTTTGGCTGACATGATGATGATAATGATTGCCGTTTGTGTTTTCCTCATATAATTAAAATAAATCCTTACAAATCAGAAATAGAATTGAAATATGCCAAAAATAGTTAGAGACGATCGACACGCAATTTCAATAATTATTTTTCTGATGTAGACATCTTTAATACTACTTTGAGTGCCTTTAAAACTGTTAAAGTAAAAATTGTTGTAAAATAATTATTGTATCAGGGCTCGACCTTGACCAATCTTGATAAAATTTGGCATGCAGGTAGCTAGATTCACTAAGAAGGATATAGGCTACTTTTCGTCACGTAAAAATAGCATAATCCGATGCAGTTCCCAAGGGAACTGAAAAAATACTATTATTTTGTTTAATTTCTTTAACATTGCAACGAAACAATGGATTTTTGTGATTTTTTGCTCAGAGATGGTTTAGGGGGTCAGAAATGACACAATTTACTAATTAGTAAATTCTGACATAGTTCCCAAGGGATCTGGGGAAAACTTATTTCCACGCTCGCGCACGTCGGCGTCGCAACGGAGGAACGGACTGAAATGATTTTTTTGTACAGAATCGGCTGAGGGGGTAGGAATTGACAAAGTCATTAAAACGATGTCCACGCGGGCATACTGGTTAGTCCATTCGCTGCAAACCAGGAGGCCGCGGGTTCGATTCTCGGTTGGGTCAACTTGAAAGATTCGGTTTGGTTGATGGTAGGGCATTTTCTAAGCCCGCCTGGCTAGCTACCACCATCTTATCTAAGTCTTGCCGCCAAACATCAGTGTTAACAACATTGATGTGTTCCGGCTTGAAGATAAGATAGCCAGTTCTCCATTGCGTGGGGAATCTTGGTAAGCCCGCTTCCATCTTCGGCATTATCGTCACTTACCACCAGGTGAGATGATGCCAAGGGCTTACCAATTGTGAATAAAAAAAAACCTGGTAAATAATTTGTAGTCGCTGAGTCTTCTTAAAGTTGAAAATTTGCTAAACTCTAACTACCCGAATGTCCAAAAAGGAGGGTTATGGTTTACGGATGTAGTATGTATGTATGTATGTATGTATGTATTTACGAGTATGTATGTTTCTTTGGCTGAGTCTGTAGCCTTTGTAATTTTGGAGTTAGATTCTTCTTGATCCTGTAAATGACTATGGATCATTTTTACCTGACTGTTCAAAAACGAGGGTTAGTATTTTTATGCAGTAGTGTTTGTAATTTTTAACCGATTTCAAAAAAGGAGGAGGTTTCTCAATTCGACCGTATATATTTTTTTTGATGTGTGTTCACGGATAACTTCGTCGTTTATGAACCGATTTTGATGATTATTTTTTTGTTGGAAAGGTGATATCTCATGGGTGGTACCATTATAAGGAAACCAGGATCTGATGATGGCATCGAGGGTAACCTTAGTTTTCTCATTGAAGTCGGTTTTATTTTGTTCAAAATTAATAAATTAAAGTGGTTAAATTACATTTAAGGGTAAAGAATACTGAAGGCAGAGAAGTTGGAGTAGTTTTGCTATGTTTGCTTATAAATAAGTCACCAAAAGTTTACCCGAAAATACTTTTGTCCTACTTCGTAATTAGATCAACAGTCAATCTGTGTTGCGTGAGACGGGACCACGACAGAAGGGACAAGACTTCTGACTATTGCCAGATACATTTGTGTGCGCAGTGAAGATCTCAGACTGGAAGATATCCAGAGCTAACCCGTCGTGCAGGTTTAAATAACAGAGTAATTTTGTACTTTACTTTCTGCCGAAATTTAAAGGATGACTTTTAATTAGTTCTTTATAGTAAATAATATGAATGTACTCATGATTACAAACAACTTTCCCAAAGAAACTATATGTCAAATATGGAAAAAAATGTTTGGTCCTTTAAACATTTTTTTGCCGCTTTGATAACTTATTGTGTATCGAATATATAGCATATCTCTGGTATCGAGCAGAGATTTGTTAGCATATCTCTGGTATCGAGGACCAAAATTTTTTTTCTGATTTGACTCTTAGATTCTTTGGGAAAGTTGTTCGTAATCACGAGTACATTTATATTCTTTGGTATCAAGAACTAAATTAAAGTCACCCTATATTTCATTTTAAAAGCTGTTGTTTAATTTAATATTCTTTATTGCAATAAATACAAAAATAAAAGAAATATTATTGAGAGCGTCGGTGGGATAACGGCTAGGGCCTCCGCCTCCTGTCCGGGAGGTTATGGTTGCCACGTACCAATGTTATTTCGAATTTAGGTTTCATATGTATACGTTTATCGCCGACATTCTTACGGTGAAGGAAAACATCGTGAGGAAACCTGCACCCGTTTGCGAAGGAACTCGCAGGTTGTGTGTGAAGTCGACCAACCCACACTGGGCCAGCGTGGTCGACTAAGGCCCAATCGCCTAATTAAGGGTAGGCTCGAGCCCCTCGGTGGGGACGTATATGAGCTGACATGATGAGAAGAAATATTATACAACAGGCGACCTTATTGCTAGGCGGCCCTTTTTAATTGCTATGTTCGTATGTATGTAGATATGTTAGTTAGTTTGTAAAAATCTTGCAAACGATTTTAAACGACTTCCAGGGGTCCGATTTAGCTGAAATATGGTATGAATCCGTATTCCCGGTCACAATAGAACGTTTGGGTGTTTTGAAGTTGATCTGATGATGAACTTTGGAAGTGGATCAAGGTCCAAGGATCGTCTTTTATTTTCAATAGAATCGTAGGAAATACTGAGCTCGCTTTTGTTTTTAAATGAAATTTGTAAACGTGCATTTATATTCACTTTTGGCACCGTAAACATTTGACTTTTGAGCATAAAAACTCTTTTCAAAATAAAAGCTTGTACCTAAAAACTTTTTTCTGTTTCTTTTTTTTCTCTCTGATTTGATCTTTTAGTCGGTATAGTTTACAAATAGTAATAAGATCAATTAAACTGTACCACAGATTACTAATTAGTTACTAACTGTACTCCCCACGGATAAGATAAGATAAACTTTACTTTATTTAGAAAGTGTGTTCAGTACAAAATTATGTTACACTAGCTTTTGCCCGCGGCTTCACCCACGTGGACATAGCTTTTATGACTCTTTTTGAGGGTGAGTGGTGCGCGAGCCGCAATCAGCTCGCAAGCGTGGACATGAGTTTTCTCCAGGTACCTCAGGAACTGTATCGGGCTATTCAGATTAGCAGTCTTTGTCACTTCCCACCCCCTCAACAAATTCTATACAAAAAATAACTTTAATCCGTTGCTCCGTTGCGACGCCACCGACGTGCGCGAGCGTAGAAAACAGTTGTCCCCAGATCCCTCGGGAACTATGTCAGGATATACTTATTAGTAAATTATATCATTTTCCACCTCATCTCTGTGCTAAAAATCACACCAATCTATTTTTCCTTACGATTTTATATAAAACGAACAAAGACTATTGTTTTAGTTTCCTCAGGCACTGCATCGGGCTATGATAATTTCCACAGATAAAAGGTTGACTATTTCATTCCCAGTAATACAGGCTACCTGCATGCCAAATTTCATAAAGATTGATAGAGGTGTTGAAGTGTGAATAGGTAACAAACAAACAAACACATTTTCACATTTATAATATTAAGTAAGGATTTCTAAATCTTAAATAAAATATAAAGCGTCAGTGGCAAAATGGTTAGGGCCACTACCTCCTGTCCGGAAGGCCGTGATTCAAATCCTGCCACTTATCAATATCTATACGAATATCGATTTCATACTGGTATGTACGTTTATCCGACGCTCTTACGGTGAGAAAAACATCGTGAGGAAACCTGCTTACGCCTTCGAAGAAATTCGAAGCTTATGTGTGAAGTAAATCAACCCGCAATGGGCCCGCGTGATCGCCTAAGGCCAGATCGCCCTATCTCAGGGCAGGTTGAGCCCCTTGGTGGGGACGTATAAAAACTAATATGATGAAATAACATACCTATATTATCAAAAAACTAATTCAAATCATTGTAGGTATCAATCTAGTAATAAAATTTCCTAACAATATTAATATGGGTCAAATACTCGAGTCGTATCAGCTCCAAAAGAGCCCAAGATGCACTTCTCGTTGCCGCGCTGGATGGCAACAGCTAACCTTAGCAGCAGGTAGGACCTCACGTCACATCTCCACTCTCGAAGGCGAAGGCCAATCTCCTTTATGAAGGCAAAGACCTCTGAGGGTTCAGCAGCCGGTTGTCTCACAGACCAGCGGCACAAAGCAGTAATTTGCCTCCAAGACCGAGTATTTATTATGCTTCTTTCTCGCCGAAAATTGAGCAGCAGTACCGTACAGTGAGGCAGAAAAAGTAGCTTCCCAAAGCAGACACGTTCCTCTGTGCCATAGCACCTGTTTAAACCCTCCAGCCTTTTGCCATCAGATCGACTAAAGCCCGGCCGGCGGCTGCATCAAAGATGGAATATTCCATCTGGCCGAGACCAGTGCCCTCCGAGTGAGGTCATTAAGGAATTGGTGACGTGGGAATCTTCACAAACACGACTGCAACTCAGTGAGTGATGGCCAATTGCCTCCACCGTGGACCCGCAAATACATTGATGAGGTTCACAGATATTGATATTGCAGGTGGAGAGCAACTGCCACACGCAAATAGTCGCCGTCAGAAGAGTTCCCATATCTGTGCCTCCTGTTAAAAGATGCTGAACTCGATTTATGTGTTTTTATTTTTTTACACGATGTGAATCTGTAAAAATATACCTCTCTGTTCGTCTATGAAACACATCGCTACGTACCATAGTTCCAGAGTTTAAAGTAGCGTATGCTGAAAAATACATAAAAGAAATCTAATCAAAAGTATGAAATATTATTTTAATGTTTTAATACAACTTAAGCGCGTTTTATTATCCCTGCAGTGCCATCTATTGACATTCTGCTACTATGATTATAATGTGTGGTATGTGTAGCTAATATGGGGAAAAAGTACTCTATTGTTATTATTATTGTAAGAATCGATAGATATAATTTCCCACGGGACCTCTTTAGTTTTCCGGGATAAAGAATACCCGACTATACAACGATGGTCAAAACACCCCATCCCAATGTAAAGGTTTCATATTGTTACGTTGAGCCAATGTAATGATACAATTTTTTGCATTCCTGCAGGAACCCTTAATTTTTTTGGGATTTACAATGTCCCAATGTTCGCGATATAGGGTATCAAAGTGTATAATTAGATTGTAATAGGTCAAGCCACATTTGCGTGGTGAGCCATTCTATAAATGAATACTTTTGATTTTCCCACGGGAACTCTTCAATTTTCCGGGATAAAAAGTATCCTATATGTTACCCCGGGCTATAAGGAACCACCATACAAAATTTCATCAAAATCGGCCTGGTAGTTTTTGCGTGATGCGCGTACATACAGACAGACAGACAGACAGACAAAAATTCCAAAAGTTGTTGTTTTGGCCTCTGTATCGTTAGTAATGTCCACCACAGTTATTATTTTCCAAAAATATTTCATGTACAGACACGGCCCCGTTACAGTTTTATTATATTATAGATTTAATATATTTTTAGTTTCGACAAGTTGCCTGTTTCGGACGTACAATATAAACATTATATTTAGTCATTAGCAAAATATTCATTCTAAATATAAAAGCTTTCCTCGACATACAACTGATAGTATATTTTAGCGGCTAGTAAGATTCCTCAATTGCGTAAACTTGATAATGAACTTAGCGTCATTTCGGAGAACACATATTTTAAAACATGTTTTGTATGACGAGTACCATTTTTAGAGATTTCCCAGATATATCACATACTTTTAGCATATTTTAGGAGTTCATAAGTGTGGTCGATGGCAAAAATTTTGAAAACATCCTTAGAGCCATTTTTGAGAAAAAAATATTTTTAGCTTTTTTGTATGTGAGGAACTCTTAATTTTTTTAAAGTATACCTGGCAAACAATTTTAAAAATTTATGTTCAACATTTCATCGACATCGGTTTAGCAGTTTCTCCGTAAGTCAGGGATACCGACACATACATACACACACACGCATTTTCATTCACCAAATCTCATAGTTGTTTTTTTAGACCATCACAATTATTTAACCTTCTAGGTATAAGTTAAAACCACTAAAATCCTAAAATTTATTTTAGGGCGGTTACCCACGGTAACAAAATGGTTTTAGGACGGTTCTACACAGTAACAAAATGCCAATTAAAATACAAGCTAAATTAATATGGTGGATTGATCAATGTGTATTGACTCTTGATCAAACCTTGCTCAGGGAGCGATGTGATTAAATCGTAGATACATTATAATATTGCTATATGGATAGAAATGAACGTTCGGGATGACCTCCAGACATATTGAATAGGTACATTCACTACTCAATATACATATGCGCGTCCCATTATGACGAAGTAGAAGCGCTAAAAAGAATCAAAATTACGCATCGCTACGATATTTTTTTCAAGAATATATTAATGTTTCTGGGTACAAGACCTTTTGAGATAGTCTACATTTATTCATCTCCATTTCTTTTTTGATTTGCATTGCTACTGCCGGTGCATAACAGATCTTCTCTGGAGTTCTTGACATCATTTGCAGCATCCTCATTCGATATTATCCGTATAATACCTAGGGCAAGTCGGGTGTTCACGTCCTTCATTTTATTTTCTTGTTCTGTACATTGCTCACGTGCTCCAGACGATTTTCTCCAAAACGTATTTTTTGCTTCTTAAAGCAAAATTCTAGAAAAAAACCGGCGAAGTGCGAGTCAGAACCGCACACAAAGGGTTCCGTACCATCATACTAGATAGCGCTAGTACAAAGGGTTCCGTTCCATCATTATAGATGGCGCTAGTTTCTTCACGTTTATAAAAAACCCGTTTTTGTATGGAGACTCCTTATTTTTTTCACTTTTTCTAATTTTCAGTATTTTTGGTTACAGCGGCAACAGAAATACATCATCTGTGAAAATTTGAACTGTATAGCTATGACGATTCATGAAACATAGCCTGGTGACAGATGGACAGACAGACGGACAGCGGAGTTTTAGTAATAGGGTCCCGTTTTTACCCTTTGGGTACGAAACCCTAAATACAATGCAAAAAAAATAAAATAGAACTACGAATGCATTCACTACAAATCCCGCCAAAAAGCTCGGTACCTGCAAGTGCTACGATTGCTACGAGAGTGGTCATATTACAGTGGTGGTCACATAATTAAGAACGCTTCATAATCAGACATCGCTTTAAAGTGTATAGGTCATAATAAAGATATTTAAATCTTATTGAACAATATTGACTATACTGCTGGTTAGTATATTTATGAGGCCAACATAGTCCAAAAAGAAAACTAGGAAATGATATTTAATCATCATCATCAACCACAAATCGTCCACTGCTGGACAAAGGCTTTAATATTCAATTTAATTAGCTGTTGTTTAGGTATTGTTCACATGGCAGTTGGCAAAGGCTGGACAAATAATTAAGAACGAGTTAAAACTTTATAATAAAACTAACAATAACTTTATAATATCAGTTATTCATTAATTTAAAGTGAATTTAACAGCGTTTTTCTTAATGAAATCAACTTGTTTTGTAACGTTAGTACTTAGTTGCATGTGTGCTACCGTGGTAACTGCATGACAGTGGCGGCGGCGGCGCGAGATTGATGCTATGAACCTTTGGCAGGTTCCAACTAAAAAACAAATGCATTGTAAAGTTAATTCATGTTACCACACACTCTGTTCGACAATTTGTTTTTAACTTGATACCACAGAATTTCTATGGGATTAAGATTAGGCTATTTGGTGGCCAGTCTAACATAGTTACCATGTGCCTATTGAGGAACGTTTTTACAGAGTTGGCGGTGTGTTTTGGTTCATAATCGTGCTGGAATGTCCAAATTACTGGGAGATTATCGTCAGCGTATGGCAGCATACATTCTTCAGAGTAATCTGTTTATATTGGTATAGGTCCGTGTAACCTTGTAACAGGCTGGTAGGTCCCATGCCATAACCGGCAAAGCAACTCCAAATTTTGAAATTTCCACCGCCATACTTTACCATATTTTTTGTATATTTTGGGTCGAATTCCTTATTTGCAGGTCGGCGTATGTACTGCTTGCCATAAGAGCATAATATTCTATTTATTTTTGTTTCGTCAGAAAAAAGTACATTCTTCCGTTGCTGTTCTGTCCAGTTTACATAATTCCTTGCAAACGCAACTCGGGCCTGTCTATGGCATGGTGTCAGCATGGGTACCTCTCTGGTTCATCTCCCAAATAACTGTGCCTCCACCAAACGTCTTTGAACAGTGCGAGCCGAGACTGTTTGAGGGTTATTTTCAATAAAAACTTCATTTTTATCTGATTAGAGCCTTTAAATAGGTCCTGCTTAGCAAAGTGAACTATTATTAAATCGTGTCGAGGAGACGTTTTCTTGGTTTTTGTTTGCGGGGATTATTAGAAGTAGCTTTATGGGTATTTAAATGTATCACAGCCTGGTACACCATCGTTTTAGAGCAAGCCAAATGATCCACAAATTACAACCACGCAACTTTATTATTAGTTCTCTAGTAGCAGAGTCACAAAATTTATTTTTTCCCAGTGACATATATTACTGGCGTATTTTTTCCAATGGTTTTTGACGAATAATTGCAAAAAACGAGAAAGGAATCAATAACTGCGTAAAACTGCAATAAAAATAGTAAAGAAGAGCATCGCATTCCATTTTCAATCTGATGAAAAAATAAAAAAAATATTTCGTTCTTAATTATTTGTCCAGCTAGTGTTCCTGCAAATAAATGAGTTCTTGTGATTTAATAAATGAGTAAATAAACATGCACACTGTTTTGACAATATTGTGATACTAAATAAAACAGGATAGCCGTAGCAATATTCTACAACATTAATAAATCATTTTTATAAACTTATTGTACATTTTATTCTGGTGACAAAACTGAATTGGCCTCGTATCTTTTTTCGTTCTTAATTATATGACCACCACTGTATGTGAACGAAGATCTCTTTTATGTTGTAAACAAGAAGCGAAAGTTATCAAATTTCCTAGTAAAAATTTAGACTTTTCCTACAAATCGATCAGATGTTGGGCCAAAAATAATAAATCCTTATCCCAATCTTAAACTGCTGAACCGGATTAGCGCAATTTTGGCAAAGAGGTAAATTGAAGGGCAGATTACAACATAGGACACTATTTATTCTGTAACAAGACAAAGTTCTGGATGGATCTGGTAAAAATAATTTTTGTAGGTGAATTTTGTGTCAAATGTTATGACAAATGTACGTCTAATATGAAATTACAAAAACAACATATGTCAAACGTCCGATGTCTAATTCAAACATCAAATGTCAAATTGAAGGCCACGCTAGCGAGTTCCTGTAAATGCAGGGTGTTAAAAATTGGTGTAGGACCCGTTAACTGAGGCTTCTACTCATCATACTGAACAACTTTCCCCAGGGAACCCATAGTCAATTCGCAAAAAAAGTTTTCGATGCTCCATACAAAAATGCACCGAATTGGTCGATCAACTGATCGTTTTGTATGAAGAGATCAAATTTTTTTTTGAGATTTCTGCAAACTCAGGGCTCAGTTCTCTCCGCAACTTTGTTTTTGCTGCACATAAACGATCTGCTGAAACCCGGTATATTTGGGTACGCAGACGACAGCACGGTTGCGGAGAGATACTTGTCTAGTGCTCGAGCTAGGGGTCCGGATATACAATCTCAGAGAGAGGCCATGATTGAGCGCGTGAACCTAACACTCAAGGCAGTCTCTGACTGGGGCGATGCCAATCTTGTTAGGTTTAATGCCTCTAAAACGCAGGCGTGTCTATTTACTGCTAAAAGGAGTCCTTTTACCCTGACTCCTACTTTCCGAGATGAATCTATCCAGATCTCCGACCATCTTGAGCTCCTTGGCGTAGATTTAACATCCGATCTCAATTTCGGGAGATACATTGAATCCAAGGCAAAAACGGCAGCCAAAAAGCTTGGTATACTCTCGAAGGTGTGTGTGACTTTACTTCACACCAGAGCAGCTTCTAATATTATACCAAGCTCAAGTTCGGTCATGTATGGAGTACTGCTCTCACTTATGGGACGGATCGGCTCGTTACCAGCTAGATGCCTTGGATTCTATCGACCGACGCGCTAGGAGACTCATCGGCGACGAGGAACTTGTATCAAACAGGCTCCAAAGCCTCGAGCATCGCCGCAAAGTCGCCTGTCTATCGGTGTTCTACAGGATTCATTTCGGAGAGTGTGCCCTGGAGCTTCACAACCTCATTCCCCCCTCTCCATTTCATCATCGGACGACCAGGCGCGGAGGGCGGTTCCATCCCTTTGTCGTCAATGTTCCACCTTTACGCACGAAGCGTTTTGCGTCTTCGTTTATCATGCGAACGGCCAAGGAGTGGAATTCCCTTCCGGCGTCTGTATTCCCCGATTCGTACAATTTAGGAATCTTCAAGACGAGAGTGAATAGGCACTATTTGAGTTTGCGTGTCACATCCTCGGCTGCATCGGCACTTACCATCAGGTGAGGTGCAGCCAAACGTACTCAAATTCTTAATAAAAAAAAAAAAAACTTGTAGAACAAAAGCTGTTCAGTATGACGAGTAGAAGACCAAGTTAACGGGACCTACACCAAATATGTTACACCCTGTATATTAGCCCTTGTATACCGTCGTAACAACTATATTTACGTGGCCGAAGCCGTGAAGTAAATCTAATAGGTACCTAAATAAATAAATTGTATAAAATACGATTTGAAAGTACAAAAACAATCATGTTATGATTTTTGGGGAAAGTGTGTTAGTTTCATAAGAAGATGTTTAGTTTAAAACTTTTAATTAAAAATTCAATAAAGACTGACTAAAAACATTGAGTACCTCCTTTTTTGGGAAGACGAATTAAATGCATCCTACCTAAGTCACTCAAAGGATCAAAACGAATCTAACAATACCTCGCACTTTAAAATCAATCAAGCCGTTTAGAAGATATTATTTAGTTATAAAGAAACGAATGTAGGGTAAAGCCGGATTGCCACACTTTTTGTAATTTCCAGTACTAAAAGCAAAGTACTTTATTGGTAAAACTGGCCGGTACTTTGGTTTTTATGTACAAATTTATGAAAAGTAAAAACATTATCTTTAATATTTTTAGATTATTAGCGATTTTTGCGGACCTCCTATATTTTGGGATATCGATCCCAGATAGGGGATAGTTGCCTACTCTATGTAAATAACGTTGAGGATAGAAGCCTCGCCAAGAAACAGGACATCTACCCCGCAAAAACTTTGATCACATTTTGCCTTCCCATGCAATCGCACAGAGACATGAGACACGGTCAACTTAGTTGTAATGAGAGAATCTTTCGATAGATTAATATAATAGCAAGCGATTCATCCGCGAAACTATAGTAATTACAATCGGGGCAACTATACCCCTGGGGCAACTATCCTGGTTTTATCCTATGTAACATTAATTAGACCTGAACAATTTTTTGTGGGACAGTCATGTAAAAATTTGGCCAACATTATTTCAATTTCACCATGTATGTAGAGGTTTCGGGTTAGTTCCGAATAACCCCACGTCGCGTCGGTGATCACGTGTACAGTTTATAGCACGGACTGGGCGTTACCCAACAACAACGCAATAATTCAACGAGTGACATGGCGTGTAACACGCTTTTCATTTTTACCGCCAATCCCTTTTGGGAGTTCCCCAGCTAATGACGGGTTGTGTTGTGCCAATCAATACTTGGAAGGCACGTTTATTTGGGTATGGTCCTACTATTTAGAAAGTTGCTAAACTTAAATTGTACCAGCTTCAGTGGCGTAACGGCTAGGGCCGCCGCCTCCTATCCGGGAGGTCGTGGTTCGAATCCTGCCTCGTACATCCTCATTTTTGTAAGATTAACGTAAAATCTTAAGCGTTGAAACTTCAGAAAAAACATTAAATTTAGTTAATTGCATTTAAATAAATCAGTAATTTTGAGTTTAAAATAATAGGCTAGGGCCACCACCGAGGTCGTGATTCGAATCCTGCCACGTACCAATATGATTTCTAATTTAGATTTAATATGTACGTTTATCCAACGCTCTTACTTAAAACATCGTGAGGAAACCTGCACACGCCTGCGGAGAAACTCTTATTATTTAACTCTATTATATATATATCCAATATATTATATATATAACTATTGTAGTTATGTCACGATCACCTATTTTTTACATTTTAAAAGTTGATAGAAATGCCGACCAAAATCAGACCAAGTTATCCATACCTTTTTAATAATCTTTTACCAAATAAATCATTTTGTATTTAAGACTGTTTTAATACCTGTAGATTATTTTTTGAATAATTCAAATCGGACATTCCATTCGAAAGGTATTATGAATTTAAAAATGTCAATCTAAACAAAATACTAATCCTACAAATATTATAAATGTGAAAAATTGTGTGAATGGATGTATTATTTTTAGATATTTTTTATTTAGATTATTGTCACACTTATAAGATAAATATAGGATAAGATAAATAAGGTTGGATTGGCAATAGTCACACTTTTGTTTGAAAACCAGTCTCCCACCCATCAACTCCACTACACAAGCAATAATATTACATGTACACGAATTGCGCGCACTAATAAACAAAACACACTCAGGACACAGGGCTAGAAATTGTGTCTCAAACCATTTCGAGAGTCTGTACGTTACACACAACCACACGCAAATAAAAAGTATGAACGCGTGCTTCGGTTAAGTATGATTGTCTAATCATACTTGAGGCGCGCCTGCCCAGCGCACATTTCCTATCCAACCTTATTTATCTGATCCATGGTTTCAACCACTGGACGGATCGGGATGAAACTTGACACATATAGGTTAGGTCCTGGAATAGGACATAGGCTACCTTTTACCCCGGGAAAACGTCTTATTCCCACAGGGAAATCGAAAACAACGCTAGCGTAGCCGCGTTACAGTTATAGTAGCTAGTTAAAAAATAAACGCCGCCGAACAACTGGACGGATCAAGATGAAACTTGACACACATATAGGTTAGGTCCTGGAATAGGACATAGGGTTACTTTTTCCCCCGGAAAACGTGTTATTCCCACGGGAAAATCGAAAACAACGCTAGCGTAGCCGCGTTATAGTTATAGTAGCTAGTTAAAAAATAAACGCCGCCGAACAACTGGACGGATCAAGATGAAACTTGACACACATATAGGTTAGGTCCTGGAATAGGACATAGGTTACTTTTTCCCCCGGAAAACGTGTTATTCCCACGGGAAAATCGAAAACAACGCTAGCGTAGCCGCGTTATAGTTATAGTAGCTAGTTAAAAAATAAACGCCGCCGAACAACTGGACGGATCAAGATGAAACTTGACACACATATAGGTTAGCTCCAGGCGTGTGCAGGTTTCCTCACGATGTTTTCCTTCACCGTAAGAGCGACGGATAAACGTACATATGAAATCGAAATTCGAAAACACATTGGTACGTGACAGGAATTAAACCACAACCTCCCGGACAGGTAGTGCAGGTTTCCTCACGATGTTTTCCTTCACCGTGGATAAAACAATGAGTACAATATAATATATAAAAGTATAAAGCAAGTAGGTGTTGTGAATCTGTGATCAACGAGGAAATGGGATTCAGGAACAGTAAACATTGCTCTCTGATCTATGAATATCAATCGGCTATCACTTCAATACCTGCGTTTACAAAGATACTGCCGCGGGAAGTAATATTAAAATCACGGTGGGAAACAAATTCTTCAAGGTTTTTCTTCGCGCACCCTTTGACGTTGTCGTGGATAATCAAACAAGTATGTACGGAAACAAAAAACCTCGGGTATTTCGAAAAGGTATTTGAGAGCGTCGGTGGCGTAACGGCATGGGCCGCTATCTTCTATCAGGAAGGTCGTGGTTTGAATCTTACCTCTTACCAATGTGTTTTCGAATTTCGATTCCGTATGTACGTTTATCCGACGCTCTGAAGGTAAAGGAAATCATGTTGAGGAAAGCTGCACACGCCTGCGAAGAAACTCGAAGGTTGTGTGTAAAGTCGACCAACCCGCACTGGGTCTGCGTGGTCTAATAAGGCCCGATCGCCTTCATTTAGATTAAGCTCGAGCCCTTCGGTGGGGTCATATATAAGTTCATATGATGAAATTTAGGTAGATATCCGTATAAAGCTGTATGTTAATTTTATTATTGATGTGTACTGGATTGGAGACACCTGCTTCGTTTCAAAAGCTCTACGGCTACGAGTAGACGTATAGTATACGTAGTACCACAGATAAGATAATAGTTACTAAGTATGTAGTTGAAAAAAGCGTCGGTGGCTAAAAAAGCGTCGGTGGCTAAAAAAGCGTCGGTGGCTCAACCGGTAACGACTCGGTACATCTAACCAGAGGTACCGGGTTCAAATCTTGACGGCCAATGTACCAATGAGTTTTTCAAAAACTTACGTACATACTTACCGATTGCTTTAACGGTGAAGGAAAACATCGTGAGGAAACCTGCACACGCCTGCGAAGAAACTCGAAGGTTGTGTGTGAAGTCGACCAACCCGCACTGGGCCCGCGTGGTCGACTAAGGCCTAATCGCCCTGATTCAGGGTAGGCTCGAGCCCCTCGGTGGGGACGTATATGAGCTGTAATGATGATGTAGTTGTACCTCATGCGTTTTGCATATGGAATCGATATTCGAAAACAAATTGGTACGTGGCAGGATTCGAACAACAGCCTCCCGGACAGGAGGTAGCGGCCAAAGCCGTTACGCCACCGGCGCGCTACCTACTTGTATCAATAACTTATTCATTCAGTATCTCACACAACAAACGAAGGTAAGATAAGAAAGTTTATGCTGACAGCTCAATCGGGTGGAACTTATTTGTTTACATAATAAACCAAGATAACTCAAAATTTTACATAAACATACCTTAAATTAAAGCAAGCAGAGGTACCTACCTGTATTGGGAAGCATATAAGTGTTTTAAATTAAAATGTTTATTCAAAACATGTGCTTCATACACTCTTTCTGACATAAAATATTAATAACATACACAAAATGTAATTTGTGAAAATTATTAAAAATAAACATAATCATTAGTTAACAATTTCAAAATAAAATCAGTAATACATTAAACGCCAAAGAAATTATTACAACTTCCCATTCAAGCCGTGGAGGACACTATGGCGAGTGATAGCCGTATTCATACAAAACAAAGCCACAAAAATAAATTGTTGTATTGTTTTTTGTTGTAACACATTTCTTTTTAAGTAAGCAAAAAAAAGAGCTGTATTTCTTGGCTCCTGGGGCAATATGAGTGTCGGTCACATGGTGTCCTTCATGGCGTACAATGTGTTTATAAAACAACAAATAACTTCATGAGGACATAAAAAACAACATGCCACGAGGAATTAAAATAAGACATTATTTTGAAATTCCATTAATGCTTTTGACAAGAGTAGCCCAGTTCACATGAGAACACCGCCACGTACCAATGTGATTTCGAATTCCGATTTCATATGTACGTTTATCCGACGCTCTTACGGTGAAGGAAAACATGGTAAAAGGAAACCTGCACACACTTGCGAAGAAAGTCGCAGGTTGTGTGTTAAGTCCACCAACCCGCACTGGGCCCGCGTGGCCGACTAAGACCCGATCGCCCTTATTCAGAGTAGGCTCGAGCCCCTCGGTAGGGACGTATGTAAGCTGATATGATGAACCCAGTTCACACGGGCAGCAGCTGGTCACGAGTATAACGCGAGAGTCAGCCATCGCTCTCTTCGACCATGTCGTCACCCTCCCCGCTAACTGTCCGAACTAACAATTGATACTTTTCCAGGACATACCGTTTTTCTGTTTGGCGCTACAATCATGTTACTGTACTTAAGGCGAGGCACCGGTGGAGAAGCGGATAAACCCTTTTGCTAAATCAATTTTTTTGGGTAATTACTACTAAATATCGGTCTTGCAAAAAATATTGGACATACTTAAGGATATTGTCTGAGGAATGTGCTAATATGTTACACGATAGTTTGTACAAGTAGATCATAAAAAAACCCAAAAACAGGACTAAAACGTCTTAAAAAAAGTCTAAAACGATTTTTTTATTAATAAAATTTCTAAATTTGTACATTGTTTTAATATGGAGATATTAATTTTAAGTACTACAGAGAATCTGCTAAATTTTAGTTTTTAAATTGAAGTCTTAAGAGAAATAACAACGTAAAACATTGAAAAAGTGTAAAAGTGTGGTTATTTTCTTGACTCTTTACACGTAAAGCAAAAAACAGAGACAACTGTTTTAAAAATGCCTCGCCTTAAGTTAGCTTTGACTTTATTATTAACCTTATTAACTTTTTCTATAGGATTAAGCTCACCTTTTTAGTCAGCAGTTGAATTAAAGCTTTAAAGTATGTATATATTTATTTATTTCTACTCAATTGAAACAGATATATTATCACTCTGTGGGAACTTTTATTTGTTAGTTAGGACGCCAATATTTGGTTTAAAAATATGAATAAAATATCAGTTACTATCGTTTTACTATCAGATATTATCGTTTTCATTCATTTAACATAAGTTTTGCAAGAAGTTACAGAAGTAATGTTTTTAACATTTTGATAACCCAGCTATGTACTTTATGTACCTATTTACTAACTTTATGAGATTCATTGAAAGTCATGATTTTTTTTCTTAAAAACAAGGTACTTACTAGTTTCTATGTCTTAACACAATCATAGTTTTAAAAATATCGTGGTTATTATATTGGTTTTTGATTGGAGGCGACGCATTGATTGGAACAGTTGTCTCTGTCTTTTTCTTTACGTGTAAAGAGTAAAAAAATAACCACACTTTTGCAATTTTTCAATGTTTTTTTCGTTTCAATTAAAAACTACAGTTAGTTTTAAAAAATCCATCTGGAATATTGACATGTGTGTTTAGACAAATCGACTTAATTTATAGGTTTAAATTGTTCTGTCTGAATTGCTTGCAGAATGCAAATCTCTGTTTCTCGAAAACTAGCTCAACCGCTCTACCACTTTGACATGAGATCACCCAGATCAGTTTCAAAAATTAACAAACTAATTAATAACTAATTAAACGAACTCACAATTTCTCTAATTTATTAATGTACGAAAAACAGCTCAACTGCACTACCAGTTCAATATGAGATGTTCGATTTTACCTTATCAATTTTAAAAAATATCAATTTTAATTCATTTTTGTCGGACACCCAGATAAATTTAAAAAATTCGCCGAACTGTCAATCTCTCTAATGCACTAAACGAGTACCTACGTACATAAACCAGCTCAACTGCACTACCAGTTCAATATGAGATGTTCGATTTTACCTTGTCAATTTAAAAAAAAACTATTTCGTTTAGTCGGACACAAAGATAAATCTCAAAAACTAACCGGACTGTCAATCTCTCTAATGCACTAAACGAGTACCTACGTACGTAAACCAGTTCAACTGCACTAGCATTTTCTCAACATGAGATGTTCGATTTTACCTTTTCAAATAAAAAAAAAATCAATATTAATTTAATTTTGACGGACACCCACATAAATTTCAAAAAATTAACCGAATTGTCAATATTTCTAATGCACTAGACGAGTATACCTACACACATAAACCAGCTCATACTACCATTTTCAACATGAGATGTTCAATTTAGTACACCGAGACCGTAAGTTCTCATCGTTACAGCGACGGCGGGCTGGGCGGCTTAGTTCCGAATTCAGTGCCCGTACTTGAAAGCAGCCAGTCGCGAGTTCATGAAATTGCACCTAAGCGAAATTAGTTTCATACATTTTTGATCAAGCTCGTATAAACCATACGTTTCTGTGGCAGTTCCACTTGAAACTCTCGATGTTTGTTTTATATGACAAATCATAACATTTTTTAGTAAGTTTGTTTGATTCTGCACTCTATTTTAACAGGTAAGTAGTTAGGTAAGTATTAATAAACATATGTAACCGCTGGTAATCCTTACTTAATATTATAAATGTGAAAATATTTTTGTTTGTTTGTTTGTTAACTTTTCACGCTTCAACACCTTAATCAATCTTGATGAAATTAGCCTGCATGCAGGTAACCTGTGTCACTGGGAAGGACATAGGCTACTTTTTATCCCGTGAAAACAGCATATTCCGATGCAATTCCTGAGGGAACAGAAAATATACTATTTTTTTGGTTAGTTTCTTGGATATTGCAACGGAACAATGGATTGCTGTGATTTTTTGCACAGAGATAGCTGAAGGGGTGGGAAATGACATAATTTACTAATTAGCATCCTGACATAGTTCCCGAGGGCTCTAAAGAAAACTCATGTCCACGCTCGCGAACCGCTTGCGGCTCGCGCACCACCCACCCTCAAAGGTAGTCATAAAAACTATTTCCACGCGGGCGAAGCCGCGGGCAAAAGCTAGTATCCAATATATTTTTATTACAATCTTTTATTTACTTTCACCTGTCCCAGTGTCTGTAATGAAATCTTGCAAGTTAAATTTGACCCACTTCCCGGTTTCCGATTGAGCTGAAGTTTTGCATGCATAATATGTAGGGTAGACTGGGGACGAATTAAATGTGTCATGATTGAAACAACTCGAATTTCTCGGAATCAATGGTACTTATAGTGCGTCCGCCATTACAGAAGCATTGACTAATAACGCTGAAGCGAGCGAGTGAAGCTGCCATGCTTAAAGACACTTCGACTATACTTATAGCGATTTTTCTATTTATTTATTTATTTATTATTGGTAAGCCCTTGGCACGCCTGCGAAGAAACTCGAAGGTTGTGTGTGAAGTCGACCAACCCGCACTGGGCCCGCGTGGTCGACTAAGGCCTAATCGCCCTGATTCAGGGTAGGCTCGAGCCCCTCGGTGGGGACGTATATGAGCTGTAATAATAAATAATAATAATAAGCCCTTGGCATCATCTCATTATAGTAACATATTAACCTTTTTATAGTAGTTTACTGATAGTGTTTATTTGTTGCAGTGCTTTATCAGCTATCAATGACTATTTCTTTATCAATTGATTAGCACTGGGGCCAATTTAAAAGGTGGTATTGATCTTGAAAATTGAAAATTTCGAATAACGTTTGAAACAACGTGCTGGGGACGGTGGAAATGTTTCAATCGTCCCGGTATTTCAACCGTCCCTAACCTATTTCATCATATCAGCCCCACCGAGAGGCTCGGGCCTACCCTGAATTAGGGCCATCGGGCCTTAGTCGACCACGCGGGCCCAGTGCGGGTTGGTTGACTTCACACACCACCTGCGAGTTTCTTCGCAGGCGTGTGCAGGTTTCCTCATGATGCATTCCTTTACCGTAAGAGCGTCGGATAAACGTACATATGAAATCTAAATTCAAAATCACATTGGTACGTGGCGGGATTCGAACCACGAACTCCCGGATGGGAGGCGACGGCCCTAGCCGTTACGCCACCGACGCTCTTCTACCTATCTAAATAATCTCATTTTGAATTATGAAACTGTATGGTTGCTATGACTAAAAATCAGCCTGCTTTGGCATACGATGGTGATCATCATCACTTAATATTTTTAACAAAAACAAAAGAGAAAAAAGGAAAAATCCTTTCGGCCGGGTATGTAACCAAGTTTTGTAACCAGGTACAAAATAAGAAAATTTACTATTTTCACATAACCAGTTACAAACTAGTAAAAATATATAAAGACTTAGAAATATTTTAAATAGTTACCGTAAAAGAATTTCTGTTCTTGTTTTGTATTTCGCTAAGTTACCTAAAAAGACCTTCAATGCTTATTTTGCAACAAAACTTTTCACCCGAATGGCATAGCGATTAAAGCATATAATAAAACTAACGAAGAAAGCACAAAATAACTATCACATTTCAAATGCAAGAAACAAATCTAAAGCTACATGGCATGTAATCAACCAAGCAAAAGACAATCTTCCTAGAGAATATATAACACAAATAAGAGTGAATGATAGACTCATTGAAAATCCACGCGAAATAGCATTAGCTTTTAATAATTACTTTATTGATGAAGTACTACCATCAACACAGACTAACCTAGAAGCCGTTAATTTAACTAATTTATTTAGCAAACCTAACTCGCTATTCGTGGAACCAACCTGCCCTGAAGAAATCCATCAAATTATTAAAAATTTAAAAAATACAAATAGTACAGGGTATGATAATATAAGTACACGAATTGTAAAGTATGTCTCACTAATAATTGCGCCAATATTAAGTCATGTCACTAACCTCTGCCTCGAACACGGTGTATTTCCACAAACGCTTAAACTTTCTGTTATAAAACCTATATTTAAAAAAGACGACAAAGACAACATGAAGTTTTATAGACCGGTTGCATTGATTCCCATTATGTCAAAGATTATAAAGAAAGTAATACACAAAAGGCTGTATAAATACTTCGAAACTAATAATATATTCGTGAAGGAACAGAATGGATTCAGAAAAAATAAAAAAAATTGACGTAGGTATCTATGATTTTTTACAAACAATATATAAAAGGGTCGATTATCGATTACCAGTATTCGCGCTTTATCTAGATATGACGAGGGCATTTGATTACGTAGACCACAAAATTTTACTTAACAAACTTGAATCTTATGGTGTAAGAGAAAACATAAACGATTTAATAAAATCTTACTTGTGTGACAGAAATCAGATAACCAAAATTGAACGCATAAATCCTACGTCCAAAACTGAAAAATCTTATATTTCTGACCCACGAAGTGTGCAAAACGGTGTGCCTCAAGGCAGTGTTCTAGGTCCGTTATTGTCCCTTATATACATAAATGATTTACCTAACAGTATCAAAAATCCAATGGTTTTATATGCTGACGATAGTACTGTGATTTGCGAAAATTAAAGTGATATCAACAATGACCTTAACTCAATAGTTAGTAGGCTAAAACAAAACAACCTTAAAATTAATGTTGAAAAAACTAATATTATGTCTTTTAAACAGAGAAATCTTACAAATCTTACGACTAATGTTCAGTTTGAAGGTAAAGCAGTTCAGGAAGTTATGGTGACTAAATTTTTAGGCTTGCAAATTGATAGTCATTTGAAGTGGGGTACACATATTGATCTAGTATGTAAAAAAGTAACTCAGGTTTCATATGCTCTTTATATGTTGGATAAAACGGTAGATCGCAAAGCAATGCTTGCAGCTTATCATGGCTATGTGGTACCAACTTTGAAATATGGAATAATTTTCTGGGGAAATGCTACTGGCAAGGAGGCGGTACTGATATCCCAAAAAAGATGCATAAGGGCCATACGTAGATTACATAAAAAAATTTAGGCTACTTAGGTTACTTACAGTACCGGCTCTGTGTATATATGAAACTGCAGTTTTTGTTAGATTACACCCACAATATTTTCAGTGTAGCACACGAGCGCGACGCTTCGATCGTCTGTGCTAAGTACCATGTAAAACTACGCTCTTTCACAGTAGTATATTTGCAATGGCTCCTACAATATATAATGAAATACCTAAAGTAATCCGTGACTCAAATAACATGAATAGTTTTAAACGACAATTGAGGACTTTTTTGACAGAAAAAGCGTACTATACAATTAATTAATTTTAAAATGATAAATTTCTTTGACATGTTTTGTTTAATACATTGACATATTGTTTTAGCATATTAGATTGATAAATCCATGGATATACTATTTTGAATTTTAGGTTAGGTTTACTATGACATAAGAATTTATTTTGACATTACTTTATATTATTTTCTGAAATTTATTGTGTGCCTTTTTATGATTTATCTGGTTTTTTAATTCTAGTTTTGTACGTCATAAGGACAGGTCATAAAGCACATTAATTTTGTTTATCACCTGTATATTTACTTATCACAAATAAATTAATTTGAATTTGAATTTGAATTTGACCCTTTCGATATAGAAAATTGAACTAATATAAACTTGTTAAGTTTGAAAATAATTAATTTGAAGTACTACGTTGAATATGTATAGTTGTAGAGTTAAGAAACCCCATTCGCTTGCCGGTGAGTATACATAATTATTATCAATGGCGATAACGATAAGAAAACTTGGGAAATTCTTTACGTAATGTTTCCCCGTATTTAACAAAATTTGGTTCAACAAATCAATGCGAAGTTTTTAATGCTGACTGTACGTACGATATCAGTCTACTCCTTGTTCGACGCCTATTGTCATTGTAACACGATCTAGGTATTACAATTTAAAAATTATATTTATTGTGCAAACTTTTGTTTTGTGACAAATTAAAATAAACAATATTTTTAAATTTAAGTTTTAAATTTATTTTAAGAACACATTGAGTTCGTAAATTTGGTACTTCAAAAGTAGCTAGGCAAACGATGAGATCAAGTCTTTATTAAAAGGGAACAGTATAACTACTATTGACGTGACGACTTTGATTGCGTAATTAATTACTTTTTATGCTGACTGTACGTACGATATCTGTCTACTCCTTGTTCGACGCCTATTGTCTTTGTAACACGATCAAGGTATAACAATTTAAAAATTTGTAGGTATGACAATTTGTGTCACTTAAATAAAAGTTTGCACACAAGAATAAATATAATTTTTAAATTGTAATACCTAGATCGTGTTACAAAGACAAGAGGCGTCGAACAAGGAGTAGACAGTTAAAGTACGTACAGTCAGCATTAAAAGTAATTAATTACGTAATCGAAATCGTCAAAAGTACTTATACTGTTCCCTTTTAATAAAGACTTGATCTCTTCGTTTGCCTAGCTACTTTTGAAGTACCAACTTTACGAACTCAATGTGTTCTTAAAATAAATTTAAAACCTAAAATTAAAAATATTGTTTGTTTATTTAATTTCTCACAAAACAAAAATAATTGATCCTTAATAAATACAAATAGTTTATGCTTTAATTAAATAAATATGTATGGACAAATAATTTCCAAGCAATGCCCGGTTGTTATCGTGTTTTCTTTCAGTTCACCAATAGCTTTATTAATTTCTTCTTATATCTCTGTGTAATTTGTGTTTTTTCTACTCTTTTTGAAGCTTGTATTGATATTGTATATTTTTGTTTCCTTTTCCAGTACATCTAAAAATTTGCCAATATTTGTTTTTTCTGTCCCGATATTTCTATTAATTTTATTGTGACACCCTTCCAGATGGTTTGTGGTTCTTATTGTTTCGGTTTGACAGCCACATGTCTTAGCACAAACAAATACCCTTTTGTTGTACCATTGTTTTTTGAAGTATTTGTTGAAACGGTCGATGTCATCTCCTTTTGGACTTCTTGACATGACATATTTATATCCTCTTTGTATATTCTCTTCTGGCAAACGGGCCAAACAAACGCACCGAGCAACGTGCCTCTGCTTTACTCTGGTTTCCATTTTCTTAGCTCTACGGAATACACCGCGGTTAAAATGATAGAAACACCCTTTTATGATTATGTTTGGAAACACTTGTCGGACAGCTATCATTGCCGCAACTTCATAATCTAAGATTATTTTTGCGGATTCAAAATTTCACCAGCTTGCAATTTTATTAAATGGTATAGAATTGCATACGTCTTTATTTTCTTGTTATGTAGCAGACTAAAGAACAGTGGCACAATCGTGTTGTTACTTTCGTTAAATCCGTGTATTGTATAAAGTTGATTAAAGCATGATAGACATGATTTAAAAGTGCCATCAGCAAATATATGATTGTAATTCGTCAAATCATCTTTGATGTCTTTGCAGCAAAAGACAATAATTCTCGTATTGTCATCATCTATGTAATCCCCAAGGAGAAAATCTTTGAATTTCTGTGGTATCACTACTTCACAACATTCAGGGAATCGTTACGTAATTTTGGAGTACCAACAATTTTTTAACGTTCACTGTATAGCTCCGTCTTAATATTTTTAAAACTTATTTGCAACCATATATAGCAAGTGGAAACCCTTATCTATCAGTTCACTAACCAAATTATTATATTGTTTTTCTATGGGTTCGAAGTTAATACTTGTAATTTGTTTCAGTTTATCAATTTTTTTCCAAAAATATATTTTTATTCTCATCCCTGCTGCAATCATTATCGTGCCCATTCGTTTTTAATATTTCATTCCTTAAACTTAACTTGAGAGTCCCTTTACATCCTTTTTTGGTATAGCAGAGCCAAAATGAGCTTCCATCTTTATATATTTTTCTGCGATGAAATCGCCGTTCATCGTGAAGTAATAGGACACCACCTCTTCTTGTTCTAATAAATTTTAGTATAGGGTGCGGGCACATTGCAAATATCGCTATCACAAATCACTTTTTACAGAATGAAAAATTGTAATACAAGATTGCACTTTATCGATGACTATCTCAATGGCATACAAATGTGACAATTACTTATTTATCATAGAAATAATGTTATCTGTATGGCCAGTACTGATGACATACAGAAAAGAGAATCGTTGAAACGTAGAAACCTACTTGACGGTTTGTATAGAACTTGGTTACCAACAACGAACAAAAATGTGATATCATAACTAGAAAAAAAAAGAAATATTCTTAGTTTGTAACTGGTATTACTGGTAACGAGAAAAGATAAAACTTTCTTCTTTTGTATCCTAACAGCGGTTAAAAAAAAGAGTAAATTTTCTTATTTTGTACCTGGTTACAAAACTCGGTTACATACGCGGCCAAAACGCAGTACTTATATAACTTAAGAATGCTAACAATTTTGTATTAACTATAAGTGGTATACTATAATTTACTATAATTATATACTATAAACAAGTTAAGTGCCAAAGAGTAGTGTAATTAAAAAGTACAAAAGTTAAGTAGCAAAACAACAAATCAGTTTTTTATATCTAAATATTTAAAATTTTGTATTTTACGATATAATTTAAATAATGTTACTGAAGCGAAAATGCTTAAAACCGATTATAAAACGTATATTGTTCTTAAGATATTATAATGCTTCAATCAACTCTTAACAACGTTTCAATTGACCCCAGCGTGGGGTCAATTGAATCACTCTTCCTTATCGTCTCTTAAATGTTTTTGTAGCCTAACTGTTTAATACAGAGCTTTCAAATTATGCTCATTAAGGAGCCAAATAACATCCCGTATAATGGTATATACAGGATGTAACAAAATTTGTGTAGGTTCCGTTAACTGGGGCATCTACTCATCAAACTGAACAACTTTTGTTCTACAAGTTTGCTGAAATGTTCAATTCTTCATAGAAAACGATCAGCTGATTAACCTATTTTGTGCATTTTTGTATGGAACGTCGATTTTTTTTTGCGAATTGACTATGGGTTCCTTGGTGAAAGTTGTTCAGTATGATGAGTAAAAACTCTCGTAAACGGGTCCTACACCACTTTTTTTACACCATGTATATTAGTACCCCGCGCTCGTGAGTCGTCATTTACCATCAGATGAGAAGATAACAAGGGCTTCTTACCAATTGTGAATAAAAAAGAAATAAAAAAAACTGTTTTTAAATATATGACAGTACCTATACCTTCCCTTTAGAAACAATCCCCTTAAAAACTGAGATGATGTAGTAGTTTTAGTTGTCTATATTTTTTTTTCTATTTACTTTTGGTAATCCCTTAGCATCATCTTACCTGACGGTAAGTGACGATGATGCCAAAGATGGAAGCGGGCTAACCAAGATTCCCCAACATAATGGGGAACTGGCTATCTTATCTTCAAGACGGAACACATCAATGTTGTAAATAATTAAGACTTAAATAAGACTATGGTAAGAATAAGGTATGGTGATTCAGGGTAGGCTCGAGCCCCTCGGTGGGGACGTATATGAGCTGTAATGATGATGGTAGCCAACCAGGCGAGCTTAGAAAATGCCCTTCCACCAACCAAAGCGATTTAGAGAATCGAACCCGTGACCTTCTGTAACCAATAAGGAGTATAAGACGATGGTAGCCAACCAGGCGTGCTTAAAAAATGCCCTTCCACCAGCCCAAGCGAGTCAGAGAATCGAACCCGTGACCTCCTGTAACCAATAAAGAGTATAAGACGATGGTAGCCAACCAGGCGGGCTTAGAAAATGCCCTTCCACCAACCAAAGCGAGTCAGAGAATCGAATCCGTGACCGCCTGTAACCAATAAAGAGTATAAGACGATGGTAGCCAACCAGGCGTGCTTAAAAAATGCCCTTCCACCAACCCAAGCGAGTCAGAGAATCGAACCCGTGACCTCCTGTAACCAATAAAGAGTATAAGACGATGGTAGCCAACCAGGCGGGCTTAGAAAATGCCCTTCCACCAACCAAAGCGAGTCAGAGAATCGAACCCGTGACCGCCTGTAACCAATAAAGAGTATAAGACGATGGTAGCCAACCAGGCCGGCTTAGAAAATGCCCTTCTACCAACCAAAGCGAGTCAGAGAATCGAACCCGTGACCTCCTGTAACTAATAAAGAGTATAAGACGATGGTAGCCAACCAGGCGTGCTTAAAAAATTCCCTTCCACCAACCAAAGCGAGTCAGAGAATCGAACCCATGACCTCCTGTAACCAATAAAGAGTATAAGACGATGTTAGCCAACCAGGCAGGCTTAGAAAATGCCCTTCCACCAAACAAAGCGAGTCAGAGAATCGAACCCGTGACCTCCTGTAACCAATAAAGAGTATAAGACGATGGCAGCCAACCAGGCGTGCTTAAAAAATGCCCTTCCACAACCAAAGCGAGTCAGAGAATCGAACCCGTGACCTCCTGTAACCAATAAAGAGTATAAGACGATGGTAGCCAACCAGGCCGGCTTAGAAAATGCCCTTCCACCAACCAAAGCGAGTCAGAGAATCGAACCCGTGACCTCCTTTAACCAAAAAAGAGTATAAGTAGGACTCGCGATGCTATTTTTCGTCGGAAAGCAACGTCACAAGATAGATAGTACCGTTATCCTGCGACGCGAAACGCATCGCAATGTGTTGGGCGGGCGAAGTCGCAGGTTTCGGCGAAGGGACTGGTATTTTTGCCCGACCGCCTCATTACCCGACTGCCTCAGAAGGAGGGTTATGTTTATCGAGTGTATTTATGTATGTCTTGAGGGATTTTAACGTATGAGATATCGTTTGATTCGTCTTGATCCCGCGAGTGACATAGGATACATTTTTACCCGGCTGGCCAAAAAGAGGGGTTAGGTTTTAAAGCAGTCGGGTTTTAAATTTTTAAGGAATTAGTTACTTACTTAACCTTAACGCGCGGGAACGAGATTTAGTACACCTACTATCCCAAAGCGCGACGTTAGTCATTACTCATTACATAAAGAGTACTTAAACTCACATGAAGAGGTCGTCGCTCAGTGTTACTTGCGTGGTTGGGTCAATCACGCAGGTTAACTGACCTGAAGCACGGTCATTACCTGGATGGGTTTGACTGTTACTGACATTTTTATCGACCGTTTTCGTGCTTCACAAGGCACGTTAAGGCTTATACAGCCGCCAACGATCAACTTTGTAACCACTTTTTACTTCAAATAACGATGTTTATATAAAAAAAAAATGCGATTTACAAGATACTCGTATTAGGAGTGATAATGATTTTCTGAAATCCTTTTCTGAAAATTTTTCTGAAAAAAAATATCCAAATGCACCCTTTTTTTTCTAGTTTGTACCTAGCCATAGAACTGCTGCAATTTTAATTTATACGAAAAGATAATTTATGAATTACTTAACAAAACAATATAAAATTATTTTGTTTTCTTACTTTATGGAAATTTCAATTTTTGCAAGATTCGTCCGCAGCGATTGACGTTACCTGACGTAACAGTGCGAGCTAACAAAAACTTTATTTCCTTCGATGTTTGAAACATAAAAAAATTATCGTGAATCGAGTTACTTAATTTAGGGACGGAGGAGCCTTAAGAGCAGGCTCCCAAAATAAATGTTTTTTTGCTGGAATATGTTGAGTCAGCCGCAAGCTTGCTGAACGTGAAAACTACACATCTAATTCTTTGGACTTTTTTATTTTGGTTGGCTAAAACAAAAACATGTTTTTTTTTGTTTTTGCTCAATACTTTTTTATTTTTTGAAACTATGAAGTATTGAAAGATTATTATATTTTTCTCCTGCATTACATAAGTTAGGCGCATAAAATAAATACCGACAGTAAGAGAATAAAGTTATTGATAAAACGGCTAAGACGAAATTTTCCTAGAATGTTTACAAGGCTTGCAGTAAACGAAAATGTGTATTTACGCCCGAAGTAAAGGACGTAAGTGGCGTAAAGACACTCACGCGAAATTCAACTGTAAAGCTGATACCATAACGTTTAATATCAGGTTTATCGCCAGTGCCGCGCTGGTAGCTTGCTCTTAACGTAAGCCGTTGGTGCCGGTTGCTATCGTTAGATGACAGTCGCTAAGCCGCCTCAGATATCTTACGGCGGCGGCTTGAAATACTTCTGACAGTGAGGTTCGTCACAAGCCGTACAACCTCACGTAAACCGGACTTAGCCCCCGTGGGTGGAGTAGTGGAGTGGAGCTATACCTATAGCTTTGCCTTCCCCAGTTTGGAAGAGACTTGTGCCCCAACAGTGGGGACGTTAATGCTTGTTAAGGCGAGGCACCGGTGGAGAAGCGGAGAAACCCTTTTGCTTAATCAATTTTTTTGGGTAATTACTACTAAATAACAGGTTTGCAAAAAATATTGAACATACTTAAGGATATTGTCTGAGGAATGTGCTATTATGTAACACGATAGTGTGTACTTTACTAGATCATAAAAAATCCCAAAAACAGGTCTAAAACGTCTAAAACGAATTGTTTATTAATAAAATTTCGAAATTTGCACATAGTTGTTATATGGAGATATTATTTCTTTTTAAGTACTACAGAGAATCTGCTAAATTTTAGTTTTATAACTGAAGTCTTAAGAGAAATAACAACGTTAAACATTGAAAAAGTGTAAAAATGAAACAGTTGTCTCTGTATTTTTCTTTACGTGTAAAAAGTAAAGAATTTAACCACACTTTTACACTTTTTCAATGTTTTTTCGTTTAGTTTCAATTTTCTGAATGAAAGTATAAAAAATAATTACATTTCTCACTTTGTATTATCATAACGAATATTGTTGTATATTTTTTTAAAATTTATACTTCAAAAAATTTGTCATTACTAGAGTTGAAAGTAACGGTGTAGACCTAACGGTGTGAACCTTTCATCATTCCAAGATTAACTGGAAGAGATCCTGAAAGGGATAAGTCCGCCTTTGCTATATTTAAATTATTTTGTCTAAATATTTTAATTTTTTTTAATGCAATAAAGAGTTTACAAACAAACAAACCTATCTTTGGGATTTTTTTCTATCGAGCCAAAACTGCTCAATCGTGTTTCTAAAAGCTTTTAACTTTAAGGAACATCATCAACAATAAGGGTATTTTTATTCAACCTTGGGTTCTCTATCGTTTAGGAGTAATCGACGTCAAAAATAACGAAAAGCTGTAATATTACCGCCTTAATAACTTGAACTCAATCAGAAGTAACTAGGTAGCTACATCAAAAATTTACTACATAAGCCATTCACCCTCACAAAGCAAGCAAACATAGTATTTGCCATTAAAACACACAAACTAGGACAACATTTGAATATCAAAACACAATGTTTACAAACACGCAAATACCATAATAATAAAGCATGAATACACTGGTCTGGTATAGGAAACAGACACGGTAAAAGCAGTGATGACACATTGTTGCAGAGCTAATGGGACAGTGGTTCTCAAACTATTGGTGGTCACGTATTTTACCGGTTATAAACTCAGATGGCGATTCATAAAATTATTTGTAATTAAAGTGGAAGTAATTTTTACGCAACTGCTTTAGTGTATGTTTTACCCGACTACCCAAAAAGGAGAGTAATGTTTTCTGTATGTATGTATGAATCTCAGCCTGTAGCATAAACGGCTTGATGGATTTTGGAGTCGTTAGACTCGTATTGATTCTATGAGTGTCAGAAGATATTTTTTTCCCGTGTGCCCAAAAGTGAAGGAAAATGTTCAATTCAATTTAATATATTTATTCACAATAGGTGTAAATTAAACTCTTTCTGATAGTCATAAAATAAAAATAACAATGTCATTTGAGAAGAATTAAGAAATAAAGAATAATTAGTTAATAACGTCAAAATTAAATCCTTGATATACCTAAACCAGATTATGTCATTTGAACATGAAAACAATATGACACGAAAAGTTGTACATAAAAATCATTGAATGTCATTAATGTCTTTGACAAGAGTAGGCCAGTTAATACGGACAACACCCTGTCACGAGTATAACGCGAGAGTCAGCCATCGCTGTTGTGTTGCTTTTTCGCAATCGAGTTGTTAACTTTTGATAAAATTAATAAGGTTATTTGGTTTCTGATCCGCCAATTTGTAAAACAATACTGACACAGACTCATCACCACAATTAATCAAAATGAAACAAAGAGAGTACCTAAACATTCATCATCATCATATCAGTTCATATTTGTCCCCACCGAGGGGCTCGAGCCTGCCCTGAATTAGGGCGATCGGGCCTTAGTCGACCATGCGGTTGACTTCACACACAACCTTCGAGTTTCTTCGCAGGCGTGTAAAGGTTTCCTCACGATGTTTTCCTTTACCGTAAGAGCGTCGGATAGATGTACATAAGAAATCTAAATTCTAAATCACATTGGTACGTGGCAGGTTCGAACTACAACCTCCCGGACAGGAGGCGGTGGCCCTAACCATTACGTCACCAATGCTATTTTACCTAAACATTATCCGAGTTATAATAAATGAATTAGGGCGGAACATTAAAAAGATTAAGAACCACTGAACCATGGAGGCCACTATAAAGCCGGCGTCATTAGTAGCCGGTGATTACTTGCGTAATAAATCGTACACAGACCGAAGTTATCAGAGTTGCTGCACGAGGGTCCAGGAAGCGAGAGAAGGTACGCAATCGCAAACCCCGCCGCCGCTGCTCTAAACATTTTCCACCACTAGCGAGATTATTAAAAAGTTACATAAAATTAACTTTATGCTAATTAACTAAAAGTTCGCGTCACAAACAGAAATTAGTGTTAACTGTGCCACTGCGAAAGAACAGTGTCTTTTATCATTGTTATCAATTGTTTTTGTTTTGCGGGGCGAAGGTGACACGTGTCAACGGGGCATGGCGTGACACGTGGTGTCGGCCTGCGTGCACGTGTCCGGGCCAGCCAAAACGTGTGGCCACAATGACTCCGTTCGTTCGACTGCCGCCACCGACGATACAAGCGACGACTATGGGTCACGGCGCGGCTCGCCCATCAATTTCCCTTGACATTTCAATGAGAACCCTCCATTTTTCCCTCGGTCGGATAATGAGGACTGAGGCGGTCGTAATTATAAAAATAGTAAGTATCGCCTTTCTTTATAATAAACTCCTGTCAGTTGAGACTCGAGGACAATAGATATTTTAGGGAAGGAGCGATGAAAATAGCTTTCACTTTAGGCATTTAAATAAACAATGAGACTTTCCAAAATTCGCGGAGTTTGATAAAGATTTTGTGCGTTTTACTAATTGTAGGTATCCAAGCAACAATATTCTATGTATTTAAATACCTGGGTGCGGAGCTTTGCCTTGATTTTATTAATCTATAATAATTTAATAATAATACCAATACGAAAAAAATTACAAAAAATACAAAAAGATTCGACCGCACCGGAAATCGAACCCATGGTCTACGAGGAGGAAGTCCAACGCTTCAACCTCTGGACTATCACTTAAATATCTGGTGCAGTGAAAGATGTACGTGAAAACTCGGAAATGGTTTCCCAGAGAGGAAACCTAGCTAGATAGATTTTTCGCCACCTAGAACCCTCCATGCAACAAATTTCATCGACATCGTTAGAGCTGTTTTCAAGATATTTAAACAAAATACTATTGATTAATTAATTAATTAATTGTGTTGACTATTTAATTAATTACCTCATTGATTTTTGAATTGATACAGTAATATGAAATACCATAGCATTATACTTATAATTATATTATTGATAAAATAATTACTAACATAGGCTAAGTCTTACTAACAAGCTATGGATCACTGTTGTCTGAAAATAAAAATTGAATTGAATTGAATTGAATTATACAGGATGTAACTAAATTGGTGTAGGTCCCGTTAACTGGGGCTTCTACCCACCGTACTGAAAAACTTTTGTTCTACAAGTTTGCTGAAATCGCAAAGAAATTTTTGATCTCTTCATACAAAACGATCAGCTGATTGACCAATTTCGTGCGTTTTTGTATGGAGCGTCGAATTTTTTTTTGCCAATTGACTATGGGTTCCTTGGGGAAAGTTGTTCAGTAGCTGATAAGAACTCCCAGTTAACGGGCCCTACACCAATTTTCTTACATAATCGTATAATATTACTGGTTTGATATATAAGGTGTAACAAAATTAGCTGAAACTATTTTAACTGGTACGTCTACCCATGAAACTGAACAACTTTCCCCATGGAACCCATAGTCAAATCGCAATAAAATATTTGGCTCTCCCATACTAACTCGATCAGCTGATCAGCCAACTTAGTATGGGAAGTTTAAATTTTTTTTTGAGATTTGACTATGGGTTCCACGGGGAAAGTTGTTCAGTTTCATGGGTAAAAGCACCAGTTAAAATATTTTCAGCTAATTTTGTTACACCTTATATAGTAAGTATAGAAGAGGATATCGCAACCATTTTTAAACATAGCATAGTCACGAAATCTACATACACACTAAGTAAACGAATTATGTACACTTTGTGTACACTATAAATACATGCCGCAGAGCCACAACCCCAGCTGCCACCAAATGACCGAATCTGTTTCCTTTGAGCAGACTTGAATAACTTGGGCACTAGTTTCGATAAACTAGCTAGACAAATCAATCTTGTACTAGCTAGGTAGGTATAGTTAGTTGTTTTTGAGAGTATATGCACACTATTACAATATTGCAGCTTACAGTAGTGCAACGAATGTACTTACGCAGAGCAACGGAAGGGTATTTGCGGTGCAGCGGGCGGCGGGGCACAGCCTGGTAAACTCCGCGAGTTTCAGTACCTATATACGCCGTGGTGGCATCGTGCGACATCAAAGGCATTGCGCTACTGTAAGCCATATCGTTATACTGTGGTATAGGTACCATACTAAGCGCCTCCGTGACGTAGGTGTTGCTTAGTCCACTCACTTTATACTAGAAGATCGCGGGTTCGAATCCCGACTAAGACTCGGTTTGGTTGGTGGTAGGTACTTTCTAAGCCCGCCTGGCTAGCTCCCCCATCTTATCTAAGTCCTGCTACCAAACATCAAAGTTAACAACATCACTACATATTTTAAAACAAAGTCCCCCCACTGCTGGACAAACTGATTTTCAGCAATAGACGGAGTGATTCATAAGAAAGGATTAGGATCATTTGGTGGATTAGGATTCGCTTGCGGCTCGCACACCGTAGACCTTCTGGTTATGGATAAGATATCAGCACTTACATAAAGATAAGGTAGCCATTTCCCCATTGCGTCGGGGAATCTTGGTAACCCTGCTTTCATCTTCAGCGTTATCGTCACTTACTTCAGGTTAGTTGATGCTAAGGGCTTACCATTTGCGGATAAGAAACCTATTAACCCTCGGTTGGTCGCGTGGGGTCTTTGAAAACCTAGGTGTTTGAAATATGCAATTTTATATTATTTAAATTGTCCTAGCGACCCGAAACTTTAGGTACTCTCCTAAGTTGGATTATAATAGACGTAGATCGCAGCTAACTTCAGTGTGCGCGCAGGCGCTGTGAGATAAGGACGGATTTTCTGCACGAGGGCTTTGAAAGACCCCACGCGACTAACCGCATAAGTAAAATTTAATTGGTTTATTTTTTTAATTTTTTTTGTAATACATGATTTATTGGTATTTTTTTCATTGTTTTAGGCTTTATTGCTCAGTTGAAATCACGGGCCACCATTTCAACTTTGCCACGCGAATTGAAACAGCTTATATTGCGATTCATAAGTAATCCTGTGGATATTCCTCGAGAAGAAAATAATTTCGTACCAATGAAGAAGCGATGTATTCATTGTCCCAGAAGAACAGATAGGAAATTCAAATCTATCTGTCACTTTTGTATGGGTAATATATGTCCAGTACATTCTAAATCAGTATGTACCGGCTGTGTTCAAACGGAAAATTAGTCCGATTTATATAAGTAAAAGGTTATATGTTTTTTTGTTCTATATTTCTGATTTTTAGTTAATGTTGTTAATTGATCTCTGAAGATATCAAAAAACTATAAATAAGAAGATTATTGTTTCATTTAGTTTTTTTTTTAATTTATTATTTTATGTCCTGTCAAAGACAGAAGTTTAAGTTCCTACTTTTTAGTTTTAAGTTTAGAGGAGTAAATAAAAAATATTTCTGATTTACTTATAGTCGTTTTAATTAAATACAATGTAGTTAATAACAGTATGATAAAACAAATAAACAAATTATAATTATTAGGTACTAGCTTTTGCCCGCGGCTTCGCCCACGTGGACATAGCTTTTATGACTCTTTTTGAGGGTGAGTGGTGCGCGAGCCGCAATCAGCTCGCAAGCGTGGACATGAGTTTTCTCCAGGTAGGTACCTCAGGAACTGTATCGGGCTATTCAGATTAGCAGTCTTTGTCACTTCCCACCCCCTCAACAAATTCTATACAAAAAAACACTTCAATCCGTTGCTCCGTTGCGACGCCACCGACGTGCGCGAGCGTAGAAAACAGTTGTCCCCACGGGTTCATCCCTCGGGAACTCGGGTCAGGATATACTTATTAGTAAATTATATCATTTTCCACCTCATCTCTGTGCTAAAAATCACACCAATCTATTTTTTCGTTACGATTTTATATAAAACGAACAAAGAGTATTGTTTTAGTTTCCTCAGGAACAGCATCGGGCTATGATAATTTCCACAGATAAAAGGTTGACTATTTCATTCCCAGTGATACAGGCTACCTGCATGCCAAATTTCATCAAGATTGATAGAGGTGTTGAACTGTGAATAGGTAACAAACAAACAAACACATTTTCAAATTTATAATATTAAGTAAGGATTTCTAAATCTTAAATAAAATATAGAGCGTCAGTGGCAAAACGGTTAGGGCCACTACCTCCTGTCCGGAAGGCCGTGGTTCAAATCCTGCCACTTATCAATATCTATAAGAATATCGATTTCATACTGGTATGTATTTACGTTTATCCGACGCTCTTACGGTGTGAAAAACATCGTGAGGAAACCTGCACACGCCTTCGAAGAAATTGGCAATGGGCCCGCGTGATCGTCTAAGGCCAGATCGCCCTAATTCAGGGCAGGTTGAGCCCCTTGGTGGGGACGTATATAAACTGATATGATGAAATAACATATATAACTATATTATCAAAAAACTAATTCAAATCATTATAGGTATCAATCTAGTAATAAAATTTCCTAACAATATTAATATGGGTCAAATACTCGAGTCGTATCAGCTCCAAAGGAGCCCAAGACGCACTTCTCGTTGCCGCGCTGGATGGCAATAGACAACCTTAGCAGCAGGTAGGACCTCACGTCACATCTCCTCTCTCGAAGGCGAAGGCCAATCTCCTTTGTGAAGGCAAAGGCCTCTGAGGGTTCAGCAGCCGGTTGTCTCACAGACCAGCGGCACAATGCAGTAATTTGCCTCCAAGACCGCGTACTTATTATGCTTCTTTCTCGCCGAAAATTGAGCAGCAGTACCGTACAGTGAGGCAGAAAAAGTGGCTTCCCAAAGCAGATACGTTCCTCTCTGCCATAGCACCTGTTTAAACCCTCCAGCCTTTTGCCATCAGATCGACTAAAGCCCGGCCGGCGGTTGCATCAAAGATGGAATATTCCATCTGGCCGAGACCAGTGCCCTCCGAGTGAGGTCATTAAGGAATTGGTGACGTGGGAATCTTCACAAACACGACTGCAACTCAGTGAGTGATGGCCAATTGCCTCCACCGTGGATCCGCAAATACATTGATGAGGTTCACAGATATTGATATTGCAGGCGGAGAGCAACTGCCACACGCAAATAGTCGCCGTCAGAAGAGTTCCCATATATGTGCCTCCTGTTAAATGATTCTAAACTCAATTTATGTGTTTTTATTTTTTTACACGATTGGAATCTGTAAAAATATACCTCTGTTCGTCTATGAAACATATCGCTACGTACCATAGTTCCAGAGTTTAAAGTAGCGTATGCTGAAAAATACATAAAAGAAATCCAATCAAAAGTATGAAATAATATTTTAATGTTTTAATACAACTTAAGCGCGTTTTATTATCCCTGCAGTGCCATCTATTGACATTCTGCTACTATGATTATAATGTTTGGTATGTGTAGCTAATATATAGAAAAAAGTACTCTATTGTTATTATTTTAAGTATCGATAGATAATTTCCCACGGGACCTCTTTAGTTTTCCGGGATAAAGAATACCCAACTATACAATGATGGTCAAAACACCCCATCCCAATGTAAAGGTTTCATATTGTTACGTTGAGTCATTCTAAAGATACAATTTTTTGCATTCCTGTAGGAACCCTAATTTTTTTGGGATTCACAATGTCCCAGTTTTAGTTCGCAATAAGGGTATCAACGTGTAAAATTTGATTGTAATAGGTCAAGCCACATTTGCGTGGTCAGCCATTCTATAAATGAATACTTTTGATTTTCCCACGGGAACTCTTGAATTTTCTGGGATAAAAAGTATCCTATATGTTAACCCGGGCTATAAGGAACCACTATACAAAATTTCATCAAAATCGGCCTGGTAGTTTTTGCGTGATGCGCGAACATACAGACAGACAGACAGACAGACAAAAATTCCAAAAGTTGTTGTTTTGGCCTCTGTATCGTTAGTAATGTCCACCACAGTTATTATTTTCCAAAAATATTTAATGTACAGACACGGCCCCGTTACAGTTTTATTATATTAATAGATTTTATGAGCAGTTGAAACTTAGGTTTTTAAAGACCCCACACGACCAACCACGTTACAATAGATGCGCGACCAGCCGAAGGTTAAGTAACTACTGATGGAAACAAAGTTTTTTTCTTCTGCATAAGGTGACCTCATTTAATTTCGCAACTCTTACTATAATATTATAAATGTGAAAATGTGTTTGTTTGTTACCTATTCATTCACGCAACAAAAACTCTACCAATCTTGATGAAATTTGGCATGCAGGTAGCCTATGTAACTGGGAAGGACATAGGCTACTTTTTATCCCGTGAAATAGCATAGTCTGATGCAGTTCCTGAGGGAACTGAAAAAATACTCTTTTTTTGGTTAATTTCTTTAACATCGCAACGGATCAATGGATTGTTGTAATTTTTTGCACAGAGATGGTTGAGGTTGTGGGAAATTACATAATTTACTAATTAGCATACCCTGACATAGTTCCCGAGGGATCTTGGGAAACTCATTTCCACGCTCGCGCAAGTCAGCGTCGCAACGAAGCAACGGATTGAAGTGATTTTTTTTGTATATAATTGGCTGAGCGGGTTGGAAGCGACATAATCTGGTAATCAGAATAGCCCAAAATAGTCCCTGAGGGATCTGGAGAAAACCCATGTCCACGCTCGCGAGCCGCTTACGGCTCGCGCACCACTCAACCTCAAAGACAGTCATAAAACGATATTCACGTAGGCGAAGCCGCGGGAAAAACTAGTAAAATTTATAATAGAAGAAGAAAGCCTTGATCGTTTAGTTTAAAAAAAATAAAAAAGGTGCGTAAACCAATCTTTGGAATTCAATGTGACCTACGTATTTTTTATTTAATACGCACACAGTATTATATATTTATTTAGAATACTCGAACTTGGTAATTCCGCGATAACCACCTTTACTCTGCAACATAATGTACTTTGCTACTGCGTATTTAAACGAGCTTTTTATTTTTTTGTTGCTAAATTGAAAGTTAAAAAACATTCCATATATATATTTAATTTGAAACATAGGTATTTTACATGTACGATATGGTATGGAACACAGCTTTTCTTTTCTAATGTAAAATTTAATTTTTTTTTTCTGAAATGTTATAATATATCTGTAATAAAAATTTTCACTCAAAACTAATTTTATACATCAATATTATAATAATATTATTAATTATCGTTATAAACGACTATAATTTACGGCAAAAACTCCTTTTTGGCAGAGGTGGATGCAGCTTCATGCGAGCGCATCCCCCTCCTTGTATATTTAAGACTGTTTATTGTGTGTGTGTGTGTGTGTGTGTGTGTGTGTGTGTGTGTGTCTATAGACTGTTTTGATTTAAGTTTAATGTAGTTAATATATTCACCTTGACCTAATTACCTATTTAATATTTCAAAATTGTTACCAACATTTTATTTTTTGACATAGTATAATTTGACAACTTTTTAGCAACTTAATTTAATATTAATTTTTAATCAGATTTGGTTTAGATTTAATTTCATTTGTTTTTAAGTTGATTTATTTTGTTTCACCTAATTTATTATAGAATCAATGTGATCTTTTTGTATTTATATATTATTATATTGTATATTGTTTGTAAATGTGATTTTTGAATTTTGTACCATATGGATTTTTTAGTCTGACAATAAATGAATTATTATTATTAGGGCGATGCTCATACCTAACTATAGCGCTGCCGTCAGTAAAAATATTATTTAAGCGAAAATGTTCAATTATGAAGTTGAAAAATAGGTTCTGTAGTTTATTTAATCTTTATTTAGTTTATCTCTGTGAAATAGAGTTTGCTTTAGTTACAGATAGCAAAAATGCTAAAAGCGGCCACTTTTGGCTCTTATGCTTTTTTTTAATTAAAAATTTGAGTGCGTTTGGCTGCACCTCACCAGATGATAAGTGCCGATGCAGCCAAGGATGTAACACGCAAGCTTAAATAGTACTATTCACTCTCGTCTTGAAGATTCCTAAATTATACGAATCGGGGAATACCTGTCTGTAACTACAGCGAACTATGTTTCACAGAGTTAATAATTTCTGAATAAACTACAGAACCTATTGGTCAAAGTCATCGTTGGAAATTTTCGATAAAGTATGTGCTCAGCGAGTATTTTTTTTTAACTGTTGGTGGCACTAGTTAGCACGGGGTAGGTCCTTAAGTTGAACTGCCTTGTTGCAGTTGTACCTACCTATTTAAAATAAGAAAAAAAATTGAAAATTACACTATTACAGATTCGCAGGTCATATTCCAACACTTTTTTTTTGTAAACAATAAACCTTTTTTTATTAAAAACACACGTATTGTTACATTTTTAGACACTCAAAAAAATTTAACTTGTTTAATTCTGCAATAGCAGTTTCTTGAAACTTTTCAAAATGGTAAATCCTTTTGTAAAACTAATTATGGTACACGTATTGTCACAAATATTGTCGTCAAACGAATCACAGTTTATAAAAATACTTACATGTATCCAAATCTAGGTCACATAGATACCTACGTAGTAAAAGAAGTTTCAGCTCAACAATCACTGATTAAAAATTCCAAATTTTTTTTGTTTGAACACCAAAGTCGGACGGGGTGCCAAAAACAGTGACCCGAATAACAAATTTTGTTATTTTTACTGTCTCGCTCACTCAATAGGAACAAAACCTTCACAACCGAAAAGAACACTTTTTGCCTGACGCTATAGTTGAGTTTAAGGCTTTCTTCTTCTTATCAGCTGATATACGTCCCCACCGAGGGGCTCAAGCCTACCCTGAATTAGGGCGATCGGGCCTTAGTCGACCACGCGGGCTCATTGCGGGTTGGTCGACTTCATACACAACTGCTTAAGGATATTTTTAAGGCTTTAAGATCACTCAATCCGAGCAGGTTGATACGTGTTTAAATAATATCGAACGTAAGTCTATTCATTTTAAGTTCAAATCAATGCGGGCTTCAACGCGGCTGCAACATTGGAACCGAACGGCCAATGCTCGATTTTTACATGTTTTTATTACTTTTCATCACTTTCAAATAAGTTTCAAAAAAATTTGTTCACATAATATAGATTTGCATGAAGCACAGTTCGGCTTTAGAGCTGGACTGTCTACAGAAACAGCAATTCTCCGACTAAAGCACACTGTCCAGTATTACACTACCAGGAAGACTCCCGTGTACGCCTGCTTCCTTGACTTGTCGAAGGCATTTGACCTTGTTTCATACGACATCCTATGGAACAAGCTGGAGAAAGACACTAGTACCCCTCCAGAGATTATAGAACTTCTAAGGTTTTGGTACGACAATCAAACCAACAATGTCAGATGGGCTGGCTCGTACTCGGGCGAGTATGGCTTGGAGTGCGGGGTGAGACAGGGTGGCCTGAGCTCGCCCAGGCTCTTCAACTTGTACATGAACGCACTGATTGAGGAGCTCAGCAGTACTGGTATTGGTTGTTCTATCGACGGTAAAATTGTCAATAACATCAGTTATGCCGATGATATGGTGCTGCTGAGTCCATCAATCAGAGCCCTCAGACAGCTCCTGAAGTTGTGTGAACATTTTGCCCTGGCTCATGGCCTCAGGTACAATACAAAGAAAAGTGAACTACTTATATTTAAAGCAGGCAATAAGTGGCCAAAAGCTGTACCACCAGTCTATCTTGGAGGAAGTGCACTGAGTAGAGTCACACATTTTAAGTACCTGGGGCACTGGGTCACTGAGGATCTGTCTGATGATATGGATATGGAGAGGGAGCGTAGGGCATTGGCCATGAGGTGCAATATGCTGGCTCGCAGGTTCGCACGCTGCTCTACAGAAGTAAAGCTAACCTTGTTTAAGGCGTTCTGCCAAACATTTTACACCTGCAGCCTGTGGGTCAGATATACCCTCAAGGCCTTTAATGCCCTTCGCATTCAATATAATAATGGGTTTAGGATGCTGATGGGTTTGCCTCGTTTCTGCAGCGCATCAGAAATGTTTGCAGAGGCACGCACTGACTCTTATCAGAGTATTGTGCGTAGGAGAGTCGCCTCGCTGATGCGTCGCGTGCGGGACAGCCCCAGCGGCCTCCTTAACACCATACTGGAGCGGGTGGACTGCCCGATTGTGCGGCACCGGAACCATGTTCACATTGAGTCCAGGGTCGCCATGTATGGTAAATTTTAATTTCATTTTGTTTTTAATTATATGTTATTGTTTACTAACATACTATAAGTTGTACTAACAAATTATGGGCATAGCCTGAATTAAAGATAATAATAATAATAATAATAAATAATAAAAGGTCTTAAAGTCACCGATTTTTGTGTGTTTGTTTCGTTCAACATTAAGTAACTGTTTGTTTTCGAGAAATTTTGCAAAGAATGCCAAAAACAGGGTCTACAGTATATTTTTTTACGATAAAAGCTGTACTATTTTTAAAATTGTATTCAATTAAATTGAATTTTTTGTATTTTAAGTATATTATACAGGGTGTAACATAAAGGTGTGGTGATACTTTAAGGTGGGCTTGTACCCATCAAACTGAACAACTTTCTCCATGGAACCCATAGTCAAATCGCAAAAAAAAATTTGAACTTCCCATACTAAGTTGGCATCACAGATGATCGAGTTAGTATGGGAGAGCCAAATTTTTTTTTGTGATTTGAATATGGGTTCCATGGAGAAAGTTGTTCAGTTTGATGGGTACAAGCCCACCTTAAAGTATCACCACACCTTTATGTTACACCCTGTATATGTGTTATTATTTGTAGCTTTACACAGTCTTTCAATAATTTGAATTGAATATTGACATTTTAGTCATATTAAGGCCTTAAAAGTGTGGTATTTCCTCACGTTACTCAGCAAAAGCTTCCAAACCTCCTATTGCAATGTTATCTAACTTAAAATATGACGTGAGTTTACCTTACTGCTAAGATTCCATAAACAATATCATGCTCGTGAGCTCGTAGCAACTTTGTCCCTATTGACAATGTAGATCACAGTTGTGATGCTAAATTAGCTTGCATTCACTGCTTCTCCTGGCCTAACATAAAACGTGTTTGCAAACGACTTTAGCCTGTACAGAGTTGGCAAGTTTAGTTAATGTGCAGTCTAAGAAACAAAACAATAATTATATCTTTGACGTGATAACGTCTTATAAATTGATGGACACGGGCTGCATACACGAAAAAGTGTGACGTCATTGTCAAACGGTCACGTTACGACTAAGCCGAGCGTGCAAGCGAAAGCGCGGAACAAGCGACTTTTTGACGTAAATCGATGAACACGGGCTGCATACAAGAAAAAGTGTGACGTCATTGTCGCGTTACGCCTGAGTGTCACACGGTCACGTTACCCCTGTTACGTTACGCCTGAGCCAAGCGATTTTATTTATGGTACATGTTATTCTGTACTTGTGCTTTTACTTGTACTTGGACGGACGGACGGACGAACCGTCAAACTTAAAAGAGGCGTTTTTTATACCTAACATCAGTGTGTCAATGGATTAAAATAACTTCCAGGAACTTACAAGAGGAGTTCCAATGCGGTCGATTCTCTGTAAGGAAACACAAAAGTGATTCTTTGTATTTTTGATGTGATATACTTAGACTTGGACTTGGAAAGGGACTTGGACGGGACTTGGACTTGAACTTGGACTAATAACATAATCTGGTTTATTATTTCAAGTATTGAATTTTAACATTAATAAATTAACTAATGATTGTTATATATATTATATATCCTTACTAATATTATATGTAATTATTAATAGAAATAAATAAATTAAATAAATAATATTAATTGGACTTGTACTTCTACTAGGACTTGAACTTGGAAGGGCACTTGGCCCGGTACTTGGACGTGTACTTTGACGGGTACTTCGACGGGGACTTGGACGGGTACTTGTTATCAGGTAATATTATAGTCCGAAAACCGACTTTACAGACAACCAGTTTTTTATGCTACATTCTATTCTGTACTTGTTCTTGTACTTGTAATTGGACTTGGACTTGGTCTTGGACTTGTACTTGGATTCGGACTTGGACGGGGACTTGGACGAGTACTACTTGGACAAGTACTACTTAATGGCGACTTGGATGGGGACTTTGACGGGGATTAGACGGGCACTTGGATGGGCACTTGGGGCACTTGGACGGATAATTGGACGCGGAATTAGATGGGCACTAAGATACTCACTTGGACGGAGACTTGGACGGGTACTGGGACGGAGACCTGGACGGGTACTTGTACGGGAACTTGGACGGGTACTTGTTATCACGTAAAATTATCGTCCGTAAACCGAATTTACAGACAACCTGTTTTTTCTCACCTTAAACTCTTGGAAAGGTTTTATTTGTCATTCTATTTTACCGCGTACAATTGAGGTTCATCCGCTAGCGTTGAAAGAGTTTTTAAAATTAAGGCTCCTTCGTATCTAAAATTAGCAACTCGATTCACGACGTTTCAAACACTGAAACAAATAGTAGGGAAATAAAGTTCTTGTCAGCTCGTACTGCAACTTGGCTGTTAAATCAAACGCTGCGGACGAATCGTGCAAAAATTGTGCTTTTTAATTTACTACAAATAAAATAAGAGGAATTTCCAAAAAGTGAGTAAACAAAATCATTTTATATCGTTTTGTTAAGAAGTTCATAAATTATCATAATGTTTCGATTAAAATTGCAGCAGTTCTATGGTTACAACTAGAAAAAAAGTGTACATTAGGTTTTTTTTTCTTTAGTTCTGTGTATTAAAATAGAATTCCAGGAAATCGAAACCACTTCTCATATCCTGTTAATTGCAAAATATTTTTTTTTTGATAAAAAGATCCTTTATTGAAGTAAAAAGCCTTAAAACCACATAACAACTTAGCTTTTTTTCTTGAACGTAAAAATTTCCCTCGCCTGTACGAGTAACAAGAAGAAAAACCCTATTTCTTCATGTCACGCTATAACTTGAGAACGGCTGGACCGATTTCGCTAATTCTTTTTTGTTGTTCGTTATTATAGTGTGTTCCACTCGGCGGCAAAATTATTTTGCGTCCCGTACCTTTAACCTTTACCCTCACCACGCTCAGGATTCTGTCTTTTGTATTGTAGAATCCTTCCATAGCTCAGGTTTTAGTTGAGACAACTCGCGCCAAACACCTACTTTGCAGCCTTGGTTAACGTTTAACTAGTGTTTTCTCTAATTTATTAGTTTTTTTTTTTGAAGACTTATAGCTAAATATTGATGGTATATTATTATATCAGCTCATATACGTCCCCACCGAGGGGCTCGAGCCTACCCTGAATCAGGGCGATTAGGCCTTAGTCGACCACGCGGGCCCAGTGCGGATTGGTCGACTTCACACACAACCTTCGAGTTTCTTCGCAGGCGTGTGCAGGTTTCTTCACGATGTTTTTCCTTCACCGTTAAAGCAATCGGTAATGATATGTAAGTAAGTTTTTGAAAAACTCATTGGTACATTGGCCGTCCAGATTTGAACCCGGTACCTCTGGTTAGATGGACCGAGTCGTTACCGGTTGAGCCACCGACGCTTCTTGATGGTATATAAAACTTATAAATAAAAAAAGTGCTATATAAGTCTCCGACGATAGGTACACAGGTAGGAGGGAACATATATGTATATTAAAAAGTATAACAAAAAAAAAGAAAGAAACGGAGAACATCCACTTAATTAGGTAGGTACGTAAAACTACATCTTTAAAAGGTGGTTTCATTAACTATTAAAGAATTCAGAAGCCAGCAACCTTCAGACTGTACTAAGGTATCTAATACTACAAATCATCATCATCATATCAGCCGAAGGACGTCCACTGCTGGACATAGGCCTCCCCCAAGGATTTCCACGACGACCGGTTCTGCGCTGCCCTCATCCAGCGGCTTCCCGCGACCTTCAGCAGGTCAACGGTCCACCGAGTGGGAGGACTGCCTTGGTGGTGCGCGGTCACCACTCGAGAACTTTACTCTCCCAACGGCCATCTGTTATACGAGCTATGTGCCCCGCCCACTGCCACTTAAGTTTAGCAAGTCTGAGAGCAATGTCGGTTACTTTGGTTCTTCTGCGGATGTCCTCGTTTCTGATTCGATCACGCAGAGAAACTCCGAGCATAGCACGCTCCATTGCTGAGGCACAAAATATAGTTTACAAACGGGTTTAGATTTAAATTTAAATTAGTTAATAGGTGGTTATATAGTTTTGTAAAATTAAATGTTTACATATTTTATTTAACCTATGTCCAGCAGTCTTCGGCTGATATGATGATGATGATGACATATTTTGGTGTCTATTTTCACATTTAAATAGTATGTTCTTGAAAAAATATAACTGTAACAACAAGTGTCTCAAGATATATCTACTCCAAAGTTACCTTGCTTTGCCAGAAGGTCAATGTGACTACTCATAGTATAACTAGACTGTGGTATAACCATATTATAGTTTTGATTATTTAATTAACCTCGTAAGACCCCTGATATCATGTGAACGCATACTCAACGGAGTAGTTACACAAGCATTAATTGCACCCTAAATTACCGTCCATGGACATCACCTGACATCATTTTTAAATTTGCTGTCTAACTTAAAACAAAATAAGTTGAAGGAAAACTTAAAATCTTTTAGGTACAGGCTTTTATTTGAAAAGAGTTTTAAATCTCGAAAACCAAATGCTCAAGGCACGTTTTTAAATTTAAAAAAAAGGCGAGCACAGTACGTTTTACTATACTATTAAAAATAAAAGACGATCCTGGGACCTTGATTCCAACTCCAAAAGTTCATCATCAGATCAACTTCAAAATACTAAAAGGATAAGTATATTAACACCGGGAATATTACTGGCGTAATCTGTGACGGCTTCATACAAAATTTCAGCTCAATCGGGGCCCTGGAAATTGCTTTAAAATGGATTGCAAGATTTGACCTAAACAAACATACATACATTCACACATTCATACAAACATACACACAAACATTGCAAGTTAAATAAAAGCGTTATAATAGATATTTATGATACGAGAGTGGTAAAAAAGTAAATAACAAACGAGTGACTTTGTAAGCCCGAGACGTAGGCGATGTGGTTTACTATCTTCACGAGTTTGTCATTTAACTTTTAAACCCATGCATCATACGACGTTTTTCAATACAGTAGCCACAAACAAACACGTACCACTGACACGGTACCAATTAAATTACTGCGTACCACGCAGTGAGCATGCGTAAGTTTTTTTGTGTGAGAAGGATGACTATAGCAACACTATATCGTTCTCCCCGTCGCTCGGATATACGTCTTTCAACATCAAATTCAATTTAGTTGGGTTGTTGCTATTTGTAATTCACAACCAAGAGGCAAAGATGACCTATTATTACTAGCGTATAAGAGGCATGTATGCAAAATGGAACTTGAAATTAAGCAAGTTAGTGAAATTAGGCCTATTGTAGAGACTGAAAATATTGACAGCCAGACATAAGAATGTGGTGTATAAATTTTAAAAAGTGGTAAAGTAAAAGCACGTGTACGGTAAAATCAATTTTGCGCACACTTGACTGGCATATAAAGGACCACTATTCGAGCAACTGTATTAAAAATAAAAAAAAAACAAGTGTGCTTTAGACTACGCGACAAGAAGTAAAACTTAATCACCGTTCGCGTAACGCATTCACCATCGTACTCCCCAAGTCAAGCGTGCCGTTCGCCTCGCCCGATCACACTTTTCGTATCGCTCGAAATTACATTTCACGAAACGCAGCCACCAGCTTACTCCATAAGTCAAGCGTGCGTAAAGGAGTTTTAAGTACTTCAACAATTAAAACAATGATGTCATCTGCTCAAACGAGGGGTGGTACTTTTCTTTTGATTTTCGGCTTGTTTCTTAGTTATTACGAGGGTAAACACTTAAGGTATCAAGTGTAGTATGTAGGCAATAAAATCTAGTAACAGATCAGTCTACAACCAGACCTAGTATTAGTAATGTGCGTAGATACTTTTGTGTATTTTGTTATGAAAGTGAGAAGATGTGTATGTGTGTGTGTGTGTGTGTAAGTAAGCATCTAAGACTGAAAAGAGAAATTAGAAACTTAAACAATCATAATATGTACTTGCATAAATATCACCATTTTTATTATATCAGCTCATATACGTCCCCACCGAGGGGCTCGAGCCTACCCTGAATCAGGGTGATTAGGCCTTAGTCGACCACGCGGGCCCAGTGCGGGTTGGTCGACTTCACACACAACCTTCGAGTTTCTCCGCAGGCGTGTGCAGGTTTCCTCACGATGTTTTCCTTCACCGTTAAAGCAATCGGTAAATATATGTACGTAAGTTTTTTTTTTTTAAACTCATTTTGGTACATTGGCCGTCCAGATTTTAACCCGGCACCTCTGGTTAGATGGACCGAGTCGTTACCGGTTGTGCCACCGACGCTCCATCACCATTTACTAAGATTAAATCTATTGAAAACATCACAAAGTAACAAGGAACTTACATTTTCGTGCGGCACAAGGGATGATGTTACGTCAATCCGTCGTACCTCCGATAAAAATATTTGACAAGGCCCTTTTGGCAATTTTCGTTTCATGTTGGTCTGTGGAAGCGCTTTGGAAGTGAACGAAGCGAAAACGTATCCAAGCGATAGTACATAATACTTCGATGAACGTACAAAAAGATTTTGTCTATGGTGGGGCAATTGCGACCGACTTCCTACCGCATAGTATAGTGGGATAGGTATCGCTGACGTCACGTGTTTTTGAATATGGTCGAATAACTTAGGTTGTTTTTGTTGAAATTTAGTAAAATTTGGTCGTGTGTGAATTTTTAATAAATATAGTCGAATTTGGTTAAACATTATCCAATTTGATATTATTTGTTAGCATTTAGTTAAGATTGGTCGAATTTAGTTGTATGTGGTCAATTTGGTAAAATATGATGAAATTTGGTAAAGGTTGGTGAAATTTGTCTAAATTTGGTCGATTGTGGTAATATTTTTGAAAATTTGTGAAATTTGATCGAATTTTCAAAAACTCAATTTCAAAGCAAAAGAGACCCAATATCATCCAAACGCCGCCATATACCTTGCTTTTCACCATATACCATTTAATTCATCTCCATCTATTCTATACATGCTGTAACAAAATTGGTTTAGGTCACGTTAACTAGGGCTCTACTCATCATACTTAAAAACTTTCTCCAAGGAACCCATAGTCAATTACCAAAAAAAAAACGAACTCTCCATACTAAAATGCACAAAATCGGTCGATCAGTAAAAAATATTTTTACCTTTACAGCAAAGTCGTAGAACAGAAGATGTTCAGTATAATAAGTAGAAGCCCCAGTTAACGTGACATTCACCAATTTTGTTACAGCTTATATTTATATTTTTGTCGAGGAAACATAGGACTGAAATTGTAGGACCACGGGCCATAAGTTAGTTTGTCTCCGTAGTCCTACCAGTAAGACAAAATAGTAGGACTACAGGCCATAGTTGGTTGGATTCGTATTTCTACTAGTAGGACAAAATAGTAGGACCATGGGCCGTAGTATATTATCTTCATGGTCCTACTAGTAGGACAAAACAGTAGGACCACTGGCCATAGTAGGTTGTCTTCGTGGTCCTGCTAGTAGGACAAAATAGTAGGACCACGGGCAATAGTAGGTTGTCTTCGTGGTTCTACTAGAAGGACAAAATAGTAGGACCACGGGCCATAGTAGGTTGTCTCCGTGATCCTGCTAGTAGGACAAAATAATAGAACCACGGGCCATAGTAGATTGCCTTTGTGGTCCTACCAGTAGGACAAAACAGTAGGACCACGGGCCATAGTAGGTTGTCTTCGTGGTCCTGCTAGTAGGACAAAATAGTAGGACCACGGACAATAGTAGGTTGTCTTCGTGGTTCTACTAGAAGGACAAAATAGTAGGACCACGGGCCATAGTAGGTTGGCTCCGTGATCCTGCTAGTAGGACAAAATAATAGGACCACGGGCCATAGTAGGTTGCCTTTGTGGTCCTACTAGTAGGACAAAATAGTAGGATCACGGGCCAAAGGTTGACATTTGTTGCATGCATGATCGTCTTCAGATCGGCATGTCATGTAATAGGTCAGTTTGTTTGAAACGGCGTCATTGACAGCGCACCCCAAGAGCTTCCAATTTCCAAATCCCTCGAGAACTATCCTTTTGCCGGTATAAAAAGTATCCCAAGTTGTTCGCCGCTCTTATCTTTATCTTTTTCCAAATATCAGCAGAATTGGTAAAGTAATTTACGATTGTAAGATTTACAAACAGACAGACAGACGGATACAATTTCTATGCAATAATAGCTATCCTACAGGAACCATGCATTTTTCCGGGATAAAAATTAACCTATGTGTGTTACTTGATCTATCTATCTACCTACTAAATTTCATCCAAATACGTTCAGCGGTTTAACAATACAGAAAACTTATCTGCACTCTTCAGGCTGAAGTGCGATAAAATGATTGATAGCTATCATGGAGGGTCCATCATGCAGCATGATCATTCACGTAAACGCATGTCTTGCCGCATGTTCGTCTAGGATCCAACACACTGATATTGTTAAGGGACTCCCCCACTTTTGGTTATAATTCTTACTTGTACAATTTGACCTTATGATGAGCAGAACCGATTTGTCTGTTTATAATACATATGTCATGAATCATGATGATCATAGTATCATGAGACTTTTTTAATGCACTTTAAAAAATATATATCATAAACCTGTTAATCTATATATATCATAAATACTAGAAATAAACTAGGAAAATTCATTTTGAAAAATCTAAGATTTGTTATATATGTATAGCATATCTATGGAAAAAACTATAAAGACTGCGTTTTTCTTTGAATTCTCTTGCGGCAGGTGTCGCCCCCTCCACTACGTCGTCGCACACACAATAGGGATGACGACAGCATCAGATATAAATTATGAACTGATTACTAAATTGCCCTCCTACTTAAACTTCGAACAAACTTATATACTAGTTTTGTTTTCCGTCGAATCCCGGTGAAGTCTTACTTTGTAGGACTCGGTTTGATTGGTGGTAGCCCTACCACTTTTTACCTACAAATTTTCTAAGCACACCTGGCTAGCTACTACCATCTTATCTAAGTCCTGCCAGCAAACATTAATATTCCGGCATGGTGATGACATATGGCTATGATTATCTTAACTTCATTCGGGAATACTTCAATGCTGTTAACAGTGATGTTTGATGGCAAGACTTGCGTTAGATAGAGGCAGGTAGGCTACAAAAATGCCCTACCACCAACCAACAGAATTAGACCACGCCCGGATTTGAACCCGCGACCTTCTCGAGTGTCGACCACGCACCGGAAAGCGTAGTGTAGGCAAGCCTCCCACTCGGTGGACCGATGACCTGGTGAAGGTCGAGGGAAGCCGCTGGATGCGGGCAGCGCAGAACCGGTCGTCGTGGAGATCCTTGGGGAGGCCTATGTCCAGCAGTGGACTTCCTTCGGATGATATGATGATGATGAATTATGTAAGTAAGTTATAATAAAATTCTAAGTACAAACTAAAAAAGTAGCCAAAGTAGAAATGTCATTCAAAAGTAAATTTTAAAAGTTTTTAGAAGGGATTTTTTTTATTAAATTACTATATAGTAGATGCGCGTTTACATCGAGGGTGTGCGGGTTGCGGTAGGCAAGCCGCAAGCTGCTCGCTATCGATGGTGTACGGTGGCGAGCCACAGGCGGCTCGCCATCGATGTTGCGCGTTGCGCAACCGGCTCACGGGGCTTTTCTCATCTACTTTATAATAATAATAATAATAATATTATAAAGAGGAAAGATTTGATTGTTTGTTTGTTTGTCCTGAATAGGCTCCGAAACTACTGTACCGATTTGAAAAAATATTTCACCGTTGGGAAGCTACACTACCCGCGGTTGCTATATATAAATGTTTCTATAATATAGCTATATTATATTGTTTTTTAAATAGGGATCCTTTCTAAAACTTAAAAAATGTAAAACAAGGTTTAAAAAATTATCTAAAAATTCCTGCAATATCTACAAAAAGTAGTGTAGTGGTAGTGTAGTGGTAGTGGTAGTGATAGTGGTAGTGTTAGTGGTAGTGTTAGTGGTAGTGTTAGTGGTAGTAGTAGTGTAGTCGTAATGGTAGTAGTGGTAATGGTGGTGGTGGTGGTGGTAGTAGTGTAGTGGTAGTGATAGTGGTAGTGGTAGTGTATTAGTAATGTAGTGGTATTGGTATTGGTAGTGGTAGTGTAGTGGTAGTGGTAGTGATAGTGGTAGTGGTAGTGGTAATGGTGGTGGTGGTGGTAGTGGTAGTGGTAGTGGTAGTGATAGTGGTAGTGATAGTGGTAGTGGTGGTATTGGTATTGGTAGTGTTAGTGGTAATGTGGTGGTATTGTAGTGGTAGTGGTAATGGTGGTGGTGGTGGTGGTAGTGGCAGTGGTAGTGGTAGTGGCAGTGATAGTGGTAGTGGTAGTGTATTGGTAATGTAGTGGTATTGGTATTGTTAGTGGTAGTGGTAGTGTAGTGGTAGTGATAGTGGTAGTGGTAGTGGTAGTGTAGTGGTAGTGGCAGTGATAGTGGTAGTGGTAGTGGTAGTGGTAGTGTAGTGGTAGTGATAGTGTATTGGTAATGTAGTGGTGTAGTGTAGTGCTGTGGTAGTGTAGTGGTAGTGTAGTGGTAGTGAAGTGGTAGTGGTAGTGTAGCGGTAGTGTAGTGAATTGTACTGTAGTGTAGTGTGAGGCGGTACGAAGTTCGCCAGGACAGCTAGTCCGTTATAAACCTTCCCTGGCGTGCGCACATAAACTTAACTAACCTAGTAAACACATAAATGTAAATAGAAATATGAAAAAATTAAAACGTTTTAAATTAAAAAAAACCTTTATTACTATAGAAACGTCATCTCTCTTAAAATTCGTATCGTCGTACTTGTAAGCTGTTTACCTAAGCTATTTACACTTTGGCTTATTCTGAGACAGCAGGGGTGTTGTTTGCGAATCCAAACCGAGGTCAAATATCCACAGAATATGAGCGGTATCAAGCGGGACTTATCTCGTAATCCTTTTGTGTTGAATCCTTACTAATCACACTAATAATATAAAGGCGAAAGTTTGTGAGTGTGTGAGTGTGTATGTTTGTTACTTCTTCACGCAAAAACTACTGAACGGGTCTGGCTGAAATTTGGTAGGTAGACAGATTAGGACCTAGATTAACACAAAGGCTACTTTTTTTCACGCTCGCTTGCGGCTCGCGCACTGCGCACCCTCGAAAAGTCATAGAAACGTCCACGCGGGTGAAACCGCGGGAAACGGCTAATATATTATAAATTCAAGAATGTTTTTGTTTGTTAACACGCTTCAACACCTCGACCAATCTTGATGAAATTTTGGTATGCCGGTAGCCTGTCTAACTATAAGAAGGACATAGGCTACTTTTATTCCCGTGAATAATAGACCAAAAAAAAGACCAAGAAAAAGCGTCGGTGGCTCAGCCGGTAACGACTCGGCTCTCCTAACCAGAGGTCACGGGTTCAAATCCGGACGGCCAATGTACCAATGAGTTTTTCAAAAAACTTATGTACATATATTTACCGATTGCTTTAACGGTGAAGGAAAACATCGTGAGGAAACCTGCACATCTGATTCCAGATTTGTATGAAGGTCGCGTTGCACACGTCCGTAGGTGTAAATCTAAATGCCCTACACGTGACCGCGGGTGATGCTAAGTGCAACACCAGGCAACCGCCGTCTATCCCTTGGATAGCACGGTGAATAGTGCCACACGATAAGAAAGAAAGAATAGACCAATCCAGTTAGGGAACTGAAAAAGTACTCTGTTTTTGGTTAATTTTTTTTCATCGCATCAAAACATTGTATTTTGCACAAAGATATAGGAGGTGGGATATGACATAATTTACTAATTAAATAAGCATATCCTGACATAGTTCCCGTCCCGAGGGATATGCCGAAAACTCATATCTACGCTCGCGCAAGTCGGCGTCGCAACGGAGCAACGGATTAAAGTGATTTTTTGTATAGAATTGGTTGAGGAGTGGGAAATGATACAGACTGCTAATCAGAATAGCCCGATATAGTTCCTGAGGGATCTGGATAAAACTCAAATCTCATTGCAGGCAAAAGCTAGTTACCTATAATTGGGCTATGAAAGACAGAAACGAAACGAAAACGAAATGACCGAAGTAGCTCGACTCCACCGTTTGCAATAAACTGTAGGCAAAGTATATATATTAGTATACAGTATGGATACTCCCTGCCGCTCCCTAGATTGCGACCTCACCCCCTCGTCTCCCAGGTTTATACAGATTGGTTACAGTTTGGTTGTCGAACTTATCTTCCTTACTATCTCATTTTCCTTTCTTTACCATAGATAGATAAAATATTAAATTCATGTATGTTTTTGTTTGTTTATGTATATTTTTATTATTTTATATCTTATTGTTATAATATTTAAGTATTTTATATAACTGTTTATTTGCAAATTTTTCTGTTTTTAATTATTGCACCGCCCCTTAACTTATTCTATCGCTGTTTCCCTACCCAAAGGTTGCCTGGAAGAAATTGCTGCCTAGCAATAAGGCCGCCTATTATGTAGGCATTCTTCTATGTTGTTAATTTCTTTTTTTTTGTATGTTGTGATGCAATAAAGAATATTGTATTTTAAAGAACTTCACCTTGATTTCATTTGTTCCGTCATTTGTTTTTAGAAATGTCATTTTACGCCCGTTGTATGAAGTGTCCGGGGTGTGCTGTAAGCCCCACTCCATGAATTCTGTATCATTGAGGCGAAACTTAATTCATTTTAGTCCTTATAATGAACGAGGATGTCAGAAGTCGCAGCTCGTCGCAAAGTAGTTTTAAATATTAAGTCCGCGGTGTGAGTTTTGGGGCGAGGAAGGGTTGCTGTACCCATTTACTTTGGCACTTAGCAAAACTTGCCAGGTCTTGGGAGACACGTTTCTTATAAACGATAAGTTAAAAGTTTGAAGCGTCTGTGGCTCAACCGGTAACGACTCGGTCCTCCTAACCATAGGTGCCGGGTTCAAATCCGGACGGCCAATGTACCAATGAGTTTTTCGAAACTTACGTACATATAAAGTGTAACAAAATTAGCTGAAACTATTTTAACTGGTGCTTCTACCCATGAAACTTAACAACTTCCCCCATGGAACCCATAGTCAGTTCGCAAAAAAAAAAGATCAGCCAACTTAGTATGGGAAGCTCAAAAATTGTTTTGAGATTTGACTATGGGTTCCATGGGCGAAGTTGTTCAGTTTCATGGGTAGAAGCACCAGTTAAAATAGTTTCAGCTAATTTTGTTACACCTTATACACTCACCGATTGCTTTAACGGTGAAGGAAAACATCGTGAGGAAACCTGCACACACCTGCGAAGAAACTCGAAGGTTATGTGTGAAGTTGACCAACCCGCACTGGGCCCGCGTGGTCGACTAAGGCCCGATCGCCTTAATTCAGAGTAGGCTCGAGCCCCTCGGTGGGGCCGTATATGAGCTGATATGATGATAATGAAAAGTTTGAAAACTTCTCCACAAACGTAGAAACTCTCTTACCTGTTGATTTAACCCCAACGATAAAAATATATGAAACAAACTTTTCTTTTCTGTAATCTATCCATATAATATAATTCATATAATAAAACTGTAACGGGGCCATAACTGTACATGAAATATTTTTTGGAATGTAATAACTGTGGTGGATATTACTAACGAACGATATAGAGGGCAAAACAATAACTTTTGTAATTTTTTTTTGTCTGTATGTATGTATATTCGTGCATCACACAAAAACTACCAGGGCGATTTTGATGAAATTTTGTATGGTGATCCCTTATAGCCCGGGTTTACATATAGGATCAAGAGTTCCTGTGGGTAAAATTCAAAACCTCCACGCGGACGAAGTCGCGGGTAGAGCTAGTTACTACCTAAGTAACTATTTAGTAATCTGTGCCTAAAGTCCATTTCTTCCTTATTTATCAAAATCATTAATCCGACTGCCCCGGTCCCTCAAATAAAAAAGTACCCAAGTGAATGTCGGACCACGTGTTAAGTAGGGTTCCATCGAATGGTGTTTAATAAAATAAATGTATTTTTAAGGGCTTACCAATTGAGAATGAAAAAAAACTTTTTTTTGTAGTTGATAAAAACCACTGTACAGAAAATTTATAAACTTTTTACAAATCTAACTGCGCATTTAATTAAACTAATCGCCCGCGTAGACATAGTTCCTACGACTGCCTTTGAGGGTACGCGGTGCGCGAGTCGCAAGCGGTTCGCGAGCGTGAAAATATGTTTTCTCCAGATCCCTCGAAAACTATGTCAAGCGATGCTAATAAATAGTTTATGTCACTTGCTTCCCCCTTAAAAAGGTAAAGTTAACGTTTAAGTTCCTAGTTTAACCAAGGAACCCTAAAAATACTTTATTTTTAACTAGCTTTTACTCACGGTTTCGCCTCAAAGACATAGTTTCTATAACTGTCTTCGAGTATACGTGGTGCGCGAGCCGCAAGCGGTTCACGCTTGGGAAAAAAAATCACCACAATTCCCTGCTATGTTGCGACTGTGCGCGAGCCTGGAATTGAGTTTTCCCCAGGTCCCAAGGGAACTGTGTCGGGATATGCTAATTAGTAGCTATAGCATTTCCCAACCCCTCGACGACACTGTATTGGACTATGCTATTTTAACGGAATAGAAATACCTTATGTAGGGACACAGGCTACTTCTATCACTAATGATAATTAGTAGATTAAGGAAAACGCGACACAGATTACGGGCATGTCAAATTTTGTCAAGATTATATAAGGTGTTAAATCGTGAAGAGCTGAGCTAACAAACAAACACATTTTTACATATTTATCCGACACTCTTACGTTGAAGGAAAACATCGTGAGGAAACCTGCACACGGCTGCGAAAAAACTCGAAGGTTGTGTGTGAAGTCGACCAACTCGCACTGGGCTCGTGTGGTCGACTAAGGCCCGGTCGCCCTAATTTAGGCTAGGCTCGAGCCCTTCGGTGGGGACGTATATGAGCTGGCTAAGGATTGGTCTTACTCTTCTAAACATTACCTACATCTTTTTTTATTATTCACATTTGGTAAGCCCTTGGTAAGTGACGATAATGCCGAAGATAGAAGCGGTCTTCTCAAGATTCACCAACGCAATGGGGATCTGGCTATCTTATCTTCAAGCCGGAACACATCAATGTTGTTAACACAGACTTAGATAAGATAGTGATAGCTAGCCAGGCGGGCTATAGAAAATGCCATAACACCAACCAAACCGAGTCTTACAAATTTACCCCACCGGGAATCGAACCCCAAGCTCCTGATGTGAAGCGAATGGACTAACCATTACGCCCCGGAGGCGGTTAGAACTTGTATATTATTGAAACCCAAACAGTTGTCCATCAGCATAAAAGTGTTAAACAAAACCGAGTCATACAGGTTTACCCCACCGGGAATCGAACCCGCGGCCTCTTGGTATAAAGCGAATGGACTAACCATTACGCCCCGGAGGCGGTTAGAACTTGTCTATTATTGAAACCCGGACAGTTGTCCATCAGCATAAGTGTTTAACAAAACAGAGTCTTACAAGTTTACCCCACCGGGAATCGAACCGGCGGCCTCTTGGTGTGAAGCTAATGGACTAACCATTGCGCCTCGGAGGCGGTTAAAACTTGACTATTATTGAAAACTAAATATTTGTCCATTAGCATGAAAGTTTTATACTACCACCCGTAAGGAAAAAGTTGCACTCGACAATAATGGAATCATTTGCTCTTTTTCCCGCATTTTTTCACACATTTCCCGCCATATATCATTAGAATCCCATTCGTCGGCCGTTTTGTTTCCACGCTCCTTTTTGTCGCCAACGAAATGCCATTGATAAATGCAAATGGATGCAAATCCCTTATCTAGCAGTTACGAATTTGTGTGTAGAAAATGTTCCATGAATTTATTATGGGTTTTTGATGATTGAGCTAAATTTTCCTATTTTTATTTACTCTCATAACGTAAAATTTGAATTAGAAACTGCAAAATGAATTTATGAATTTTTTTTTTGCTCTTTTTAGGGCAGGTTCAGGCTCATTGGCCATACTGCCTTGTCTTCTATGTAATAATTTTTCGGTAATATTTTATGATTTTACGTCTTCAGTAAATTTTTCTGTAATTCAAAGATCACTGTTTCTTTACATCATAATATGTATAGTCTATAAACTAACCTAACCTACACACCCTAGCAAAATGATAGCACTTTTGTTAAAGCTTTCGCAGACTTCTTGTGGAAACTTTAAAATACATAGTTTTATTTCACTATCCTACACAATAAACACATAAATAGTACTTTGCTGATAAATAAACTACTAATTTTACACATCGAAATCCACAAAATGTAATTTTTCGGAACTTTCGGGTACTAAAAAAAATAACAAACCGAACGCTACAAATTCCCACCAAAAAGTCCGAGTTTATATTAAGAGGATGTATAAATTTTTTTGCTCTCGGCAGATTCGTTTTTATTAGGCAACAAGACAAGTAAGAGGTATGATTGGTATGGAGTAAATAATCATCAAGATGTTATCTAGTGAAATTAAAACCAGAAACACGATTACTTAAACTTTTGTCGATAGATTTAATTTTTGAAAACACCATGTTTAAAACACAAAAATAGCTTTTTATTAGGAACCTTAATATGTACAATGGCTAATTTTTGGTTATCTGCTAGGTAATTGCGATGTTTAGGTAAATTGAAAATATTTTTTTAAAATAACAAATAGTTTTTGTTTAATTGAGATTTTTTCATATTGTCGCTTACGTTATTTTATTCTAAGACTGTTCGACGCGGTGCGCACTCTCTCAACACGTGGAGAAAGAATAGCGCTGTCACCTTTTAGCATTTCTCTTCAGTCGACCGTGAATCTTATTACCGTGTGGACTGCGCTTGCGTTGCTCTCAAAAATAGTAAATATTCGAATATTACGTGAGGCAAGATGGCGCGGAACAGAGTGCAGTGGAGACGACATTGACTCTGTTGCAGAATGGTTATCATGGATATAATTTATTTAAATTGTTATTTTTACTATCATTTGGTTCAAAAACTAAACCTACTGATTATGTAAAGAAAAATTAAGTGTTCTTTAATTATACATGATCAGTGGGTTTGGTCTTAGCACTTATAAGACGCCATACAAGTCGAACGTACCTACTTTATTTGCCAGCTCAATTATTGATTGTCCGTCACAGCTCGCAAGTGCACGTGATACTTAATTTTTTATCGGCAAAACCGGTTTGACTTGGCGAAGTCAAACGCGAAACTGGTTCCGCCGCCTTTTGTGTTAAAAAGAGAAGCACATTTGTCTTAGTTACGTATTAAACCACCTTAGTTGCAGAAGTTGTTAAATGTATATTTTTAGAGTTCTCTACCCAAAGAGTGCCAATGGGAGCCTATTACTAATCCCCTGCTGTCCGTCCGTCTGTCTGTCAGCGGGCTGTATTTTATGAACCTTAGTAAGTAGAAAGTTAATTTTTTTGTAAAAAATGTTGCTCTATCTTAAAAACAATAATACATACAAGCGTGCTTCTTGATGAAGCATGATTATATTTCTAGTCCTAAAGTAAAATAAAAAATAATAAAACAGGCCAAGTGTGAGTCGCGATCTCGCTAAAAAGTCCGAACTAAATGGAAAAAAGCGCAAATATCTGTCGCTCGCGTTGATGTCTTTTGTTTGTAATTAGTAGGTTTTTTAAGAGGTTTGGTACAGATATACTTAAACCAACTAAGTGGAGTAAAAAAATAATTCTCTATTAGTTATTCTGTGAGGTTAAGGAGTTTTGAAGTCATAACTCACTTGCTATCCATTTGCAGAAACTTGCCAAAAATACCAGGACCATCGAGCGTCTTAAATATGAATACAGACCATAGTATAATTCAGAATTTCACAATGCTGAATATGGACTAAATGAGTCTGATTTACTGGAAGTGCAACAGAGTGAAGATGAATTTTTGAATGTGCAAAATATTAGTTTTAAGCATTTTTTTTGTGACAGTTATTTTTCCACAGTAGACGGTGCTTACGTAATTTTTCTTGCTTATTGTTCTCGTCCCTTTGCACGAGATGCTAACTATCAAAATGCGACTCCATGCTGCTCTGTTCCTGCGCACGCACCCGCAATGAGCGGCCGCGTAATCTAGTGAGGGGGTGCGCCCCCCTGATCAAGCTTGACTCCGCCCACTTAGCAATTGAATATTTTTCTTGTATCGTCTTAACATACATTATTCAAATGGTGAAATTTACAAAAAAAAATATAATAACACTTTTCCTTAAACAAAATAATGTTATAAAATAAAACTTTTTACCATTACGATACAGGACAAATCCAAGAAGTTAATATCACCAAGGAGATTCCATCAGTTATTTTCTTGTAATCAAACGCACATAATTATATGTGGTGTTAGCTATCAAAGGAGCTAAAAAATCAAGTTAGGAAGTAAGTGAGATCCTTGCCAACAGATAGGTAAAAACAAATCACTCACCATTCCAGCATCCACAGCCAGCCTTGAGATGGTCTCCGGAACGTCCAGGCACCACAACAGAAAACGCACGGCGAAATCTAGGCTAGCCTTTTTTGGAAAATTAAAAAACACCATATACGATAGGTATATTTAGAGCTGTGTCCGATGCACGACTGCCACGCCGATGTATAGGCGCTGGCTAGGATCACAAAACAAAACCGACGGTAGATACATAAAATAATGAGTGATTTTCTTATATTCTACCCATCTTTAAGGCTTGGATCGCACATACCCCCCACCGAGAGCATGGTAATGATCTCAGGAAGAAAGAAAACTACAAAAAAATAGGAAAATTAAATAATAAAATAAACCTCTTAAGTTTATAAAACATTTAACCAAAAAAAAGAAAAAAATAAACCTAAGAGAGCAGTATATAAACACGTTTCTACTAACGAACTTTGAGACTTAATTCACTAAATATAATTAAATCAGTAAGATTAAAACTAACGAACATGTGTTCAGTTTTTTATATATATATATTTTGTTACTTATTAAACTTAATTGACATATGGCAATGGACAAAGTTTATTAACCGGTCTCTTAAGAATGCCCTTTTGTGTTCTCAAAGTAACAACTCTTACAATCTTATCGGGCCCTGGGTGAACTTGCTCAATGCGGCCCATGGGCCACTGCAATGGCCGAGTAAGTTCTGACTTGATCAGTACCAAGTCACCGATCTTTAAATTTGGAGGGGATGACTGCCACTTTGCTCTCTGCTGGAGAGTAAGTAAGTAGTCATTAGACCACCTCTTCCAAAAGGATTGAGATGCCTTCTGCACAAATTGCCATCGAGACAATCTGTTTAGAGGAATGTCTTCAAGGTTATACTCCGGAACAGCTAAGAGACTCTGACCAATGAGAAAATGCCCTGCTGTGAGTACTTCAAACTCATTTGGGTTATCTGACAGAGCACATAATGGGCGTGTATTCATAACCGATTCCGCCTTACAAAAAAATGTTGAAAGCTCTTCGAAGTTAAGAGCTTTTTCACCTATAGCCCGGTACAAATGATGTTTGGCAGATTTTATACCTGCTTCCCATAGGCCACCCATATTGGGAGCACTAGGAGCGTTGTGTTTCCAATCAATTGAACGTGCAGCACAGCCATTAGCTATACTGTAGTTATTTGACTGAGATAGGAAAAAATTAGATACTTCCTTTAGATGTTTTCCTGCTGCAATAAAGTTGGTTCCGCAGTCTGAGTATAAGCAGGAACATAGACCACGGCGCGCAACAAGACGGTCTAATGATGCTAGAAAACAATCAGCCGATAGGTCACTTAGTACCTCCAGGTGCACAGCCTTAGTAGAAAAGCATATAAATAAGCATAAATATGCCTTTTGTATTTTAGCATTTCTTCGGTTGTGTTCCTTTACGTAGAACGGTCCGCCAATGTCACATCCGACATGATCGAAAACCTTACCAGCCTTTTGTACTCGAGGCGCAGGCAATTCACCCATACACGGCTGCATAGTGCTTGGTTTGCACTTAAAACATATCATGCATTTTGACAATACTGATCGTATGATGCTACGAGCACAAACAATCCAGTATTTTTTGCATATAATTCCTTGCAGCGTGCGAGGTCCAACATGCAAGTAGGTTTTATGGAAGTGATCAATTAATAAAGCAGTCACATGACTCCTTTTTGGCAATAAAAGTGGGTGTTTAGTTCCGTATGGCAACTCAGATTGGGAAATTCTGCCCCCCACCCTGAGAAAATGTTTTTCATCCAGGAAGGGAGAAAGTTTTCTCAGAGAAGGTATAAAGTTTTTCTTGGCCTTTAAGTCAGCAATTTCCGATGAAAAATACTTTTGTTGGATGGTTGACACAATCAATTCGTGTGCCGTCTGTAATTCACTTGTACTAAGAGGTCCATTCACACGTTGACCTTTTGATTTACGCGTATTATTTATGAAACGCTGACACCTTGCCATCACGCGCTGTAATTTTCGGAAATCCGAAAATCTTTCATAAGTTTTTTCGAGGTCATCGTTAGACTCATCTTTTGTTATTTGAGACGGCAAAGAAAATTTTTCATTATTTGATTTTAATTCTAAAACGTCAGACTCATTTTTAACGTAAAATGTTTTAACTGGCCACAAACGCATATCATTTTGTAACCAAGTCGGCCCGTGCAGCCACTGTGATGACTCATCAATCACTTGCTTAGGTAAAGCACCTCTAGAACATAAGTCAGCTGCATTATTTTCGCTGTGAACATGATACCAACAGTTCGGAGGTATAATTTGTATGGTTTTAGCTACTCGACATGAGACAAAGGTTTTCAATTTGTACGGTGGTGTTTGTAACCAAGCTAGTACAACACTAGAATCACTGAATGCAAACACAGGATACTCAAAATCTTTTACATTTTCTTTTGCAAATAAAACCAGTTTTGATAATAGCACGGCTGCCATCAGTTCGAGTCAAGGCACAGAGTGGGGCGGGGACATTGGGGCCACTTTAGATTTACTTATAAGAAGTCGAGTTTTTACTTCATTATTTTTACTAACGCTACGTAGGTATACACATGCAGCGTAGCCTCTTATTGATGCGTCACAAAATCCTATAAGTTGGACGTTTTCGAAGTGAGGTATCAAAATATGACGTTCGATACGCAGATTAGATAAAAGAGGTAATTCTAAGATGAATTTTTCCCACTTGATACGTATATCACTAGGCAAAGGCTCGTCCCAGCCTAAACTCAGTTTCCACAAATCTTGCATTATACACTTTGCTAGAAAAGTGCATGGCGATATGAATCCGACCGGGTCAAAAATGCTTGCCAATAGCTTTAAAACTGAACGTTTTGTGAGTGTGTCATCCTTAAGACTGTAATTGTATGAAAAACAATCATCCTTTGGCAACCATTTCAGACCCAAAACCTTTAAAGGAGATAACGAGTCATCCTTAAAGTCAATGGACACAGTTTGGCCCGCATCTACTCTTTCTAATAATTCCGGTGAGTTACTTGCCCACTTGCGCAAGTCAAAACCACCTGATTTTAACAAGTTTATCAACTCATCCTGTAATATACAGGCTTCATCAAAAGTTTGAGTTGACCATAACAGATCGTCAACAAAAACCCCATTCATTACGATATCACAAGCTTGTGATCGCGCGCCCGGCGCGCGCTCGTCTTGTGCGAGCTGCTGCAGTGTACGAACTGCTATATAAGGAGCGCTTCGTAATCCGTAGGTATTTGTTTTTAATTCATAGATTTTGACCGGTTCCAATGGAGATTCTCGCCACAGAATGTGCATAAATGATCTTTCTGATGGGTCAATAAACACTTGTCTGTAAGCTTTTGCAATGTCAGCTGTAAAACACACAGGGTACATACGAAACTGAAAAAGTATTTTCAGTATATCGTGGTGTAATTTCCTGCCAGTTAGGAGTGAGTCGTTAAGAGAAACTCCATTGGAAGTTTTTGCGGAACCGTCAAAAACTACACGTAGTGGCGTAGTTGTGCTCGAAGTACGTATCACACAATGATGTGGTATGAAGTACTGTGACGGTGTACTTCCGGTGTAGGGCTCCATATGGCCTAGGTCCTCATATTCGCGCATGAAGTCGGCATAGGCAGTTTGCAAATCAGGTGAGCGCGCGAGGCGGCGCTCCACTTGCACTAAGCGTTTCAGCGCTAAACCGTATGAGTCACCTAAAGGCTCGCGATTAGGGTTGAGCAATAGCGGTGAAATGTACCGACCGTTTTCATCACGATAAATACGTGACGTGTAAATATCTTCAGCTAACTTATCTAAAGGATCTAAAGGAGTCTCACACGGTGAGTTCTCAATCTCCCAAAAGTTTTTTAAATAATTATTTATCAAATCATTATCCGTGGTGTACGACACCATACTTGTGGCTATATTGGATGTGACATTAGTACACGGTACTTCGAATTTTCCTGTCACAACATAGCCAAAAATGCTACTGAGAGCAGCTGGTATTGAGGTATTGATAACGATTTTTTTACCATCATAAATCTCGGGAAAAACATCTGCAGCTAATAAAATGTCAATGGGACCCTTTTGATAAAAATATGGATCAGCAAGTGTCAGATTTTTGTACTGATTGACAATTTTTTCCGGAATCTCAATTGTAGGTAGATCTGAAGTAATTTTTGGCAACACTACTGCATCAATACTAAAACTTGGGTTAGTACTGAAACGAGGCTTAATAGTACATGACGTCATACCATAATTTTTAATATTTTCGCCTCCTAGTCCAAAAATATTTAATGGACATTTTTGTCGTGACAGCCCTAACCGTTCTAAGCAATTAATTGTTATAAAGTTTGACTGTGCTCCTGAGTCAATCAAAACACGGCACGGCTGTTCACAGCCAAAGGCATCGATTGCGTGAACAATGGCGGTCCCTAGCACTACGGCATGAGATTTATTTGATAATGAAGACGCATGGCAATTGTTTACTTCATTTTCGCTGACGCGAGGTGGATCAGAAGTTGCGATCGGCGAAGGAATGTTATGTACTTGCGGCGGTACGGAAGCCGGCGCAATCGCTATAGCTGCCTGCGAAACTGGTTTATCGGCGGCAATGCGGGCGTCCACGTGGAGAAGCGCATGATGAGATTTATTGCAAGTAAAACATTTAAAATCACTTTTGCAATTGACAGACGAATGATCTGTTTTTAAACAATTGTGGCATAAATTCAAAGAATTAGCACGGCTAATACGTTGAGTCGGTGTGAGTTTACGAAACTGTGAACACCTAAAAATCATATGATTATCACCGCAATTAGTACAAATCATTTTTGATTGGGTCTGTGAATAACATTTACGAACGTTATCTCGAGCAGGCTTATTGGAATTCAATGAAGCCGGTTTGCTTCGGTACGACGAAGTAGATGTGGATACGACCGGACTATTTGAGTATGAAGCAGTATGTTCAAGCACTTTAATGTGATTATGTACATGGGACATTAACTGATCATAAGTAGGTATCGTTTTTTGATCCAGGTTTTGTTCAAATAATTTTCTTGTATTATAATCAAGAGCTCGAAGAGCAATGTGACATAATATGTAGCTCGTAATTTTTTTTATGTCTAGAGCCTTAATAGCTTTATATGAGTGCTCAAAAACTTCAATAAACTGATTTAAGTTTGTGGCTGACTCTTTAGACAAGGGTGTAAAGTTTAGCATTTTATCAAGGTATTTACCTACAAGAATTCGTTCATCTTGATACCTATCAAGAAGCGCCTGCCACACTACATCATAATTGTTAGCTGATATTGGAACACTTTTTACAATACTCAGCGCAGAGCCTTTTGTACATGACAATAAGTAGTGGAATTTGTCTATTTTTGACATTCCTGTTTGGTTGTGTACTAATGAGCAGAAGGTTTCATAAAAAGTTGTGAAATTTTCAATATTTCCATCAAATGAAAATAGCTCAAGCTTTGGCAATCGCGGCCGGCACTCGGAGGCTTGTCCGCGTAAGCCCATAGTCGCGCCGTTGTTACTCGCGGATGGTTGCAAGGTGGTCATACTATTTTCGTAAGGAGCTCTCGCTAACTTGACGCGAAAATATAAGTCATCAAAACTATCAATTTCATTGCCTTGAAATTGCTTCATGGGGTCACAGACCAATTCTGATTCATAAATTTCTAGGGTCACTGTCTCTTAACTGTTACGTAATGATTCAATTTCAGCTGAGCGAATCATAAATATGTCTACTTGCTCGGGACTTGAACTTAATGTTTTAGATGTATCGTAAAGCTGTTGAATTTGAGAAAACAATCTTTGTTTCAAGGCATATTTAATATTTAACTGACTAATTGCATTTCTTTCTTCCGATGACAAAGGTTTGTCTTTGTCACCCGCCATATTGAATAATGCGCAACACGACTAGTTAACTGAACGCTTGTTTTACAATTATTTTACTTTTTATTTTTAGTAAAGTATTGAACTGTTAACTTTTTAGACATATAAACTATAATCCTAATGTATAGACGATAGGTATAATATGCTGTTATGTATGACAACTATCCAATTTTAAACCAATTTTATTTAGGGTAAATTTATACGAAAATTTAGCGATTTTCCACGGGAAAATCGGGGAAATAGCCAGAATCCGGCTCGAAGGACCAATGTTAGCTATCAAAGGAGCTAAAAAATCAAGTTAGGAAGTAAGTGAGATCCTTGCCAACAGATAGGTAAAAACAAATCACTCACCATTCCAGCATCCACAGCCAGCCTTGAGATGGTCTCCGGAACGTCCAGGCACCACAACAGAAAACGCACGGCGAAATCTAGGCTAGCCTTTTTTGGAAGATTAAAAAACACCATATACGATAGGTATATTTAGAGCTGTGTCCGATGCACGACTGCCACGCCGATGTATAGGCGCTGGCTAGGATCACAAAACAAAACCGACGGTAGATACATAAAATAATGAGTGATTTTCTTATATTCTACCCATCTTTAAGGCTTGGATCGCACATGTGGGGTGCGCCATTTTTGTAGCATTACAAAAAGTTTTGAAGTGAAAACTTTTTTAGGCGCGTTGGGCATTTTTTGAGTAGGAAAAAACCATTGAACTCGCGTCACTGTCACGTTACCGACACCTTTGTATAGTTTCATGGATTTTAACGGCTCTGGGTACTGAGCCTGCCATTTTCAAGTTTTCACTTCTGTCGGCACTCCCGGAGTGGTCGGTTTTTTTATTGCAATTTTTACCCATCGAGCTTTTATTCTTCGTCATTGTTTTTACCTGTCTGTGACAGAGCCCGCTTTGTTGTAGGTACTGAATTTCGTGGGATTTTTTTTTCTTACCCTTTTAAATTTGATATTTTATTTAGTAGACTAGGTTCATTCCCAATGTATGAGATTTGATAAAGTATTGTATGAAACTGCACATAACTAGGTATTAAAAACTCGTATGAAACTATTAAAAGCCTCGCCAAAGCTTGGTATTTAAACTCATACTTGGTAACTTATAAACGTCCCCACCGCTTGGACACGGGTATCTTCCCAAACTCGGGAAGTTTAGGCCAATGGGCATTTTTCAAGCAGTTTCCGTATTGCAAACTAGATGTCGCTAGTGGTGACTTTTAATTTAATACCACACGTAAAACAAAACTGTTTCTAGAATGAAGTCAAAAAAAATCGGAGTAAACAATTCACTAACTTTTAATAACTTTAGACAAATGATAAAATTTATTATAAAATTGTAAAGTACAACTTTTGCATGATAGATAATCAATAAATTGTCGGTAAAGGGATCAAAATTATATTTAATGGTAGGTTTTAGTTTTACAGCTAGCAACACTTTGTTCGTATGTCATGTCAACTTGACATTTGTTTACGTTCCTTTACTTTTATTACGTGCGTAAAAATAATTTTCAATCAAAAGTTGACTGCGCCGCCATCTATTATGATTTTAGAGTACCAAAAAAAGAAAAACGCCCATACTCCGCACACGGGGGCCGATTCCGGATTGGTTACAAGATACTATTTACGCGCAATCTAAAAGCGTATTCACAAAATTGTTTCCCATAGAAACTTAAAACTACTAGGCACTTCTTGAAAATGGATGCGCCGATTACAAAAAAACTTTATTAAAATGTAATATCAACTACTTAACTAGAATTACGTGTATGAATTCTGTACTTTATATACGAAATTCTAGTTTATAATCGCAATCGTAATATCCACAAACTAGAATTACGTGTATGAATTCTGTACTTTATATACGAAATTCTTGTTTATAATGGCAATCGTAATATCCACAAACTAGAATTTCATGTATAAAGCTTGTACTTTACACACGAAATTCTAGTTTATAATGGCAATCGTAATATCCACAAACTAGAATTTCATGTATAAAGCTTGTACTTTACACACGAAATTCTAGTTTATAATGGCAATCGTAATATCCACAAACTAGAATTTCATGTATAAAGCTTGTACTTTACACACGAAATTCTAGTTTATAATGGCAATCGTAATATCCACAAACTAGAATTTCATGTATAAAGCTTGTACTTTACACACGAAATTCTAGTTTATAATGGCAATCGTAATATCCACAAACTAGAATTTCATGTATAAAGCTTGTACTTTACACACGAAATTCTAGTTTATAATGGCAATCGTAATATCCACAAACTAGAATTTCATGTATAAAGCTTGTACTTTACACACGAAATTCTAGTTTATAATGGCAATCGTAATATCCACAAACTAGAATTTCATGTATAAAGCTTGTACTTTACACACGAAATTCTAGTTTATAATGGCAATCGTAATATCCACAAACTAGAATTTCTTGTATAAAGCCTGTACTTTATACAAGAAATTATTGTTTATAATGGCAATCGTAATGTCCACAAACTAGAATTCCGTGTATAAAGCCTGTACTTTAAAATTTTATTTTTGAAAAGATTGACGAATTTTTAGGATTAAACCTTAAATCACTATTTAATGAAATAAACAAATATTTATTTAGTGAAAACACTATTTTATTTGAAAAGAGTGGGCGGGGCACAAAGCTCGTAGAACGGATGGCCGTAGGGGCAGTAAAGTTCTCGAGTGGCAACCGCACACAGGAAAACATAGCGTAGGAAGGATTTCCACTCGGTGGACCGATGACCTGGTGAAGGTCGCGGGAAACCGCTGGATGCGGGTAGTTCAGAACCGGTCGTCATGGAAATCCTTGGGGGAGGCCTATGTCCAGTAGTGGACGTCCTTCGACTATTTTTTTAAATATAATCTATCCACAAACTAGAACTTTGTGAACTTTATGTACAAAGTTTAATCATAAACGGTGCAAACATTTTCAAGAAGTAGTAATTTTAAGTTTGTATGGGAAACGATTTTGTGAATACGCTCTCAACACATTCATACATACGAGCAACAGTACTTGCTTGATTTTTGGAACACTACACTTACCAATCATCTTATCAGCTCATAGACGTTCCCACCGAGGGGCTCGAGCCTACCCTGAATTAGGGCAATCAGGCCTTAGTCGACCACGCGGGCTCAGTGCGCGTAGGTCACACAACCTTCGAGTTTATTCGCAGTCGTGCCCAGGTTTCCTCACGATGTTTTCCTTCACCGTAAGAACATCGGATAAACGCACATAGAAATCGGAATTCAAAAACATAATTGGTGTGGCAGGACAGGAGGTAGTGGCCCTTGCCATTACGCCACCGACGCTCTCACCAATACTGGAACAATTCTTAGAGAGAAAAGCTAAAACCCAGAACCCTATTCCGGTGGTGTGTGACATGGGTTCACCCTGCGAAAGGATTATTAGCTAATCAATCTCTACGAAGCAATACCTATACACTCACACAGACAGTGACAGAGAAAAATGGCGAAAAGGAATACGTTAATCAGTGTAGAAGCTTTCGGCATGTTTGTGATTAAGGAGGAGAGGTACTGAAGAGAGAAATACACCGATTTTGTAGGGCTTGTTCTCAGAGATCCACGACCCTATTGTTCTTATTTTCCCATTGGGTCCATGAAAGAAATCAAATATGTTTTGATATGTACTACGCTCTATCCTTATGGCTTCTTCGTCCCTAAAATTAGTAACTCGAAACATCCAACAAAATAGCTTGAAAAAAAGTTCTTGTCAGCTCGTACTGCAACGTGGCTGTTACGTCAATCGGTGCCGAAGAATCGTGTGAAAATTGTGGATAATAAAATAAAATAAATCATTATAAATAAAATAATAATAGTTTCCAAAAAGTAAGAAAACAGAATTATTTTATATTATTTTGTTAAGAAGTTCATAAATTATCATAATATTGTTTCGATTAAAATTTTAGCAATTCTATGGTTATATCACCGTAAAATTGTAAAAACCGTTATAATGGCTGGTTTACACAGTGCGAGCTGCTGCCTGGCCAGTAGAAAGCTACTCGGATTGTCTACTCGTACGCCAGTAGCTCGGCTCGCCTATACTGTCTTCACAATACCTAGCTACTGCCCAGTCCGAGTCAAGTCGCGATATCGAGTGAACTTGTTTTAATATAAAAAACGGTGATACGCTCTGTGAAAACAATATTACGTATAACAACAACAACAATAGTACGTTTTGTACGTAGGCGTAGCACACAAAAAAAACATGGGTTCCACTCACAACTGTCAGGCTGGCACTGGCGAGCTACTGACGAACGCGTCCAAACGATGCGAGCGACGGCCGAGCCGCTGTCATGTGCTAGTTGCTGCCGGGCAAGCATGCGAGTGAAAACAAAAAATGTTGAAGTAACTCGGATGCGAGCTACTGTCCAACTCGTACGTGCAAGTTACTCGTAAGTGACGTCCAAACAGTGCGAGTTACTGCAGTGCAGCTACTCGGCAGGCTGACTCGTACGCTAGCTCGCACTGTGTAAACCAGCCATAACATGATCTATCTCGTGAGATTGCGAACTGTCGAAAGATTGTGAACCATAAGATACTGCTTACAATTTCACTAGTGTCATTGTAATCTCACTAGTGACATTACAATAACACTAAGCGAAGTGAATAACATTAAATATTCATTTAATTTTATTTGAGCGAGCGAAGCGAACAGTGTTAGGTTCGGTCAGGTTTGATTGATTTAACAGTCAAAGAGCCTCGCGAGCCCTGGGTATCAGAATGCTTCTTAGCAGAAGAAATTATCGATTTTATTTGGAGGTACAAGAATTGTGATCCGATCCACAATTTACTGTTATATCATAATGTAACTTGTGACATTGTAATAGCGCAGTTTTCACAATAATGTAACTTGTGACATTGTAATAGCGCAGTTTTCACAATATCCCGGTGACATATAGATCCATTTACGAGTGAAAGAAAGTCTGGGGTACGGGCGGGGAAATCTTCATAGTTGGTCGAAACTTTTTGAATTCAGAAATACACATTTAATTACATTTTTTTACGGGGACAAATCGCACAGGGTTACATGGCCCCAAACTAGATTCCCTTGCAGATACAGAGCAAACTATCCTGCTCCTCAAGTGAATGTTTGCCCTCAGTGGGGATCGAACCCACGACCATCTGCCATTAGACCATTGGGTCAGAATTATTGCCAATCGCCGACAGCAAAGGTACTCTAAAGATCTCTTTACAATCATTCATCGGAGTTCGGACCTCCTTGTGTGACCTCGTCCTGGCCGCGCGTTATTTAAAAAGCTAAATTATTTAATACATAGTAGCCTCCTATCACATACTCACGCACACACACACACGCTCACACACACACACACACACACGCTCACACACACACACACTCTCTCACACACCCTCACACACACACACAATGTTCTGTTATATGTTCTTTGTTTAAATTATTTTTCTTTAATCTTTTTGTTCTTGTCCACTTCTTGTAATAATCACTTAGTTTCTGTTAAGTTGCTTGGCCGCCACCTGTTATTTTTTTTAATGTTTATGTTCTTTTGACCGCCACGAGACAGGCCTAGCCTAGTGTGGGGTCACAGTTAACTTGTATTTATTAGATAAGATAACTGCGTAAAAAAAATATGACTTTACGTTTTAAAAATTGTGTTGTTTGGAATTCTATCCAGCATTTAATAGATCTCTATATACTCTACATAGCCATAACCCCTCTTTTATGGGTAGTCAGGCAAAAATGTATCCTATGTTATTCACGCAATCAAGAAAAATCTAATGACATCTCGCACTCCAAAATCCATCAAAGCCGTTAAGGCTACAGGTTCAGCTAAAGAAACAGACATACATACATAAATACATACATACATATATACATACATACAAATCATATCAAAATAATGTATTTTAAATAGGTGTTTACACACACTTTTAAATAGTCAAAACAAAACTTATTGTCTATTGCATATAATGTCATGATTCAGATTACAGTCTCAGGTAATGGTGTTTGTAATAGAATCAACATATACATACATACATACATACGTACATACATACCTACATACATACCGTCCTTTTTGGGCAGTCGGGTAAAACTGTGCACCGTTATCGTAGTTACGACTTTATCTCGTAGTAAAACTATATAATTCGCCATCAATACTTTAACAAGTAACTTCAACCCATAGTTAGTAATAACCCACATAGTCCCCACTGCTGGGGCACGCGTCACGTTAGGCCATACCACACCCCGGACACTGCATACAAATGTTCGTGAAATTACATTTCTAAAAACAAATTTAACGTTTTTGGGGCGTAATGGTTAGTCCATTCGCTTTACACTAGCAGGTCGCGGGTTCGATTCCCGGTGGTATCAACTTGTAAGACTCGGTTTTGTTGGTGCTAGGGCATTTTCTTAGCCCGCCTGGCCTATAGCTACCACCATCTTATCTAAGTCTTGCCGCCAAAACATCAGTGTTAACAGCATTGATATGTTCCGGCTTGAAGTTAAGATAGCCAGTTCTCGATTGCGTTGGGGAATCTTGGTAAGCCCGCTTCCATCTTCTTCATCACTGTCACTTGATGATGTCAAGGGCTAGCCAATTGTGAATTAAAAAATGCCTCTTGTTTCGAAAAGTTTTTCATAAAGTGTAATTTCATCCCAAATCAATTTTTCATAAAGTGTCATTTCGCCCCAGATCAATTTATTAATTACTCATCATAAAAATCCACCCTTCGTGTTTTTAAACATAATAAAAAGCCTACGGCCCACCTACGGTCACAATAACACGAATATCTTTATTTAATGAGGTCGGTCACGGTATAACTTCCTCCCCTTTGTACATTGCTATGAACTATGGCCGATTATCTGTGCCAATGAACCTGTACCAACACAGGCAGCATAAAAGGACAGAGGGTGTTACAAAAACGTAGGAAAATCCCTTCGCTTTTTTTTTTTATTAAAAATTTGAGTGCGTTTGATTGCAACTCACCTGATGGTAAGTGATGATGCAGTCGAGGATGGTACACGCAAACTCAAATAATGCCTATTCACTCTTGCCTTGAAGATCCCCAAATTATAGGAATCGGGAAACACTGACGCAGGCAAGGAGTTCCACTCCTGCGCTGTACGCATAATAAATGAAGAAGCGTAACGATTCGTGCGAAAAGGTGGAACATCAACAACAAAGGGGTGCAACCCCTCCCTGCGTCTCGTTGACCGACGGTGGAATGGAGCAGAGGGAATGAGGTCGTGAAGTTCTTGCGCGCACTCTCCGAAATGAATTCGATAGAATACTGATAGACAGGCGACTTTGCGGCGATGCTCAAGGCTTTGGAGCTTGTCATTGACTAGCTCGTCGTCAACAATGAGTCTCCGTGGAAGTTTTTGACACTCAATCACACCAAAGCGGCTGAACTGTCAAACATGGCTCACAAGATGTGTAGGTTACATTCTAGAATATAACACCTCTCTTTTTGCATCGGGGGTTAAAAACACAGGTCATTGAACACATCGCGGAAAGTATGATTCCCGATTATTATTTCGAATATTAAATTACACAACGATCTAGACAGGTAAACGCACTTCAAAGCATGTTTAAAGCTGTCTATAATTTTACATCTTTCTACAGACTTTATACTGCCTCTAGTATAGAAGTTATAAATGTAGGGAGTCACGCATGGATTGCGATTTGTGACCTCGTTTAATTTATTATCAAAAGTTAAAGCTGCATCGACCGCACCAAATATCCAAAATGAGCTTCGACCACTCCAAAAAAATATCGTTATACGTAGAGGTTCGGGGTTTCAAAGTTGTTCTTGTTATTAAGATTCCAAAATTCGTTACGTAGGTATAAAACAATTATAGTTTATTTATATACTTTTTCTTTTTGCGTCTTATGTTTGAATACACTATGTACGGTATGTTGCTTCACTATATCAATATAAATGTGAATATTAATTTAACTAAATCGATAAGTAGGTAATATCTAATCCATGCAAAGACTATGTTTTATAGTTTTTTTCTCTCTGACCGTTTTCGCTACCATTTTCCGACAACAAGTGCGTACAAAGAAAAGTTGTGTTTTATGCTTAACAATTATAGTTTGTTTATATACTTTTTCTTTTTGCATTTTATGTTTGTATACACTATGTATAGTAAATGTTGCTTCACTATGACAATAAATGTAAATATTAATTTAAGTAAATCGATAAGTAGTTAATGGTGTCGAATCGGTGTAACACGACTTAACTTATTTGACAGGACGCATTCTGTCTTTTACTTTCTTTATAGAAAAGACAAGGATAGAATGCTTAAACTTAGTTTAGTCCTGTCAAATAAGTTAAATCGTGTCACACCGAATCGTCACCAATATCGAATCAATGCAATAACCATGTTTTATAGTTTTTTTCTCTCTGACCGTTTTCGCTACCATTTTCCGACAACAAGTGCGTACAAAGAAAAGTTGTATTTTATGGCAACTGTAATATATACTGTAATATATATGTAATAGTATATTTCATTACAAGTGCGGAAAGGCTGTCATTGCAAAAAATTCCGACAAATGTCTACCCGAGCCGAGGCGCAGCCGAAGGCGAGGGTTGACAGTCGGAACAAGTTGCAATGACGGTTCCGCACATGTACTGAACGACTATTTTTAATACAGTTGCGAAAAAATGAAGCAATTAAATAAAATAATAAAAACACAATAAACTCAACTAAATAATCATTTATTTCTTATAAAAGTTATAATTCACATATACATTGAAATTGGTATAGTTTTTTATACTAACAGGGGAAGTTTTAGGTTGCATATTTACTATTTGAGACAAACTATTATTAATTTCGTATGATTGTTTTATGTATATTTGTCGGACAATGGCGTTTGCTAGTTGATGGAATTGGATCTGATGAATTATCATTATCAACAAGGTAGATGGACGAACGTTCTCTTCAACATGTGAAGGAGACGGACTGGACCTTAAATTAATGGATTGTGTTATTTTTTCCCAGTTTCTAGTTTGTTGTTTAATGAATCACCAATATAGCTTTCTGCAACTTTGTCAGATTTCCAACCTCCTAGTCGCTTTAAGGACGTCAAATTGGCCTCTGAATCTGCCAATAATGTAGCAGAGGTCCTCCTGAAGCTGTGCCCAGTATAATACTCAGCATCCGGCAGACCAAGAAACGTAGCTATTTCTTTTGGCATATTACCAAATTTGTTTATCCCGATTGCTTGAGCTGTACACTTCCCTTTTTGGTAATTTTGAAAAAAACGGTCGGTTTTTCCTTTTTCGGACCGCTAATTCATATATTTTTGCACTATTCTAAGAAAATCTCCTTCAACGACAAAGCTTCTCGGTATCTTATTTTTTGTGTTCGGAATCTTGATTAGTACCTAGCATTTTTCCATGGGCTTCAATATCTTTTAAAGTAATATTGGCTAACTCCTCTCTGCGGCAAGCTCCAACAACGCCAAAAATCAGAGCAACCTACAAAAAAAGGGATTTGTTTATTTTTTTTAATAATGTATTGACTTTATTTTGCGATTTCGTAAACTGAATACTAAATAATAAATTACCTTTGGGGCTAAATAACGATCATCGGGAGCTTCGTTCAAAAACCTTTCCACTTCATTCGATGTTAATATTTTCGACTTTTTACTTGTAAAACCGTCTGATTGTCGTTTTATGAAAGCGTTTAATTTTGGGTATTCACTTATATCCACGTTGTTCCTTATTTTCAGCATACTTTTTATCATCGAAAACCTCGACCACAACGTACAAGGTTTTAATTTTGCTGAGAGTTCGGAGAAGTATGCCAACATCTGAAAAACTATTTGCTTTTTTCTCTTCTCTCCACGCAATAAATTCGTCGTATGTAGATATGTAGCGACTTTTTGACTTTTCAGGTAAAATTTTCTCCGAAGCATTTTATGCAATTATACTGAGTTTCGGTGGTGTTAATTAAAAAAAAATAGGGTCGAAATTACTCATTTTGTGCAACAAACAACTAAACTCGCAAAGAAAATTTCTGGAAAATGGCGCCAACCGTAGAATATAAGCAGAGATTTTTTTTCACCCATTCTGGTAGGCAAAGGGAACTATACCCATACAGCCAAGTCTTCAGTAGAATTTTTTTATTGATATGAAATGAAAATGAAATTTAATGAGATGAAATGAAATGAAACCTAACCTAACTCATTCAATCAAATCATTAAATCTGATATTGAAACTAATTAGTAGCTTCTTTTTAGAAATATACGTATTTGCATGAATCATAAAAACTTCTATGATTATTTTTTAGTAAAAACTTCATGGTAGGTTTTTCTTTTTAATAGACATTTCGGATCATCAGAAGGGTTTTGGCCGTACCTAAGAAATAAACTCGTCTTCGAGAAGTTTTGGAGTGTACAATCAATATTCACACACGTTTGCAACACGAGGCTTCACGATGATTCGGATGAAAACCGATTATTTTATAGACTATTAATGAGTTCGGCACGGGGCTGGCTTCCCAAGTTGACAGTTCAGCTGCTCGATCAAAAGTGCTCGTAAAATAATTGGCGCCTCTGTCGTAGCCTCTGTAGGTAGGCTGCATTGTCTTTAATGGTTCGATAATCACAACGATTCTGATTGGCTAACATCGGACGGTGCTTCGACGCATGCATAGATGGCGCCACGTCCTTGCGCTCCGACACGGCCATCCTGACGGCGATGCGTGCCCAGCAGCTGCCATAATCAGTAATGAGGAGTGGATGTGTGTTTAAGTTAGGTATTCAGACTACCTAACTTATCATAAATCCACTACAGATAAGTAGGCCTGTGGTATGGCCCTAGAATAGTACCACCCGTCTCTTCCCGAGGGTGTGGTAAGAGGTGACTAATGGATCAAAGACCGGAGGATGGGCAGCAGCGTCTTTTCTGCGTACCGTGCCACACACCGCGATCGCCCACCTGCCTGCCAAGCGATTGCGCCTTTGTACAGCAGTGAACGTTGCCTGACTGATGTGATGACGATGAGCTGTCTAGGTACTTGAACTCCCCTTCCACAGGGCAAAGCTCACTAAAAAAAAGGTAGGTACTTGAACTCCCCTTCCACAGGGCAAAGCTCATAAAAATAAAGGGAATACGTAGAGGTCGATGCTGTGTGACACACAGAGGCTCTAAAATGATAAAGGTCAGGTCGATGCTGTGCTCTAGACGCATATGTCCATATGCGCCGTGGTACACAGAGGCCCTAAAAAAAAAGGAAAGGTCGATGCTGTGCTCTGGGCGGTCTTGTACGCCGTGGTACACAGGGGAAAAGGAATGACGGTAAAAATGTGAAATTGTTTGCAGTTGTCACTACAAGTATCATCAGGAAACCTGACCAAACAACACTGGCTGTAAACAAATCTACACGGAAACGACCAAATCATACGGTCGGCACCATGTTTTTCTTTGTTATAGCTTATGGTTAGTTAGTTTATGGTCAGTTAGTCTATGATGGTTCCGAACCAAGGCGCCGTGTCGGCTCCGTGCCGACATTGAGTCGTCAGACTAAAGAGTCGGATAACCAGCTGTCGTCAGTCTGTAGCATTGTCAATGGTAGTCGTGTACCTACTCAGTGCCTCTTAACTTGCACTGACGCAACAGACAACAACAGATTTCTCTTTAATGAAAACTGCTCACCCGATGGAATTCCAGTATTGTGCATCAACCAAGCAAAGGTTGACTCTCTTCTCCATCACTGGGGCAGCTTCACAGGTGCTTCCCTCTTGGCTGCATCGCTTCAAGCAGCTAGACATGTAGTGGCCCTGCCCCTTGCCGATATGGGTCGTAGATACACAGATCCGTAGGAGCAATCCATGCACGTGCATTCACATCCGATCTATAGGGGTTGAAATCGTGTAACCTCAATTCATGGGACGATGATGGCATCCGCGTGGCTAGTATCAGCGTCAGAAAATTCTGATTTCGTTGTTCCAGAAGCACTTTCTATTTTGTGTTGCTCACATCACTATCTGGAACACGTGGGGCGTCCATGTCCTATCCCAATTCTGATTTCGGATCATCAGAAGGGTTTTGGCCGTATCTAAGAAATAAACTCGTCTTCGAGAAGTTTTGGAGTGTACAATCAATATTCACACACGTTTGCAACACGAGGCTTCACGATGATTCGGATGAAAACCGATTATTTTATAGACTACTAGCTGTTTCCCGCGGTTTCACCCGCGTGGACAACGTTTCTATGACTTTTCGAGGGTGCGCAGTGCGCGAGCCGCAAGCGGCTCGCGAGCGTGGTAAAAAGTAGCCTATATCTGAATCCAGGTCCTAATCTATCTACCTACCAAATTTCAGCCAAATCCGTTCAGTAGTTTTTGCGGGAAAGCGTAACAGACAGACAGAGTTACTTTCACATTTATAATATTAGTAGGGATGAATGAGTTCGGCACGGGGCTGGCTTCCCAAGCTGACAGTTCAGCTGCTCGATCAAAAGTGCTCGTAAAATAATTGGCGCCTCTGTCGTAGCCTCTGTAGGTTACCTGTAACCTGTTTTATGACCTTCTGCCTGAACGGGAAATTTTAAGGTACTGTTAGGCGATAGGCAACTGCACCAGGTACGATCGACGAAACTGTTGGGTTTTCATGTGGACGGCGCTCTCACGTGGGAATCACACATTGATGAGCTCTGCACGAAGCTGGGTCGCGCATGTTTCGCCCTCCGACGCCTTGCGAGCACTGCATCGAAAGAAGTGGTGCGGGCATGCTATTTCGCCACGGTGCACTCTAACTTAACGTACGGCGCTGAGCTATGGGCTCGAGCCGCGGAGGCTGATCGAGTTTTCGTGATGCAGAAGCGATCCGTACGCGCAATGGTGGGTGCGCCGCTCGACGAACCATGCCGACCACACTTCAAGGCGCTCGGGATTCTCCCCTTACCCTGCGAGTACATCTACCAGGTGGGAGTGTTCGTGCACACTAACCTCGAGTCGTTTCAGCGTAGGGGTATAGATGAGACGTACAACTTGCGCAACAACGCGCACAAAGACCGACTAGTCGTACCGCCACACAAGCTGGCCAAATCGGATCGATCGGTCTATATCCAGGGACCTAATGTATACAATCGTATACCATTAGAGATAGTAAATGCAGCCTCCCGCCAAACCTTTAAAAGAAAATTTAAAAATTGGCTATTACTTCGTCAATTTTATAGTTATAATGAATTTATGGAAATGCCATGTGTTTTATAATTTACTATAAAAAATTTAATTAATGTTGACATTTTAATCTAATTAATATTTTTATTAAATATATTTTTATTTTTTTAAGCTTAAATTAGCTTATTTTTTGTAATATAGACTTTGACTTATAACAAAAAAGTTATCCATAAAGAATTGTATTGTATTGTATTGTAGATAGGCTGCATTGTCTTTAAAGGTTCGATAATCACAACGATTCTGATTGGCTAACAAACAAGTACCAACACTATCAACTTCCGGGTTCCGGTCTCGCACAGACCACGCCTTGGCCAAAGATGACTATTATTACTACCCTAGCTAACCGCTTGACGTTTCAAGATAAAACACACGGTGCTTCGACGCATGCATAGATGGCGCCACGTCCTTGCGCTCCGACAGACATTATTTTGACAGTTGGGAAAGAGAACGCACGAGTTCGGGAAAGGTAAAAAAAAGCACCAGTATGTAATAGCCCACATCCCGAACGCTATACGTCCCTGCAATACGCCACTTTTTGAGCAACGGTATTAAAAAATAAATTGTTGCACAAAATTCTTTATTGAAAGTAGGTAGGGCTCACCAGTAGTGAATTAAAACACCGGCCAAGTGCGAGTGGAACTAGTGCAAAGTAGGGTTCCGTAATCTTTTCAAAAATTAAATGTATTTTTTTAGTAAAACCAAATTTTATTTTCAGTCGGTAATAGAGCATTTTGTATGAAAAATCTATGGACTTTTTACAATTCCAACTGCACACCTTAAGTGGGTCTACTATTACTCCTAAACTAAGAAAGCCTACTTAGCCGTGATAGTTTTCCTTATAAATTGATTATATTATGTTATGTCCTACTATTTACATAAAAAATAAGACGTTATCTGGTTTGTCTACATTATCTACATTGTCTAGTATTTTCTTCATCGTATCAACCGAAGGACGTCCACTGCTGGACATAGGCCTCCCCCAAGGATTTCCACGACGACTAGTTCTGCGCTGCCCGCATCCAGCGGTCATTCACCAGGTCATCGGTTCACCGAGTGGGAGGCCTTCCTACGCTACGCTTTCCGGTGCGCGGTTGCCAATCGAGAACTTTACTGCCCTAACGGCCATCTGTTCTACGAGCTATGTGCCCCGCCCACTGCCACTAAAGTCCTACGCTACGCTTTCCGGTGCGCGGTTGCCAATCGAGAACTTTACTGCCCTAACGGTCATCTGTTCTACGAGCTATGTGCCCCGCCCACTGCCACTAAAGTTTAGCAATTCTGAGAGCTATGTCGGTTACTTTGGTTCTCCTACGGAAGTCCTCGTTTCTGATTCGATCATGCAGAGAAACTCCGACCATAGCACGCTCCATTGCCCTTTGGGTGACCTTGAGCCTTCTTATTAGGCCCATAGTAAGCGACCATGTCTCAGTTCCTTATGCCATTACTGGCAACACACACTGGTCGATATTTTCTTAATAGACACAAACTTTAATAAAGGTTACACCACAAATTTTAACTTCATAATACTTAAACTTACTACCAAGTTCACTGCCCTTTTCTTCTTGTAAATCAAATTTACAATTCTCTTCCTTCAGCTGAGCAGTTAAAACCAGATCTAACATTAACTGTCGCGAAACTGAACTTCCGCGGAGTTTCTTAACTACGTAGTGTTACAGCTAAAAGATCTCACAATTTTCACCTCGTCGTCGACATTTCGAGGCGCCGAGAGGGGACTCTATCTCAGTGCATTTGACGGCCACTCAGGAAATTGCAGCCGGATAGAAATAATGGCCACGACATCTGATATCCTACCTTAACCCGGCGTATATGAGGTGAAAAATAGTTACACCAACTGCGAGGCGGGTATGTCATACCCAAATAATAGAAATTGTCGATTTTGATAACTGAAATGACTATTTATTACTGTACTATATTAATTAACATTAGTGGCACGAGGTAAAATGATAAAATCACCCAGTTCTAGTTATAAAAGTATTTATATTTCTATAAAAAACAAAGTAGACTTTTTTATACACAAAAATCAACAATATTTAGGAACTATGACTAAATATCTGAAAAACTGAGATATATTGACAACTGTGCCCACAAAAATAAAAAATCTATCTGTGTTATATAATTTAGCTTCGAGATAACATAAAATCAACATAAAACATTATATTATATTTTTATAAGAGGTCGGATGTTACGTACCCACTGTGTGTTTTCGCACGTGTAGTTCACTAAAAATATAAAAAAAATTACTTCAAATCACTCCTAGCGGCACCCCCTCTAGCTACCGATTTATCGGAATTCCAGGAATCGCGCAGTCCAGAATTATTTGGTGTTTTATGAATTGGTGGGTATGAGATACCCGACCTCATTCAAAAGGATAAGGCTCTATTTTAGAATCTGGAGAATGTTTTTTGTGTGTAAGCTGTTTAGGCGAGATTCTTCCTATGAAACTGAACAAAGCCACAAGGAAACCACATCATCATCATATCACCCGTAGGACGTCCACTGCTAGACATAGGCCCGCCCAAGGATTTCCACGATGACCGGTTATGCACTGCCCGCATCCAGCGGCTTCCCGCGACCTTCACCAGGTCATCGGTCCAACAAGTGGGAGGCCTGCCTACGCTACGTTTTCCGGAGCGCGGTCGCCACTCGAGAAATTTACTGGCCCGCCCACTGCCACTTTTTTTTAATTGAAAATTTGAGTGCGTTTCGCTCATACCTCACCTGATGGTATGTGCCGTCACAGCCGGGGATGTAACACGCAAGCTCAAACAAAAATCGCTTATAAACGCTTACATTTTTTTTAATGAAAAAATAACAAAAACAATAACAAAGCTGTTCTACTTGTACTTTGATGCGACTGAAGTAAGTTTTTAACGTGTTTGGCTGTCAATTATATTGAATGCAGTTACGGTTAATTTTATAAGTTACAGTTAAGTTGTTAATTGCCCTATTAAAATTAATTGAAACAATTAAACAATAAATTTGCAACAGATTGATAATAAAATAAAATTAAGTATTATATTTTACAAAAATACTACTCAAATACGTACATTTCTTCATTTCATATTAGAGTACATTCTTATGTTTCGCGAATATAACATTGTTTTGTACAAAAAATATATTTAAGAGACGAGACGGGTGTCTGGAGCGAATCTAAAGGCTTACGTATATAAATAAACGTAACAAGAAAGTTGTGGTAGATAGAAGGGTTAATTTTTCTACAGGCTGTATCAAAAAAGTAACTTTGGCAAAATCTTGTTTCACTAGATACCCTCATTTTTTTTTCATTTTTTTTTTGTAACAGTTTTTTGGGTTTCGTAGTCAAACTTGGAACCAAGCCATGTCAGGTCTGCCTGTCTGCCCGCGGGTATGTTCCAGCCGTTTCAATCACAAAAGGAGTTGGCATGGCCACTGCCCTAAGCATGAATGAATTAATATGAACTAGCTTTTGCCGTGGACATCGTTTTTATGACTGCCTTAGAGGGGGCGCGGTGGACATGAATTTTCTCCAGATCCCTCGGGAACTAAGTCAGGATATGCTTATTAGTAAATCATGTCATTTACCACCCCCTCAACCATCTCTGTGCAAAAAATCACACAAATCTTTGTTTCGTTGCGATGTTAAAGAAATTATATATTAATAAGAGTATATTTTCAGTTCCCTCAGGAACTGCATCGGGCTATGCTATTTTAACGGGATAAAAAGTAGCCTATGTCCATCCTCATGACACAGGCTACCTGCATGCCAAATTTCATTAAGATTGGTCAAGGCGTTTAAGTGTGAAAAGGTAACAAACAAACACATTTTCACATTTATAATATTATATATAATATATATTATAAGGACAGAAACTTCTCACTAACACAAAGTAATTCAAGTATTCATTGATTACTAAGTACTTGTTAATCTCATAGAACTTAACTAATTAATTAAATTAGTTAATTGATAATTTGTGCACGTATTATAGTAGGAGTTCTACTATTTATTTTTCAGAATTATGAAATATAGAAAAGTTCGTGAAAGTTTCTTCATGCGGAGTACTGATATTTAGCTATTCAGCGTCACATCTTAGTAGGTACAGAGTTTATACATCGCTGGGGTAGTCGCCTATAAGTACTTCATCAAGCCATGTAGGAGACTAAGCTAAGACGTTCTCTTATTCCAGACTATTTTCTCTGGGGTTGTTTCAAAGAGAAGGTGTTCAAACCCTGGACAATCGAGCAGCTAAAGGTGAACATCCAAGCTGAAATACGATTGAAAACTCCTCTTTAACCGCCTCCGTAGCCCAGAGGAAAATTTCACTGGCTTTACACGGGAGGTCGTGGGTTTGATTCCCGGCAAGGTCAATTGTAAGACTCGGTTTGGTTGGTGGTAGGGCATTTTCTAAGCCCGCCTGGCTAGCTACCACCATCTTATCTAAACCTTGCCGCTAAATATCAATGTTGATATCATTGGTGTGTTCCGGCATGAAGATCAGATAGCCAGTTCCCCATTGCGTTGGGGAATCTTGGTAAGCCCGCTTCCATCGTGGGCAACATCGTCACTTACCACCAGGTGAGATGTTTTTTTTTTTATTTATTCACAATTGGTAAGCCCTTGGCATCATCTCACCTGATGGTAAGTGATGATGATGCCAAAGATGAAAGCGGGCTTACCAAGATTCCCCAACGCAATGGAGAACTGGCTATCTTATCTTCATGCCGGAACACATCAATGTTTTTAACACACTGATGTTTGGCGGCAAGACTTAGATAAGATGGTGGTAGATAGCCAGGCGGGCTTAGAAAACGCCCTACCACCAAAGTTGTTGTCAAGGGTTTACCAATTGTGAATAAAAAAAATAAAAAAAATGTTTTGAGAAGAGTATAATGAGAAGTGCTCTCGAACGTTACGTAATATTCAAAATCTAACTCAAAAATATCTCCATGTGTTTAGTTATTTTGTCTGATAATAATTTTGACGTATTAACCCAGGCCTTTGTCGAGCAGTGGACGATTTTCGGCTGAAATGATAATGAAAATGATGATGATAATGACTAACCCAGCGAAGAAACTGTAAGGGTTAATTGTTGACTTTGGAACCCTGAAAACAATTAATATCTCCCTACCAAAACCAGAGCAATTCAGCCTTTAGCAGTGTCTTTTTTTAAACGACTTCAAAAAAGGAGCGGGTTTCTCAATTCGACCGTACTTATATTATTTTTTTTGTGTGTTCGCAGATAACTTCGTAATTTATGAACCGATTTTGATGATTCGTTTTTTGTTGGAAAGGAAATATCCCAAGAGTGGTACAATGATAAGGAAACCAGGATCTGATGATGGCATTCCAGAGAAATCGAGGGGAACCTTAGTTTCCTGTTTGAAGTAGTTTTTTTTTTTGTTTATAGAGTTGAGTATTCTTAGAACTTTGCTTAAATTTATATAATAATAATATTTTGTACTATCCACGCACAAGAGCGCCGGTGGCGTAACGGTTAGGGCCGCTACTTCCTGATCGTGGTTCGGATCCCGCCCCGTACCAATGTGTTTTCGAATTTCGATTTCATAGGTTGTACGTTTATCCGACTCTCTTACAGCGAAGGAAAACATCGTGAAGAAACCTGCACTATATCTGCGAATAAAATCGAAGGCTGTGTGTGAAGTCAACCAACCCGTACTGGGCTTGCGTGTTCGACTAAGGCCGGATCGCCCTAATTCAGGGTAGGCTCGAGCCCCTCAGTGAAGACGCATATGAGCTGATATGATGTACTATCATGTGTTTTCTTATCATAATCCATATAATAATATTCAGCTAAAATATTAACTTCAATTCTGTGTTGAACAATATAATAGCCATTAAAAATGAAAGAAAAATACAGGATCAAATGTACACTCAAAACTCCACGTAACTTTTTTCACCACATCCTTGCCGGGTTAATAAAAAAATAAAAAATATAACCAGTTGCAAACCCTTCGTGACTTATACGCCACCCAGTAGGTAGGTAGGTATTAGAGTATACTGATGATGTTTATCTTACAGTTCATCATCATGATCATATCAGCCGAAAAATGTCTAAGGCCTCCCCCAAGGATTTCCACGACGACCGGTCCTGCGCTGCCCGCATCTATCGGTTTCCCGCGAGCTTCACCAGGTCGTCGATCCACCGCGTGGGAAGCCTTCCTACGCTACGTTTTCCGGTGCGCGGTTGCCATTCGAGCACCTTACTTTCCGAACGGCCATCTGTTCTTTGAGCTATGAGCTCTGCCCACTGCCACTTCAGTTTAGCAACATAATAATAGATGATATAGTAATATCAATCAAACAAAATATATTCTTAAAAGTTTTCTTGCTCAGAAAAAGTACCTAACTGTCGAGGCTGGTGGGTGGACATCCATAGACGCTCAAATTGCGAGCTATGCGACTAGCTCTAAGCGCACATAATATTTTTTTAGGGTTCCGTACTCAAAGGGTAAAAACGGGACCCTATTACTAAGACTTCGCTATCTATCCGTCTATCTGTCTGTCTTTATTTCTGTCTGTCACCAGGCTTTACTGACCCAACGGCCATCTGTTCTACGAGCTATGTACCCCGCCCACTGCCACTTCAGTTTAGCAATTCTGAGAGCTATGTCGGTTACTTTGGTTCTTCTACGGATCTCCTCGTTTCACAAAAATATAATTCATCAATTCGATTTACCTTGCGACCAAAATTTTTAACCGCCTCTTAGTCCATTCGTTTCACACCAGGAAGTCGCGGGTTTGATTCCCGGTGGGGTCAACACGGTTTCATTGGTGGTAGGGCATTTTCTAAGCCCGCCTAGCTAGCTACCACCATCTTATGTAAGTTTTGCCGCCAAACATCAATGTTAACCACATTGATGAGTTCCGACTTGAAGATAAGATAGCCAGTTCTCCATTGCATTCCGAAATCTTGGTAAGCCCGTTTCCATCTTCGGCATCAGCGTCACTTACCATCAGGCGAGATGACGTCAAAGGCTTACCAATTGTGAATAAACAAAAAAAAATCTAATGTGTGCTGGGACACATATTAGAAGTGAAACTTCGACGGGCAAATAGAAAAACAAATGGCAACGGACAAGTGGAAAAATGAATCGCAACGGACAAGTGGAAAAACGAATCGCAATGGACAAGTGGCAAAACGAATCGCACCAGCTCACATTCGATTATTTCGCAGGTTTACTGCTAATTATAATTTGGTTAGGTTAGTTACATTATCATGAATGCACTTTTTATTTAAATATATTTTATTTTATAAAACAGAAAAAAATGAATTCAATCCGAAACAAAAAAAAATTTCAAAGAAACATATTTAAGAACAATATTTAAAAAAATATATCCAGAAAGAATTTTCCAAAAAAAATATATTTAAACAAAAAATATTTTAAAAAACTACATAATAAAAAAGTATTAAAATATATTAAAAAAATAAAAATAAAAAAAATAAAAAAATTCTAGAAAATAAATTGCAAAAATAAATATTTAAAAAACTACATATTTAAAAAAAAACACATTCCAAAAAACTAAAAAAAATATTTAAAAAATAATATTAAAAACAAATTTCTAAAACAAAAATGTTGTTTCAATTTTTGTTTAGATATAAAAAAATAATTAAAAAATTTATTTTTTTTAAATACAATCAAAATTGAAATGTATATTTAAATAAAACAAAAAAATATTTTTAAAAAATCCATAAAAGAAATATGCTTCAAAACATCATTCTAAAAATACTTTATGGGTATATAGAAGTTTCACTTCAAAAAAAATCAGTCTTATAAATTGGACATAATCGTGACATTTGAAACGATTATGTCCATTCCTTCGATTGTTACACGTTACCCTTCTATTAATGAATAACGTGGTTACACCTTTCGTTTTCATTATGCGTCGTCACGTGAAGGTTCTATGAATAACAAACAGGGTATCCTAACAAATGGGGACAAGGACCTAAATAAATATGAGTCTCGGCCCAATATACCATGCGAATTACGACGTAGGTACGTATTGATTGATCGGTCAGCTTTCTACTAATTCGATGGGATTTGGTTTTTAGCGGACTGTTTGGTCAGGACATGGGCAGAAATTTGTGCTCCAAAAGTGGATATGTCAGGAGTTTTGTTAAAGCGGTAATATTACAGATTTTGTTTTTTTTTGACGTCAATTACTCCTAAACGATAGAAAACCAATACCCTTATTGTTGATGATGTTCTTATAAGTCAAAAGCTATTAGAAACACGATTGAGCAGTTTTGGCTCGATAGAAAAAGATCCCAAAGATAGGTCTACACCGTCACATTCAACTCTAGTTATGACTAATACTTTGAAGTATAATTTTTGAAAATATACAACAATACTTGTTATGATAATACAAAGTGAGTAATGTTATTATTTTTTATATTTTCATTGTAGTTTTTCATTAAAACGAAAAACTATTGAAAAAGTGAAAAAGTGTGGTTATTTTCTTTACTCTTTACACGTAAAGAAAAAGACAGAGACAACTGTTCCAATCAATACCTCGCCTAAATTTATTAATCAGGGGACGGATAACGAATTAATCGAAAGTGGGTATCATCATTGTCCACAGCATCTTGTTAGATGACTGTTGCAGCGGCGGCGGGTATTGGAACACCACATTTTCGCTTGTGACTATATAGGCTAATAGCAGTTCTATATCTTTAGTGAGTCCAAGGGTGGGTCGTTGTCATGGCAACGAATTCTTATTTTTTGATGTGTAACATCTTTGCTCTCGCTTTCCTGCAATTTGTGGGAGTGATTTCGTGAAATGGGACGGAAATGTGTAACATGGGACGGAAATGTGTAACAGGAAGTCGCGAAAGCGCGGAATTCTACTTTACGAGAGTCCGACTCGCACTTGGTCGGTTTTTTTCGTTACTGTCAGATCCGCCACCCAGGTACAATTATCGTCATCAAATCTAACTAACCTAAAGTATTTTGTCACATGTTAACAGGAAGTCGCGAAAGCGCGGAATTCTACTTCACGAGAGTCCGACTCGCACTTGGTCGGTTTTTTTCGTTACTGTCAGATCCGCCACCCAGGTACAATTATCGTCATCAAATCTAACTAACCTAAAGTATTTTGTCACATGTTACACATCATATGCGAGTACTGTAGGTCTCGCTCGAATTTTTTTTTCTTTTTATCACAATTGGTCATACATTATGGCAAGTGACGATGATGTCGAAGGTAGAAGCGGGGTTACCAAGATTCCCTTACGCAATGAGGAACTGGCTATATATGTATAGCCATGCTTCATCGCGCTTCGCCATACCGGTTTTAAGATCCTGGCGCCATTGCGGTCGCTCTGTAGAGTGTGCCTTCCAGTTGCCATGTAGCGCGGTGCGCTGTTATTAAATTTTCTTTCATCCTATCTTCTTTTCATTCCATCTATTTATTTTCCACGCATGCGCTGTCAATCTATGTGACATTTGATTAAAAAAAAAACCAAAATCGATCATTGTTCATCCTAACCATAACAAATTATTCATTTATATTTATTTAATTACTGTACTTCCTAAAAGACCCTTTTCGGGTCTTATACTCTTATTTTTCTTCAATAAACTCCAATTACCTGTAGCACGCATCGGCATTTTTAAAAGAACCCACTCCCTACCTACCTGCCGTGCGACAGCCAGGGTCGATATGGAAACTCTCCATCATGTCACGCTTATAAGAGTCCTTAAATCTCAACATCGCGTGTCCTACTCCCCAGCATCTTCTCCCGTGGCAACCTATCTGGTTACATCATTCACTATAACGTATGTAGCTAATTATTGTACAGTGGGTATACAGTTGTTTAAGTGAGTTTGCCGCGGGTAGCCGCTGGGTGCGGGCTACACAGGACTGGTCGTTGTTGAAATTCTGTGGGGAGGACTTTGCTCTTTGCTTAGCAGTGAACCTCTTTCGGCTATGATGATCAACTTAAGTTTCACTTCAGTGATTATCCTACTAATATTATAAATGTGAAAGTTTGTATGTATGAATGGATGTTTGTAAATCTTTCACGTAAAAACTACTGAACGTATCTGAATGAAATTTGGTAGGTAGACAGATTAGGACCTGGATTAATATATAGGTTACTTTTTTCCACGCTCGCAAACCGCTTGCAGCGCGTGCACTGCGCATCCTTGGAGTCAGTCATAGAAACGATTAGGTACCACGCGGGCGGAGTCGCGGGCGTCAACTAGTTATAAATAAATTTAATATTGTCTGGCTGATATATTACAGATGGTAACTGGTACGATTTCAGCTCATGAAATTGAACAACTTTATTTTAGAGAACCTATATACAACTCGCTAATTAATTTAATGATACATATTTTTAAACGTTTCCAAAAACATCTCCCAATTTTAAAAATTATTATATTAATCCGTTAATTGATTTACTCTTACCTCCTAATATTTAAAATCAAAAAACTTATTTACAAAAAAATAAAAAAAAACCGACGAAAAAAGAGAGCAACTGAAAAGCGAAAAATAAGAAAAGCCTTTTTTTTTAGTCTACCTAAATAATTTTGAGTCGGCAAATAAGCAAATTAATTATTACACAAAGTGAATTGATGGCAGCAGAATCCGCGGTGCGGCGACGTGACGCGTCCCTTTGCTGGAAATTGCCAAACGTTCTGTTTGTTTTGTCTTTCGTTGTTTAGCGACGACTCAAATTAATTAGGTATTTTTCATGACTGTATGACCTTAGTTAAACTAAAAAGGTTCTTCTTATTTTTCGCTTCTCAATTCCTTTCTTTTTTCTTCAGTTAATTTTTTTCTTCAAAGTATTTTTATCTTTTAAAGTGAAACTTTTATTACATCGTCTCAAATTTTTTCGTCTGTGTGTTGCATGTCGCGTGACGGTCGCTTTCGTCTGACGGTATGTTCGTTTCGTCCTATGTACCGTAGCGAGAGCAGCCATGATCGTTTCGTCCTCTGTAAAGTTTCACTTTTACCGTGGTTTCATAAAACCACACATTTATTTTTTTGTTTTTTTGTAGCTAAAATATATTACAGCCTTCCGTCTCCATAATCAGACCCTCGATAGTATTCATAACCCATAAAATATCATAAGTTAGGTATAAAGTTCTTAAGATGAATGAATAATCCCAAACATAAGCCTACTAATAGATAACTAATTATTTGTCAAGTTTCAACAAAATCGGCTTAATGATGAAAAGTAAATGGGTGAAGAATCAATCATTTCCTATTTTTCTATCACTAGGGTTTTTTTAAATATTTAAATAGGTCAATTTTCTACCCTATCCAATAATAAAAAAGAATTCTCGAAATCGCACTACTCTACTAAAACATATACATTGACTTGAGAACCTGCTCGGTTTTTCATCGGTTAAAAATTAGGCGGTATAGCCATGGAGCCTTAGCCTTGTCGTAAAACGCAAACAGATTTAAATCTCTTTCGTTGTCTTTTCGTTACGGTCCACTTTATTGAATTGGCACCCGTATGTAATATTTCGTTTCACGTCAAAAACTGTGGGCTTAAACAAAATAAAAGTTAGCTGATCAGATGTTTATTTATGTGGGAAGTCCTGAATTTGCTCGCGACTGGAATATAGTTTCCTTCTATTTATCTATCCAATCATTCCCATTAGCCCACTGCAGGGTATAGGCCGTTTCTTGTGCACTTGTCCCTCGCGTTTTGCCCAGCATCGCTCAGCAGCGGTAACGATGTCATATACGTCCCTACCGAGGGGCTCGAGCCTACCCTAAATCAGGGCGACCACGCGGGCCCAGTGCGGGTTGTCGACTTCACACACAACTTGTTGTCGACTTCTTCGCAGGTGTGTGCAGGTTTTCTCACGATGTTTTCGGCTGTCCGTTAAAGCAATCGGTGAGTATATGTACGTAAGTTTCGAAATACTCATTGGTACATTAGCCATCCGGATTTGAACCCGGCACCTCTGGTTAGGAGGACCGAGTTGTTACCGGTTGAGCCACCGACGCTTTTCACACCATATAGGCAAAGTATATATATCGCCCAGCAGCGGTAACGATGTCATCACACCATACAGGCAAAGTATGTTATATCGCCCAGCAGCGGTAACGATGTCATCACAACATAAAGTCAAAGTATATATATCGCCAAGCAGCGGTAACGATGTCACCACACCATAAAGTCAAAGTATATATATATCGCCCAGTAGTGGTAACGATGTCACCACACCATATAGGCAAAGTATATATATCGCCCAGTAGCGGTAACGATGTCATCACACCATACAGGCAAAGTATATGTTTCGCCCAGCAGCGGTAACGATGTCATCACACCATAAAGTCAAAGTATATATATCGCCCAGCAGTGGTAACGATGTCATCACACCATAAAGTCAAATTATATATATCGCCCAGCAGCGGTAATAATGTCACCACACCATATAGGCAAATTATATATATCGCCCAGCAGCGGTAACGATGTCATCATACCATACAGGCAAAGTATATATATATATCGCCCAGCAGCGGTGACGATGTCACCACACTATATAGGCAAAGTTTATATATCACCCAACAGCGGTAACGATTTCATCACACCATATAGGCTAAGTGTACCGCCCAGCTCCATACTAACATCCAGTATGGACACTCCCTGCCGCTCTCTTGATTGCGACCTCACCCCCTCGTCACCCAGATTGATACAGATTGGTTACAGTTAGGTTGTCGAACGTATAAGATTTCGCCGCCATTGTTTGTTTTGTCATTTGTTTCTTGAAATGTCATATCTGGCTGGTTGTATGAAGTGTCCAGGGTGTAATATAGGGCAGCAGCTGGTCTGTCTACTGAACTCTGCTCTGGTAGGGTGTAGCACGACTTCGTAGGTACGCACGGTATAGTGGGCGTGGGTTTTTGAAAAGATGCGTGCTTACAGATGAAATGATCTATCCAGATTGTAACGATGCAAAATAACATCGTTACATTTTTAAATCAAATTAGCCAAGAACTCAACGCTTTAACTCCTCCCAGTTAAATCTTGAAACATAACAAATATCTCAAATCGACTCGACTCCAATCACACATAAAAAAAAAGTATCTCAAATCGACTCGACTCCAATCACTTAAAATAAATTACGCTTCATTGCACTCAGTATTCCTTTCGCTCACTCCTTCATGAACAAACAAAACTTTTAGTCTAAAAAAATCTAATAATTTATTATAACATAAGATTTATCATTTCCTCACTTCCCCTTACCTCCTTAAACCTTAAACTAAATTCTTATCTCATCAAATAAAGCATCCCCAAGGAACGTTCTAGAATCTTGTCCCTACCGTCACAGGAACGTTCTATTTCCCATTTTTTCTATATAGTAAATTCTCTAGAAAATTCGACAAGTAAGCACTTAAATACGAGCAGAAAGCCTCACAGGCTTTTCGGATCTGACCTTGAGAGAGGAAACTGACCATCTGACTCCATACTCACAGCGCACTCGCAACTGCTTACGGAATCCAGTGACTCGCCCTGTCAACCCTCTTTTCTGTAGAAGTGAAGCTTCATAGTTATCTGTTCCTGCTAATCCTCGACTTTTCTACATGTAAGTACAATAAAACCACCTTTTTCCAAATCTAAATTCCTCCCCTATACACGTGCAAGTCTATAGCGCAATTTCTCTATTTGTAAATAGCTAAAACCTCGACACGTTGTCACCCGGCTCGTGTGCCCTCCTTGGAGTACGCCTACTGTACCAGACCGCCACGTGGACCTCGCTGCCTCGCAGACTGCCGCACCTTCGCTCTTCAGCCGGACCACCACCGAGCGTTCCACCCGGGAAGACACGAACCTAAGAAAGGTGTACTCCAGCATATTTTCCTTGTATTCTAAATATTTTTTTGGTGTGTGCACCTGTGTGCACAAACACCTGGCGCCCGCTCTTCACTTATTCTTCAGAACAACCTTAAACTTGTGTGCTTCACACCATTTATTTAACTTTTCCTCGACGGTGCTGAATTTTTCATACTTTGTGTCAGTCTTGCAAACCAATCTTATATCTGCTGGCCTCTCCAGCTACATATTTGTTGTACCTAATATCTCCTATCACTCTGTAAGACACCACCTCTACGGCCCGTCTCAAATTACCTTTTTTAACATAAGATTTTTTTGTTTGTATAATTAACCTTACCTATATAGGAATAGCTAGCTAATATATTACTAAGTAAGTACAATAAGGTAGCTGCATTAATTTTGACCCACAGATCCGTTTTCTTTCACATTTTTAATTCATAACCTCTGTTCATACTGCTATATCTACATCTTGTTACAATACCTGTTTCGTTGACAATAAAAACACATTTCTTTAAATCTAAATTTAAATCTTATATTTTACAAATAACTTTCCCTAGTAGAGGTTGCAAGATCTCCGACCATCTTGAGCTCCTTGGCGTAGATTTAACATCCGATCTGAATTTCGGGAGATACATTAAATCCAAGGCAAAAACGGCAGCCAAAAAGCTTGGTATCCTCTCGAAGGTGAGACTTTACTTCACACCAGAGCAGCTTCTAATATTATACCAAGCTCAAATTCGGTCATGTATGTAGTACTGCTCTCACTTATGGGACGGGTCGGCTCGTTACCAGCTAGATGCCTTGGATTCTATCGACCGACGCGCTAGGAGACTCATCGGCCACAAGGAACTTGTACCAAACACGCTCCAAAGCCTCGAGCAACGTCGCAAAGTCGCCTGTCTATCGGTGTTCTACAGGATTCATTTCGGAGAGTGTGCCCTGGAGCTTCACAACCTCATTCCCCCCTCTCCATTTCATCATCGGACGACCAGGCGCGGAGGGCGGTTCCATCCCTTTGTCGTCAATGTTCCACCTTTACGCACGAAGCGTTTTGCGTCTTAGTTCATCATGCGAACGGCCAAGGAGTGGAATTCCCTTCCGGCGTCTGTATTCCCCGATTCGTACAATTTAGGAATCTTCAAGACGAGAGTGAATAGGCACTATTTGAGCTTGCGTGTCACATCCTCGGCTGCATCGGCACTTACCATCAGGTGAGGTGCAGCTAAACGTACTCAAACTTTTAATAAAAAAAAAGAAAAAAAATGAGAAGAGTATTTTAAAAAAGCAGCAGGTTAAAAAAATTATAATAATTATTTTATAAAGTATTTTGTGCACATACAGGGGTAGAAGGTGTTTTTAAATGTCCAATTAATAAAAGTCATTATCATTATATTATAAATAACGTCAAAATAAAATAATGTACTTGGTACCTGCAATTAGGTACGTAGTCTATGTCGCACCGCCTCGTACCCGGCTCAAAAGTGCCCATTATACTGGCCGCGTTGCCGCACAGTATAGCCAGGGATATCTGTTGAACCAGGTACGAGCCGGCGCGGGGATCACTACCGCGGTCTCTCAAGCGCCTGCCTATTTTCATTATAAATTCTTTGGCCGTCGAGCACTACACACCCGAAGTTTCGACGGCAAAAGAAGTAACTATTTAGTAATCTGTGGCAAAAGGCACAAAGTCGTGAGTCCGCATTAGGTCCGCGGCCCTCGTGGTACGGGGCACATGCGTTGCTGCGAAGGTGCACGCGCAGGTCGCGTCCCAGAGCAGGGCACGCTCCCGCTCCCAGGGGATGATCATATTTTATAAAGAAATAAACTTGGATAATAGAAGTTGGATGATAGAATTTTGATTTATGAATCAAAAGTCACATAGATGACAGCGCATGCGTAAAAGAAGAAATAGATGGAATGAATGAAAGAAGAATGAATAATAGCGTACCGCGTTACAAAGGTTGCCACTATTTTATAGTTCTAGCACACCCTGGACACTTCATACAACGGGCCAGAAATGAAATTTAAAAAAAATCACGTTAAAAACCCGACTTCCGTCGCAACAACTTATTACATTTTTGCATTATTATTTTTGGCTTTTGCTAATTTTCTAATAAAGCACTTAACCGATTTTGATAAAATTTATATGGGACTGCACGGGAAGCCTAGAATTCAAATAAAAAAAGAATCATAAAAATCTGTTCACCCAGTCAAAAGTTCTGAAGTAAAACATACTGTCACATTGAGAAATTCCTCCTTTTTGGAAGTCGCTTGAAAACTATTTTGTGCACATTGGCCTCAACGTACGTGCATGTTTCGGCACTGTAGGTCGGTGAGGGCAGAATGTATTGGTTATTATTATTATAAGCTTAATATAATTTACTTATGGGAAATCATTCGTTGGGAGCGTCGGTGGCGTAACGGATAGGGCCGCTAACTCCTGTCTGTCGTGGTTCGAATCCTGCCACGTATCAATATGTTCCCGAATTCCGATTTCATATGTACGTTTATCCGACGCTCTTACGGTGAAAGAAAAACATCGTGAGGAAACCTGCACACGCCTGCGAAGAAACTGGAAGGTTGTGTGTGAAGCAAACCAACCCGCACTGGGCACGTGTGGTCGACTAAGGCCCGATCGCCCTATTTCAAGGTATTTAAAAAAAATAAAAACAATTTATTTCAAATAGGTGTTTACACACACTTTTAAATAGTCAAAACAAAAAAAAAATACAATAAAAATAAAATTACAAATAAAATTACAAATAATGTCATGATTCAGATTACAGTCTCAGGTAATGGTATTTGTTATAGAATCAACATATATATATCTTTGTCATTTACATAATCTATTATTTTATAATATCTTCTAGAGCACAAAACTTTTTTGACATGAGTCTTGAATTTATTCTCTGACAAACTAGTTACATTTTCTGGAATTTTACTGTAGAATCTTAAGATAGCCAGTTCTCCATTGCGTTGGGGAATCTTGGTAAGCCCGCTTCCATCTTCGGCATCATCGTCACTTACCATCAGGTGAGATGATGCCAAGGGCTTACCAATTCTGAATAAAAATAAAATAAATTAAAAAGTATGCTCAAGCCCCACGGTGAGGACGTATATGAGCTGACATGATAATGGAAATTTATTCAATCTAACTGAATCTTTAGTTAATAGGTTTGCAGGTAAGTATATATCAGTCACCCTGTAGAGGTAAAGGAAGATACTCTCACACCTTTAACCGCTCCCATTAAACACTAATCAAGAAATCAGTACGACTACCTACAATGTGGCCAAATGCCTTTATGTTATAGATGGAGGTACCTCCTATCCGTTACATTTAACCTTTGGTCGGTCGATCTATCTGTACCCTATTAACCTTTCATTTATCGGCCACTAAAATACTACCTTCTAATAATAGGTATAGTGCCTATTAACCTCGCAAAGTTTGTTGATATTACGTGTTAGATAATTAATAGGCTGATGTCTTTGAGATACGTTATTAATAAGGATAAGTCATCATCATCATCATCATCATATCAGCCGAAAATCGTCCACTACTGGACAAAAGCCTCCTTCAAGGATTTCCACGACGACTGGTCCTGCGAGTAAGGATAAGTTATTAAATGGTATTTTTTACAAGCTTTTATTTATGTATGTTTGTTCGGGTGAAATCTTGCAAGTTAAATTTGACCCCCTTCCCGGTTTCCGATTGAGCTGAAATTTTGCATGCATAATGTATATCGCGTGACAATGCAATATTAAAAGCTTGTACCTAAAAGTTTTTAGGTTTTTCGAATATTATTTAATATTCGGTCAGCAATAAAAACAAGCCATAAAGTTAGTTTAATAGCATTATATGTTTTTGCCGCAAAAAAAAAACACTAGCAATACCTGGTCAGCAACTAAATTGACATCTAATGCGGAAGCGAGCTCGGGTGTTCGGAGCACCCCGACTCGGATGTTTTCGGGTTAAAATGTTTAAAGGGTTTTGTTAGGCTCGACTCTTGCGAGACAAAACACAAAACCACTGAAAGGAACCCCAAAGCAACTCCTATCGAAGTTCGAATAAAAATTGGGGGGTTCCCTCACTTCCTCCGTTTGGGGGGAGAACCCTGCTTTTTATTTGCTGTGCTCTATTACTAATATTGCTGCAATGTATTTTTGTAATTGTAATTGTAAGGACGGGCTGATTTCCGCAACCAGGCGCCTGAGCGCCCATTTTGCGTGGTTGGCCGGCATCACTGCCAGCCCAGCTCCTCCAGGAAGCCCAGTAGCCCCCGAAGGTTGCCGACGACTTCCGGGAGTGTCCTCTTGTCGCCGAGATGCTCGGCCCTGTACGCCGCCACCTCTCTGCAATCCAGGAGGATGTGGGCGGCTGTTTCCTCGGCCGCCATGCACGCGCGGCACAGCGGGCTGTCTGTAATCCCCAGGGTAAAAAGATGTTTGTTAAAGTAACCGTGACCGGTAATGGTCGCTGTTACCTTACGGAGCTGGAGTCTCCCGAGTTTCAGGAGCTTCCTAGTCAGGCCAGCGTTTGGCGACGGTAGCGCCTGTCTGGCCTGGCGACATGCTTCCAGTCCTGTCCAATATCGGTTATGTTCTGACCTTGTACGCAGCCGTAAAGTGGATCTGAACCAGCCCGAGGGGAGGGGTAAAATAGGTTCCGGTCCCACAGCTACAAGTTCCGACCCTCTCCTGGCCAGTTCGTCGGCTGCGTCGTTTCCACGCGAGTTACTGTGTCCCTTGATCCCCTGTAGAGTTACATTGCTGTGGTAACATACCTCTGTTAGTCTTTGGTGACACTCGTGTATTAGCCCCGAAGTGATGACATTACTTTGGAGGGCCAGTAAAACCGCTCGACTGTCTGAAAGGATACGAATGGAGTAGCCCTGTACCCTTCTAGCAGTGATTGCATTAGCAGCCAGAATGATGCCCATACACTCCGCCTGAAAGACTGTGTTGTACGCACCAAGTGGTTTGGATATTTTTATGTTTAGGTCTTCTGAGAAGACCCCGCAGCCGGTCCCAGCTCCAGTTTTGGACCCATCGGTAAAGATCCGAAGGTCCAATAGGTTCTGGCCTTCCCATGGGTCCTGGTAGAGCTGAATTTTGTATTTCTTGTCAAAGACGAACTGTTTCGGGATTCTATCGTTGACAGCTGCGAACAGCGGTTCTTCTGAGACAATATTGTCCAGAAGTTCAACGTGAGGAATCCCTTCCTTGGTCCAGAGGTTCAGCACCTTTAATCGTACCGCAGCGCTGGCTGCCTCTTGCTGGATGAACAGCTGCAGGGGCGGCACGTTCAGCATCGTCTCCAGGGCTGCTGTTGGTGTTGTTCGCATGCAGCCGGAGACCGCCATGCATGCTGTCCTTTGGAAACATTGAAGTTTACTTACGACAGTCGAAAGTTTGGTGCGTGGCCACCATACCACCGCGCCGTAGCTTACCATAGGGCGGATAACCGCTGTATAGAGCCATAGCATGATTTTTGGGGTAAGGCCCCATTTCTTACCCACCATTCTACGGCACTGCCACAGAGTTATCGTAGCTTTATTTAACTTGCAGTTTAGATGACTGCTCCAATTCAACTTGCTGTCAAGTGTGACCCCTAGGTACTTAACTTCTGGTGAGAGTTGGAGATCTGTGTTGAATAGCTTGGGTAAATTGTAGTTACCCAGGTTCCGCTTGTTGGTGAACAATACTAGTTCTGTTTTCTTGGGGTTCACTGACAGTTCGAACTCGGTGCACCAGCGTTCCACGATGCGTAGCGCGGAGCGAGTGACATCGCAGACTATGTTTGCGAAATTTCCTGATATAAGGATGGTCAGGTCGTCTGCATAGCCTACCGTGAAGTAGTGATGTGTATTAAGCGTGGTAATCAGGTCGTTTACCACCAGGTTCCACAGTAGCGGTGATAGTACTCCTCCTTGGGGGCATCCCTTCGCGACTATGGCTGTACGTGCCTTACCTCTGTCCAGCTTGACGACCCGCTGACTAAGCATGTTCCCGATCCACTTTGTCATGGTCGGGTTCACGCCGTGCTTACGGAGCGCCGTCTCTATGCTGGAGAAGTTTGTTTTATCAAATGCACCTTCGATGTCGATGAAGGTGCCTAGGCACATGGCCTTGCCTTGAAGCGCCGCCTCAATCTTGCTGACAACAGCGTGAAGGGCTGACTCTGTGGATTTACCTTGACTGTACGCATGTTGGTTGCGGTGGAGTGGTAAGTTTATTAGCGCGTTTTCCCTCAGGTCCCTGTCACAAAGTCTCCAAAAGAAACGATGTGAGACTGATGGGTCTGAAGGATTTAGCGTCGGTGTAGTCGCTTTTTCCTGGTTTCGGCAAGAATATCACCTTTACCTCCCTCCATTTGTGCGGTACGTACCTGTGGGCAAGGCACGCCCTGAGGATGTCCGTCAGGATATTAATGACTGGATCTCCCCCCCACTGCAAGAGGGCGGGGAAGATTCCATCACAACCAGCTGCTTTGAAGGGTTGGAAGCTGTTTAACGCCCACTTTACTTTATCTGCGGAGACCACTTTGTCGGCTACGGCCCAGTCTGTCTCAGTTGCATATGTTTCCTCTGCATTCCAACTTACCTCTTGCACTATTCGGCAATCGGAGAAGTGTGTCTGTAGTAGTACACACTCCGCCTCCTCAGGCGAGTTGGTGAGGGTGTCGTCGGGTTTCTTTAGCGATCCCAGATCTTGATTCGGGCCGCTGGAGAGGACCTTTCTTACCCTGTTCGCTTGGGCACACGATTCAACTCCATCGCAGAAGCTGCGCCACGATGCAGTGCTATAGTATCGTATCCTCTTCTTGTATTTGGACTTGGCAGTTTTGTAGTTGTCCCAGTCCTGTTCGTTACATGTGTTCATTGCTCTATTAAATAGCCTTCTGACTTTTTTCCTGAGTCTCTCCAATTCAGGTCCCCACCAGCTTACCTTTTGGCTGCCATTCGCTGGTGGATTGATTAAGGGGCAAGTTTCTTGGTAGACGCTGCTCAGGCAGTCTGTTAGGTCACTTACTTGCAGTTCTATTTGGTGTGCTCCTTCCAATCTATGCGGTACCCCAGACTCTTGCAGTTTCTGCTCCACCTTAGAGCGGTAGGCAGCCCGGTCGGTCTTACGGGGGTTCCTGCGAGGAGGTTTTGCCACTGTATTCACCTGGAGATCGAACCGGATCCACCTGTGGTCTGAGCATGAAGCTTCCTCAGTCACTACGTGCCAGTTGGATACCAGTTGCGTTACTCCGCTGGTTGCTAAAGTAATGTCTATTATGCTCCTGCTCCTTCTCGTGACGAAGGTAGGTACCGAGCCTCTATTTAGAATGTTGAGGTTGGTAGTGAAGAGATAGTCCGCTAGGGCCTTACCTCTCTCGTTGCAGCTTGTCATGCCCCAGAGGGTATGGTGCGCGTTGCTGTCTGCAGCTACGAGCAGCTCCAGTCCATTACCCTCGCAGAATGAGATCAGCCTCTCCAGATCTTGTGGTGGGGGGTCGTCGTTGTCGGGCATGTATGCCGAAGCAACGACCATCTCTGGTAGGCTGTTGTTTGTTCCATCCTTGAGCAGTTTGATAGCGCTCAAGTCCCTAGAACAGAACTCCGTTAGCGGTTGTGCGGTCACGTTTTTTGTGATGTATATAGCTGATCTGGGGCCCTCTGGTCCGCTATAGGAGAATAGCTTACCTCCGGTATTGGAGAGCCCGCATATCTTTCCGGCCCTAACCCACGGCTCCTGTATTAAGGCCACCGCAGTTTTGTTGACCTCCAACCACTTGCGGAGCTGAGCCGTTGCGCTTATGCTGTGGTGGAGGTTAGCCTGTAGGACGCTAGAGATGAGGGAAGGGGACGCCATCGTCAGATAGCAGACCCCTCTCCTCATCCGGTCCAATGGCAATGCTGCAATGTATTTAAAGACTGTGACGTCAATTTTAAGGCTGCCTGATGTCACATTACAATCAATATGATCAATTTAGTTATTTTTGCATATTTAAATAAATAAATAAATAAATATTCTGAGACAAATCACACATGGTCATCTGGCCCCAAAGTAGGATTACCTGTGTTATGGGAGAACCAGAGACTGATATACATACTTATATACGTTTAAATAAATACATATATAGATATTTAACACCCAGACACAGAGCAAACAAATCTGCTCATCACACAAATGTTTGCCCTGGGTGAGGATCGAACTCACAACTCTCGGATCAGCAGTCAAGAGCACTAACCACTGAGCCACTGAGTCAGTCAATGCCCTATAATTTGAATTTAAGAAATGTAAATAAAATTGATATAGCCTTTTTGAGACTGAGTAAGGTTAAAAAGTCATTTTTGGGGCAGTGTGTAAGATTCTACAATAAAATTCCAGAAAATATAACTAGTTAGTTTGTCAGAGAACAAATTCAAGACTCATGTCAAAATATATATTACATAATCTATTATTTTATAATATCCTCTAGAGCACAAGCATTTATTAGAGTTGATTCTGTAGCAAATACCATTACCTGAGACTGTAATCTGAATCATGACATTATTTGTAATATACAATAATTATTTTATTTGACTATTTAAAAGTGTGTGTAAACACCTATTTGAAATAAATCGTTTTGATTGGTTGATTGACTCATTGCGCGAGGAGTTTCGCTGCGAAGATTGGCTACATAAAACACGCGCGGCAAACCGACTAGGAGTCGAAATGGTCGCGATTAACGAAATCGGTCGGATGGATCAGATTCAGATTTTAGCTGACCACTTAATTCACTTTGTTTAGTGACGAAAATTTTATATTTTAGATCTGATCATAACATTGTGTCACATCACGGGGTAGGTTCGGTAAATACGACGGTAACTGTGCACACAATCACAGTAAAGTTTGTTTTGTAATAAACGAAGACCTAAAAAAAAAGTACATATGTAATAAAAAAGTATTTTACACATTTAATAATTATCAAATCACAAAAACACAATTTTATCTTACCCGAGATAGGTCATTATAGAAAGCAGCAGATTCTATGAACAGGTTATTTTATTTTAATTTAACCGCCTCCGTAGCTCAGAGGCAAAGTTCACTGGCTTTACACAGGAGGTCGCGGGTTCGATTCCCGGCGGGGTCAATTGTAAGACTCGGTTTGGTTAGTGGTAGGGCATTTTCTAAGCCCGCCTGGCTAGCTACCACCATCTTATCTAAGTCTTGCCGCCAAATATCAATGTTGATATCATTGGTGTGTTCCGGTATAAAGATAAGATAGCCAGTTCCCCATCGCGTTGGGGAATCTTGGTAAGCCCGCTTCCATCTTCGGCAACATCGTCACTTACCACCAGGTGAGATGTTGTCAAGGGTTTACCAAAAAAGGCAAAAATACTGAAGGATGGATAGAATTTTGATTTTTGAATCACATGTTTCAAACTTTGTTTTCAAAATGTGACACATGGATTGTTATTATGCCAGCGCATGAGAAATATATGAAACAGATCGAAAGGAACAAGAACAGATAAAAGCAACGCGTTACCGCGTTACAACCTATCTGTTTTGTGTAACAACCTCTTCAATTAGCTCACAGTTTATATGATAGTCATTAATAAGTAGATATCAGGTGAGATAACCTCTAGGGCTTACCAAGTTGAGTACATACATCATTATATCAGCTCATATACTTCCCCACCGAGGCGCTCTAGCTTACCCTTAATTAGGGCGATCAAGCCTTAGTCGACCACGCGGGCCCAGTGCGGGTTGATCGACTTCACACACAGCCTGCCAGTTTCTCCGCAGGCGTGTGCAGGTTTCCTCACGATGTTTTCCTTTACGTCGGATAAACGTACATATGAAATCTAAATTCGAAATCACATAAGTACGTGGCAGGATTCAAACCACGACCTTCCGGACAGGAGGCGGCGGCCCTAGCAGTTACACCACCGACGCTACAATTACACTACGCTCACATACATACACATAGTATATTATATCTTTATTAAAGATTCTTTAGGCAATTTGCTTATCTAACAAGCTGTAATTCGCGATCCCTCTTTGATTTTCTAAAGTATACTTTCATTTATAGGAAAAGAAAAAATTTAAGAAACCTTTTCGTTCTATTTGGACGCCTTTTAAGTACCTACCCTACTTACTGATTTTACCGAATAGAAAACGGAAGGCACTCTAAAAGATGACCTCTTCTTAGGATTAATTATTTTCGCGGAACTGTGGAATAAAGAAAAAAAAATTACAGCCACTCTGTGCTTACTTTATCGCGTAACATGCACCTTCTGGTATACAGAAATCAATTAAAAAAAACAGTCAAGTACGAGTCGAACTCGCACAAACTAGGGTTCCGTAGTCTTTTCAAAAAACCAATATATACTTCGAAAAACAAAATTGTATTTATACAGTTGGCAATAGAACATTTTGTATGGCTAATCTATGAATATTTTTTTTAAATCCAACTGCACACCTTAAACTGGTTGACTATTATTACTCCTAAACTAAGAAAGTTTACTTAGCCGTGATAGTTTTCCTTGTAAATTTATTATTATCATATTTCCTGAAATAGTGGTTTGGCTTGTAGGAGGATAGGGGGGGACACTAGACTCGAACAAAAATTATCACTTTAAAGCTTAAAATTTCACAAATCAATTCCTGAATTGAAAAATGCTTTTATTTGAAAAACCTACGGAACGATACCACACACAAAAAGGTGCATTAACACCTCCATAGCTTAGATGCAAAGTTCACTGGCTTTACACAGGAGGTCGCGGTTTCGATTCCCGGCGGGGTCAATTGTAAGACTCGGTTTGGTTGGTGGTAGGGCATTTTCTAAGCCCGCCTGGCTAGCTACCACCATCTTATCTAAGTCTTGCCGCCAAATATCAATATTGATATCATTGGTGTGTTCCGGCATGAAGATAAGATAGCCAGTTCCCCATTGCGTTGGGGAATCTTGGTAAGCCCGCTTCCATCTTCGGCAACATCGTCACTTACCACCAGGTGAGATGTTGTCAAGGGTTTGCCAATTGTGAATAAAAAAAAAACGAAATAAATTCATTCCCTCTTTACATGTGTAGGGGAGGAAGCCTAAAAATATATTTTAAAGATTTTATTATACCACTTTGTCGGCGTGAGTAATTTTTATATCCATGCCAAGTTACAGCTTTCTAGTACTAATAGTCTCTGAGCTAAGCCGCGCACAGACGGACAGACAGACGGACCGACAAACAGACTAAAAAAAAAGGGTTCCTTGTTGATCCTAAAAAAAAAAACACTTACCTTATAACAAAGATAACAGGAGTATGACTGGATGAAAAATTTACAAATATTGTAGGCTTGTATGGAAGACACATTTATACGATTTTTCTTGAATAATTAATTAAAAAAGCGTCGGTGGCTCAACCGGTAACGACTCGGTCCATCTAACCAGAGGTACCGGGTTCAAATCTGGACGGCCAATGTACCAATGAGTTTTTCAAAAACTTACGTACATACTTACCGATTGCTTTAACGGTGAAGGAAAACATCGTGAGGAAACCTGCACACGCCTGCGATGAAACTCAAAGGTTGTGTGTGAAGTTGACCAACCCGCACTGGGCCCGCGTGGTCGACTAAGGCCTAATCGCCCTGATTCAGGGTAGGCTCGAGCCCCTCGGTGGGGACGTATATGAGCTGTAATGATGAATTAATTAAATAGTATAGTAGGCGTCATTTAACTTCTAGTTTAGTCACTGAGTTTCATTAAATTCGTTAAAGCCATTTTCGAGAAAACTAACAAAAACCTGAAATCAAATGAATAGTTTTCCTAGAATAATGAAGCACATAGCACAGTGTAGTAGGGAGCAGGCTCCCAGCGCAGCACTAGCGAACAACCTGATATTTAACCTTATGGGATTAGCTTTACAGTTGAATTTCGCTGAGTATTTTAACGTGACCTACGTCCTTTACTTCGGGCGTAAATGCACATTTTCGTTTATTACGAGGTTAAGAAACATCCTAGGAAAATTTCGTCTTAGCCAATTCATTAATACCTATATTCTCGTTCTATCGATATTTATTTCATGCGCCCAACTTATTTAGGAGAATAATACAATAATCTCTCAAATCTACATAGTTTTACAAAATAAAAAATATCTAGCGAATACTCTAGATATTATTATAGTGTTTTCGTTTTAGCCATACAAAATAAAAAGGTTCAAAGAATCAGCTGTGTAGTTGTCACGTCAACAAAGCTTTCGGCCGACTACATATTTTGGCAAACAAGCACTAATTTTGGGAGCCTGCTCTCAAGTTGTAAAGTGTAAAGTTTCATTAAAATCATTCAAACCATTTTTTTTTTTAATGTTATTCTTACCATGGTGGTGGCACCCTAAAAAGTCAAGGAAGTAAAATTTTAAAAACGGGCTAAAGATAAAAAAAATATTATCATCATCATATCAGTCGAAAAATTATGATATAAAAATACTTTAATTTTTTAGGGTTCCGTACCCAAAGGGTAAAAACGGGACTATTACTAAGTCTCCGCTGTCCGTCTGTCACCAGGCTTTATTTCGTGAACCGTGATAGCTAGACAGTTGAAATTTTCACAGATGATGGGTTTATGTTGCCGCTATCACAACAAATACAAAACTTAGAAAAAGTGAGTCTCCATACAAAAGAACGTGTTTTTTTTAAACGTGAAGAAGCAAGCGCCATCTAGTATGATGGTACGGAACCCTTTGTGCGTGATTCTGACTCGTACTTACCGGTTTTTTAACAATACCAATTGCGTTTTCGTCGAACTGGGGCTGAGCATGTATGTTGTCTACTTTCGTCAAAAACATGAAAAAAGAGGCTTTATCACTTTGTTTACAAGAGATGAATCAGAAGCTAAAGCTAAAAACTATCAAGTTGAAGCACATTGCACCCTGGACACTTCATACAACGGTCGTTAAAAATGCCATTAACATTCAAATCCATCCAGGTGGTGACCGTGGTTCAGTTCAGTTAACCTGCGTGATCAACCCAACCACGCAAATCACACTGACCTACTAGCGTTTTACTAACAGAAATAGATTTAATACAAAAGCACACCCCGGACACTGAATACAACGTTCGTGAAATGACATTTCTAAAAACAAATGACGGAGCAAACAAAATCACGGTGAAATCTAACCAAACTGTTACCAATCTGTATCAATCTGGGTGACGAGGGGGTGAGGTCGCAATCTAGAGAGCGGCAGGGAGTGTCCATACTGTATGTTAGTACTAATATATATACTGTGGTTGACGCTTTTATCAGTTGATGAACCAATTAGCGTAAATTATGTGAACCAACTAATCCAAAAAATGAGAAAATTTCAACTGTCTATCTATTGCGGTTCATGAAAAGATAAGATAAATAACCTAAAAAAATTAATTAAACATTAAACACCCGACTTATGCGAACTAATTATACTTACCCGAAATTATGCGAACAAACAAATGCAAAAAATGAGAAAATATCTACTGTCTACCTTTTACTGTTCACGAAAAGATAAGCTATGTAAACCTAAACAAATTAATTAAACATTAAACACCCGACTTCGTAAAAACATAACCTCTCTTTTTTGGGCAGTCGGGTAAATACAGTTCCTTTCCTTTTCTATTTTGTACATTGTCAAGTATCATAACTTTTTTTTTATTCACTATTGGTAAGCCCTTGGCATCATCTCACCTGATGGTAAGTGACGATGATGCCGAAGATGGAAGCGGGCTTACCAAGATTCCACGGAGGCGGTTAAAATGCTTACAAAACCAATTAAAATCTCTGTCAACACTTTAGTTAGACTGACCCAGGGCACGCCCTGGACAATTCATACAACGGGCCAGAAATAACATTTCAAAAAACTAATGACAAAACAAACTAAATGGCGGTGAAATCCTATACATTCGACAACCAAACTGTAACCAATCTGTATCAATCTGGGTGACGTGGGGGTGTGGTCGCAATCTAGAGAGCGGCAGGGAGTGTGCATACTGTATGTTAGTACTAATATATATACTTTGCCCAGGGTGAGCTTATAAACTCAAAGCTTATAAGCTAAATTTCAGTAAAAAAAATATCGCCTGTATTTCCCACGATATCGATCATCGGACGGCTGAAGACAAATGGCCTGCAAATTTCAAATTCGTTGTAGGTATCGCTTCGTCTCTTTTTACGCATTATTAAGCCGGAATCTTATTTAGATAACGGGAAAAGAATTAATACTTATTTTTTCCTGATTTAAGACGTGGCCGTAGCACAATGTGATTTACGGAGTCGCGTTGATCACACAGGTTCAATGACCCTAAGCAAGGTTAATACTTGGATGGTTTTGACGTTTTGACTGTTAGTGGCGTTTATCTCGACTTTTTCCGTGTTTTTTTGTAGCTTTCACTTTGTCTCTTTTTACGTATTATTAAGCCGGAATCTTATTTAAATAATGGGAACATAATTAATACTTATTTTTTTCTGATTTAAGACTTGACCGTAGCTCAGTGTGATTTACGGAGTAGCGTCGATCACACAGATTAAATGATTCTAATGAAGGTCAATACTTGGATTGTTTTGATTGTTAAAGGCGTTTATTTCGACCATTTCCGTGTTTTGTTGTAGCTTTCACTTTGTCTCTTTTTACGTATTATTAAGCCGGAATCTTATTTAAATAATGGGAACATAATTAATACTTATTTTTTTCTGATTTAAGACTTGACCGTAGCTCAGTGTGATTTACGGAGTAGCGTCGATCACACAGATTAAATGAGTCTAATGAAGGTCAATACTTGGATTGTTTTGATTGTTAAAGGCGTTTATTTCGACCATTTCCGTGTTTTGTTGTAGCTTTCACTTTGTCTCTTTTTACGTATTATTAAGTCGGAATCTTATTTAGATAATGGGAAAAGAATTAATACTTATTTTTTCCTGATTTAAGACGTGGACGTAGCTCAGTGTGTTTTACGCAATCGATCACGCAGGTTCAATGACCGTAAACACTGTGAATACCTGGATGGGTTTGACTGATAGTGGCGTTTATCTGGACCGTTTCAGTGTTTCGCAAGGCACTTTCAGCCGCTGCCCAGTAAACATTTATGTTTAAATAAAAACAACAAATCAGTTCATTAACATTATAAATGATGATCAAAAGAGTAAAAAAAGATTTAGAGGTGTACTGAAGCATAAAAATATAGTTTTATACAGTGCAGCTGGTTTACGGCTATATATTACCGAAATTATTACTTGTGACTTCTAAATGGCATTTGGAAACACTAAAATACAGCTTCTAGTATCAAAAAATACTTTGAGCCGGGTTAGAAGACCAGAGCTACATTACGGCTGTAGTTCTGTACTGCTTAATTCTGTACAAGTGCATTGAATGCTACCATCGTCTGGATATTGGTGTAAACCTTCTCTTTTGTAATGCTATTCATTTAGGATTCATAATAAATGAGCAATGATTACGTATCTAGGAAACCTTTGAAAGCAATGCTCTTTATAAGAGTTTAATCCTTACTGTACTAATGAAACACCCAACTATAATACAAAATTGTATTATTTAAATTTATATTTATACAATTTGACTTGTAGTCATAGCGACTTTGTATTATTTTTTGATACAAATAGTTTTGTAAATAAGTTTAGGTTGACTCAAGACAAAATATACTTGCCTTATGCACCGAAAAAGAGACTAGCTAATTCGTTAGATAACGGTATTTTAAATCGTTCCAACTGTATTCAGTCGGTAATAACTTGCATAACGACGGAGCAGCCCGCCGCTGGTGACGGTACCGCAGGTATAGCACAGGCTATAAATGTACTTGATAGTACACCCTGCGATGCCGGCGTTGGCGGCAGTGTTCAACCTTCAGATTTAAACTAGGCTTAAAGAAAACGAAGCAGCCAAGTTCTTTAAAACTAGTTCACCAAAATATTCAAGGCTTCCTCGGCAAAGAATTAGAAATAGAACTTTTTCTGGAAAAGTATTGTGTAGATATTTTTCGTGTAACAGAACACTGGCTCAAAGACCATGAAATGCTTTTTAGTTTTGAAAATTATTGTACAGCCAGTGCATTCAATCGAAAGTCCTTACAATGTGGAGGTTCAGTTATATTTACCAAAAAATCTCTTAAGTTTAAAGAACGGAAGGACGTTGTTGGCCTTTCGATTGAAAAAACTGTGGAATTATCTTGTGTGGAGCTGGAGAACCACAATATTATTTGCGTGTATAGGCCCCCATATGACGATAACTTTGTTAGCTTCAAATCGGCAATGGAGGATGTACTAAATATCGTTAGTAAAAGCCGTAAATCGGTGATAGTTTGCGGCGATTTCAATGTTGATTTGTTGGAAAAAAAACTTTGACGACTCTTATTACTTGTCTCTTCAAGTCATTTGATTTAAATTATATATGTCGGAGCGCAAGGACGTGGCGCCATCTATGCATCCGTCGAAGCACCGTGTTTTTTATCTTGAAACGTCAAACGGTTAGCTAGGGTAGTAATAATAGTCATCTTTGGCCAAGGCGTGGTCGGTGCGAGACCGGAACCCGGAAGTTGGTAGTGTTGGTACTTGTTAGTTAGCCAATCAGAATCGTTGTGATTATCGAACCATTAAAGACAATGCAGCCTACCTACAGAGGCTACGACAGAGGCGCCAATTATTTTACGAGCACTTTTGATCGAGCAGCTGAACTGTCAACTTGGGAATCCAGCCCCGTGCCGAACTCATCGCAGTCTATAAAATAATCGGTTTTCATCCGAATCATCGTGAAGCCTCGTGTTGCAAACGTGTGTGAATATTGATTGTACACTCCAAAACTTCTCAAAGACGAGTTTATTTCTTAGATACGACCAAAACCCTTCTGATGATCCGAAATATATTTCTGGAACCCACAAGAATAACAAAGACCTCTGCCACATGTTTAGAAAACATATTTTGTAATTGCTGTTATTTAAACAAAAAGGTTTTTAATTGTTTGAGGTCAGATCAAAGCGGAGTAATGGCTTACTTTCCCGTAAATATTTCTGCAGAACTAATCAAAATTCAAACGAGACCGGTCACTGCTAGTCGAATAGAAAAATTAAAAACAGTGCTAGATGAAAAACTGCCCATACCAGATTTTGGTAATAAAGTGCAAGCCAACAGTTTTTACAATGATTTTTTTACAGTACTGGATAGGGAATTCCAAAGTATATTTAAGTCTAAATCCACAATCAGTAAAATCAAATTGAAATTCAGTGAATGGGCTACTATAGGTATATACAAAAGTCGCCAAACTTTGTTTGATCTTTATGACAAAAAAACTTGCACTTTTGATAAGAAGTTTAAAAATTATGTGAAACAATATTCAAAAATTTTTAAGGAGGTTTGCCACATAGCAAAATCTAATTATTTGGCTAGAAAAATAAAATTGTCAGATAATAAAATAAAAACCGTTTGGAATTTTATTAGCAAAGAAACAGGTAAAGTCAAACCTTGCGACAATGAATATGTTTTGCAAACAGATCAAGGTAAAATTAGTTCGAATGCCGATGTAGCCATAGAATTCGAAACTTTTTTCACAAATATTCCACTTAAGACTACTGAAGCCCTAAACTCATCACCTATGTATGCTCAAAGGTTGCTAAAGGATAATGTTAGTAATTGTGATCAAAAATTCTCCTTCGGGTTAATTGAACCACAAACTTTTGTAAAAACGTTAAAATCTCTTAAAGTGAAAAAAACCGAAGAACTCTGGGGATTATCGGTAAGCTTGATCAGTAATGTAATTGATACTTTAGCGCCATATTTAGCTTGTCTTTTTAATATTAGCATTGATAGTGGGGTCTTTCCAGATCTCATGAAACTTAGTAAAGCGATACCTTAATATAAATCTGGTTCAAAAACTGATCCAGGCAACTACAGACCAGTTTCGGTGCTGCCAGTTCTTTGTAAAGTGTTTGAAAAGATTATGCTTAACCAAATGCTACAATATTTTACAGAAAACAAACTACTGCGTAACCAACAATTCGGTTTCACTAAAGGACGATCAACAACCGATGCAGGAGTAGCAATCATTCGAAACATATATGATGCCTTCGAGGAATCGCAGGATGCAATTGGAGTGTTTTGTGATTTATCTAAGGCTTTTGATTGTGTTGAACACCAAACATTACTTATGAAATTAAAGCACTATGGTGTAGAGGAAGGGGCTGTCAGTCCTTTAAATTCGTATTTAGACAACAGAACACAAAAAGTACAAGTGAATGGCACGAACTCATCTGGATCTAGAGTGAAAATGGGTGTGCCCCAAGGTTCCTTATTAGGGCCTTTTCTTTTCCTTGTTTACGTAAATCATTTGCCTTTTATGGTGCAACATCTGTCAAATATTTTGTTGTTTGCGGATGATACTTCTCTTATTTTTAAAGTGAATAGAAAAAGTGAAAGAAAACGAAATTGACGAAGTAAAAAACACTCTATCAAAGATACTGAACTGGTTCACTGTGAACAACTTATTATTAAATGCTAAGAAAACAAAATGTATAAAATTTTGCTTTCCAAATGTGAAAAAGGTCAATAATAGTGTAATATTAGACAGTAATAAATTAGAATTTGTAAATACTACGGTGTTCCTTGGTAAAACTTTGGATATTTCACTTAAATGGGGACCACACATTGAAACTTTTTATATGTTGTGATGCAATAAAGAATATTGTATTGTATTGTATTGTAAACTTTAGCGGGAAGGCTTAGTTCAGCTGCTTATGCCGTTAAGAAAATAAGACAGTTAACGGATGTAGATACTGCGAGACTAGTGTATTTTAGTTACTTCCATAGTATAATGTCTTATGGCATATTACTGTAGGGGCATGCGGCTGATATAGAAACTATTTTCATCCTGCAGAAAAGAGCTATCCGCGCAATCTATCAGATGCGATCACGTGAGTCGTTACAAAGTAAGTTAAAAAAAAACAATATTTTAACTGTTGCTAGTCAATTTATATATGAAAACATCATGTACGTTCGTAAGAATTTGCATTTATTTCCTAAAAACAGTGACAAGCATAATTTGAATTTAAGAAACGTAAATAAAATAGATATAGCCTTTTCGAGACTGAGTAAGGTTAAAAAGTCATTTGTGTATAACATAATTTAATAAAATTCCAGAAAATGTAACTAGTTTGTCAGACAATAAATTCAAGACTCATGTCAAAAAAATTTTGTGCTCTAGAGGATATTATAAAATAAAAGATTATGTAAATGACAAAGATATATATGTTGATTCTATAACAAATACCATTACCTGAGACTGTAATCTGAATCATGACATTATTTGTAATATACAATTATTATTTTTTTGTTTTGACTGTTTAAAAGTGTGTGTAAACACCTATTTGAAATAAATTGTTTTGAATTTTGAATACAATGCTATCAGCTTTATAGAGTTAGTTGTACTCTATTCTAAAGCTGACGCTACAATAGTACATTTAACCTATAGTTCAGCCGTTAGTGTTCATATTGCTTTACAGTAGATTATTGTTATTCTATTAGTGTTTATAGAGACAATTATCAAGCTTGTCTATTATGTTTATTTATTGGATACAGCAATCGTGATGCTAATGTGCTCACGAACAAATAATACTCGTTAATAAATAAAGAATAAAAACTTTTGATAAGTATTTTTAGGTCATAAGGCCATGAAGTTCATGGTAGGAATTGTGTGGCAAAATCAAAACAAATAATTGCATAATTACTATAAGGGGCTGACAGAATGGGCTGCCTTAATTTTAAGAACAATAAATAAATACTTAATGTATTATTGGACATTCAGAATGGGTTTTTTAATTTCACTGTAATATGAACTCAACTTCTACTTCTAAGGAGCTATCTTAATACACTCGAGAGCGATGAATCCGGGTCACTTAAAGAATCCTAAAAATCTCGGAAACTAAGAAGGCTAGCTTAATGAAATAAATTGTGTTTAATAGACACTTTAATACCTCTTAAATTAAAGTAATAAAATTTACGAGTCACTACATTTTATTTACAAAAAATTACATAAATAAAAAAAACTGATGATCTCGCCTTAAAACAAAAATAGGAAACATTACATTTTTGAACAACAATACGATTTATTTGAATTTTGATACTTCGTATTGCCTCCTCGTGCTTCCATCACTATGTTTACGCGGTTTGGCATGCTGTACACCAAGTTCCTTATACGATTTTGGGGAATATTCTCCCATCCCTCTGTGAGAGCAATTTTGAGCTCACGAAGCGTGATTGGGGGAGGGCTTCTTTGTTTTACGCATCTCCTTAGCTCGTCCCAAGCATGCTCGATCGGGTTGATATCCGGGCTGCGTTCTGGCCACTCCGTACGAGTAATGTTCATCTCTTGAAGGTAGTCATTCACAATCCAACCCATATGAGGCCGGGCATTGTCATGCATAAAAATAGCATCCTCACCCAAATTGACCATAAATGGACCAACGTGTTCATTGAGGATTTCTACCACATATCTTTCGCTAGTTAAAGAGCCGTTTTCTATGAACACCAGTTCTGTGCGACTCTCAGAAGAAATTCCGGCCCACTCATGTACAGACCCACCACCGTAGGCTACTTTTCCTTCGATGCATGCTTGCTTGAATCTTTCCCCTGGTCTTCTATACACTCTGTGTCTTCCATCGTGCTTGTAGTGCATAAATTTTGAATCGTCGGAGAACATAACTTTTGACCAATCTCCAATACTCCAATTTAAGTGGTTCTGGGCATATCTTAGTCTTGAAATACGATGCCCACGCTCCAGTTTAGGGCCGTTTGCAGGTCTAAGTGGTTTCAAGTTAGCTTCAGCAAGTCGTCGCCTTACTGTCCATGCGCTTGGGTTACTTCCTCCGAGGCGTCGAAACTGATTTGTAAGTTCAGTTCCTGTGAGAAAGCGATTACGAAGCATTGTGTTCACCAAGTATCGATCTTCTCGTGCTGTGGTACACCTGGTTCTGCCTGTTCCTGGTCTGCGTAGGTTAGAGCCAGTTTCCTTGTAACGTTGGAGAACTCTTTGTACTGTTGAGAGCGACACACCGACAGTCGTGGCTGTATCGCGCTGACCCCGGCCGTTTTCCAGCATTGTGAGTATTCTGGTGCATTCTTCAGGTGTAAGCGACATGATTACTGCTTAAATAAAATAAATTAATAAATATAAATATTCTGGGACAAATCACACATGGTCATCTTGAATAATAAATATTGAACACTATCAACATGGTTTATGTACCCACTTAAATGACAGATTAGAAACAAAAGCAAAAACAAATGTAGTAATTTCGTAGTTCCATCTTCGAAAGTCTCCCTTTTTCAAATTTGATTTTTTTATGACATAACTTTACAATAACTAAGAAGTTTTAATGACTTCATTTAAGGAGTATTAAATTGTCTATTAAACACAATTTATTTCATTAAGCTAGCCTTCTTAGTTTCCGAGATTTTTAGGATTCTTTAAGTAACCCGGATTCATCGCTCTCGGGGGTAGTTAAATTCTAATATACAGAAAATATTACTTTTACCCTGATAAATATCATTTTATTATGATTTAGTTCGGCAAATAGCTTCATAATATAGTATACTAGAAGAATAACAGCTGTTTAAATTGAATACGCAATTAGTACTTAACCTATATACTTGATTTCATAATGTGAAAAATATTTTAGTGATTGTTTTTGTAAAATTCTTTGTAAATTTACTAAGATGATTAACTAAACTCAATAAAATAAGTTTTTTACAGTTAAAAAAGTATTGAGAATACAAAACAATAAGTCTTAGCTTGAATAAAACGACTGGTAGTTTACACATTTTTGCGAAATATATTTTTTCGAGAGCGCGTCAGTTTTTTGCTTTATATTTATATCCATAGTCACGAAAAAGTAGCAGCCAAAAGCAAAACAACTACAGAAAACAGAAATAATCGATGTATTCGTATTCCAAAAACATTATTTTCACACTATTATATTATGTTAAGAACAGATTTAACTTTTTTTATTGTAAAGGCGAAAGTTTGTGAGTGTGTATGTTTGTTACTTCTTCACGCAAAAACCACTAAACGGATCTGGCTGAAATTTAATAGGTAGACAGATTAAGACCTAGTATAACACATAGGCTACTTTTTTTCACGCTCGCGAGCTGCTTGCGCACCCTCTAAAAGTCATAGTCCACGCGGGTGAAGCCGCAGGAAACAGCTAGTATTATTATAAACGCGAAAGTTTGTATGTATAGATGTTTGTTACTCTTTCACGCCACAACAGATAAACGGATCTGGATGAAATTTGGTAGGTAGACAGATTATAGTACCTGATTTAACATATAGGCAACAATGCGCACCCTCGAAGATAGTCATAGAAACTATGTTCACGCGAGCGAAGCAGCTGGCAAAAGCTAGTATTAAATAAACTCTAATCTTCTCATTCCAAAGTTTGGGAGAATACAGATGATAATTAGGGAAATTAAATTAATATATACGCATACTTATAATTAAATCGTAAAATAGGCAGGCCTCCCACTCGGTGGACCGATGACCTAATGATGAAGGTCACGGGAAGCCGCTGGATGCGGGCAGCGCAGAACCGGTCGTCGTGGAAATCCTTGGGGGAGGCCTTATAATGATGACTTATAATTATAGTGAACTAGCCCTTTTTCGCGTCTTCACCCGCGTGGACAACGTTTCTATGACTTTTCGAGGGTGCGCAGTTAGCGAGCCGCAAGCGTAGCCTTTGTTTTAATCCAGGTCCTTATCTGTCTACCTACCAAATTTTAAGCCAGATCCGTTATTAGTTTTTGCGTGAAAGAGTAACAAACATACATCCATACATTCTTACAAAGTTTCGCATTTATAATATTAGTAGGATGTTAAAGCATTAAGTATTCATTTTTACAGCTAAGTGAAGGTAGGTGTGTCATAATAGGCGGTCTACCGTGAAACGGTAAAGTTCATGATAACAGCCAACTAGGTAACCTATTTAACTGACAAAACTGTTATAATAGTAAGTCAACTTTCCACTAAAATTAGTGATGGGAATCCAAAATGTAATTACTTTAGCGACTCCCCTGGCAAATGCCGAAATCTGGTCCGCGGCGAGGACGAATCAGCTGGCGCTGCCAGCGGCGCCATCTTGCCTCAACTGTGGGGGCTTTTTGTGGGTGGTCGCCATTATTGTCAAGGGTTACAAAAACAATTATTTCTCAATATCTTTGTATGGACACTATATATAAAACTTATAACGGTGAAATCGTCATAAACTGACTATCTGACTAAAATATTTGTGTATTAAACTTTGTGAAATATAATTCAACAGTCTCGGCCAAAGATAGGGTAAGTAGGTATTAGTAGGTATTGCACTTGAACGTAAAAAAACGTGAACTGTGAATGCTACAATAACAATAGATAATATAATAACATTGTATTGCTTACCCAGTTTATTGGGAATTTCAACAACACCGAGTTTTTCTATGCAAAACAACAAAACAATCACTAAACAATCACTTTAAAAACAGGTACGCGCACCGCCCGGGCGCACTTTAAAACACTGACTGATTCGAAGGAGATTTCTATCGAAAATCATTCACCGTTGGCTTTGCACTCATTCCTAACTCTATCCTTGTCTTATCAAGGAGCTTTAGCAAACGATAGAACAACGCAGCGATAGTTTTCGCTCCATACTCAGGTAGGAAGTGAGTCGCTTCCCGCGTAAAGGGATCTGACCAGATTTAGGCGTTTCACATAAGCGTCAAATTCCCGCCGCGCCTACTATTGGACAAACACAGATCCGCATAATCTGCCAAAATGGCGCGCCAGGGGAGTGGGTAAGGTGATTAAATTAGCTGATGCTTAAATACGGCTTTTATGCAGATAAGAATGTCCACTGATAAAAGGTGCCTACCTACAAATAATTTTTTTTATTTACCCACAGGTAGGTACACACCTACTTTGCAATAGGTAGTTATTTGTGTTACAAGTAGACAAAGTAATATTTTGTTCCTCGAGGGAGTTAGTTTGGATTCAGAGCGAAGGGAAGGATTCTATACTAGAATCACGAGCGCAGTGGGAGTATTTAGATAGATAGATAGATAGATAGATAAATACTTTTATTTAATACACAGCAAAATAAAAGGATAAACTAAAAATAAAAAATAAAAAAATAAATTTAAATACTTAATTATTAATTTATTTAAGAATTTAAGATGCCTTAATCCGATCAGCTTTATACGTGTTAAAATAATATCGAACATAAGTCTATTTATTTTAAGTTCAAATCAATGCGGGCTTCAGCGCGGCTGTTACGTTGAAACCGAACGCACCATTCTCGATTTTTACAGGTTTTTATTATTTTGTTTGAAAAGAAGAAAATAATGACACAAATTTCAAATTTAAAAGAAATATTTTTCCTATAAATGTTTACAGGCTTTGCTTCACATTGCTTCAATTGATGCTATGTTCATTGACTTTTAAATTACTTTGGCTATGTTTCGGATTTTTGTGATCGAGTTAAGTTAATCTAATCTATAAGTTAATATAATTATATCCTTGAATATAACATATCTTTCCTTCAGGCCGAACAAATTAAGCTGGAATAATTTACCAAATTTTTTGACTAAGCGCTTCTCACTGCTTTTTTTTTATTATTCACAATTGGTAAACCCATGACAACATCTCACCTGGTGGTAAGTGACGATGTTGCCGAAGAAGTCTATTTATTTTAAGTTCAAATCAATGCGAGCTTCAGCGCGGCTGTTACGTTGAAACCGAACGCATAATTCTCGATTTTTACAGGTTTTTATTACTTTTCTATACTTTCAAATAAGTTTTTAAAAAAAATGTTCATTTAAAATGAAAGGTCTTAAAGTCACCGATTTTTGTGTGTTAGTTTCATTCAACATTAACTATTTGTTTTCGAGAAATTTTACAATTAATGCTAAAAACAGGGTCTACGGTATATTTTTTTTACATCAAAAGTGGTAATATTTTTAAAATTTCATTAAATAAATCGATTTGTATTAATTTAAGTATATTATATATTTTTTCCATAGTGATAGCTTTACACAGTATTTCAGTAGTTTGAATTGAATATTGTGATTTGACGTATCTTAAGGACTTGAGATAGAATCCTGAGCGTAGAAAACATTTTGACCCCGAGTGATACAATTTTTCATCACAACCTATCAGAAAAAGAAATTCGTATTTATGGACTTCAAAAATGAGTTTATCACCATAGAGAATTTAATGCCAGTTTGATAACAAAGTGTAAATTTCAATTTACATTTTATTTACATTCAACCTTCACGTGGGCGTCTTCAAACTATTTAAGGTAGTAGCACAAAAGAGATAGTAGTCTATCAGAAACACGAACGCCGACCAATCAAAAGAAAGAAAGCACAAAATCCTTGGCGAGGCATCGATTGAAAATTTGTCTCTGCCTTTTTCTTTACGTGGTAAAGAGTAAAGAAAATAACCACACTTTTGCACTTTTTCAATATTTTATCGATGAAAATTTTTTAAAAAGTGAAATAAATTAAATTGCAATAAACTAGACTACGTTGTTTGAAAAGAAGAAAATAATGACACAAATTTCAAATTTAAAAGGAATATTTTCCTACAAATTTTTACAGGCTTTGCTTCACATTGCTTCAATTTATGCTATGTTCAATGACTTATATATTACTGTGGCTATGTTTCGAATTTTTGTGATCGAGTTAAGTTAATCTAATCGAGTAATGAACTTACAAGGACCCTGGGTAATATCCTTGAATATAACATATCTTTCCTTCAGGCCGAAAAAATTAAGCTGGAATAATTTACCTAATTTTTTTACTAAGCGCTTCTCACTGCTTTTTTTTTATTATTCACAATTGTTAAAGCCTTGACAACATCTCACCTGGTGGTAAGTGACGATGTTGCCGAAGATGGAAGCGGGCTTACCAAGATTCCCCAACGCAATGGGGAACTGGCTATCAATTTGGCAATATACCGCAATAAGAAAAAACATAATTTGTACCCCGCTATCCTCAAAGTCAATTGTCTTTTTTCGATTAGGTGTGATGAAAAAACCATTAAAACGCGTAAGTAGGTACCTTATACTATTAAACTTAGATAAGTGCTTAAAACTTAGATTACTTATTCATAAAGTGTCTTAGAATATCTACCGAAACTTGGAGTTGCTCGCTAAGTTTATATGAATGTGCACTAAAACTGGTCTGTCGCAATGTAATAGCAGCGCTCTCTGAACTTTTCACAAATGAATTACCTACCTCATTACTTTAGCACAAACGTATAAAAGAGCTGGAATATAATAGGTCGGGGAAAATGTTTCTTCGTACTTTGTGAGTGTACATTTGTAATCAAATGTATTTGCTTTCATTATTTGTACCTGGCTAGTTATAATTCAATTAAACATTCGAAATTTCAAAGTTCTGATCTCGATTTACTCTTTGCAAATGATGATTCGGACAGCGGCAATTTTTTTTCTTATCTGTGATTCGGATTCATCTTTAACTGAATCTGAAGTCGGTACTTACTTGCCTACTAGTCTCTGAGTTACTTTTTATGAAGTCTCAAAAACGACACTTTGTTCTAAAAATGTTTGAAATATTGAACTATAACGTCACATTTTTTCATTGTCGTTGACGTACTAATTATGTGTTTTTAAAGTGAAACTTTTATTACATCGTCTCAAGCATTTTCGTCTGTGTGTTGCGTGACGGCAAAGAGATTATTACATCGTCTCAAACTTTTTCGTCAGAGCAGCCATGATCGTTACGCCCTCTGTGCCGTAGCTCCAAGACGAGAACAGCCATGATCGTTTCGTTCTCTGTACCGTAGCTCCAAGAGGAGTGAAACTTTTATTACATGATCATTTCGTCCTCTGTACCTTAACTCCAAGACGAGAGCAGCCATGATCGTTTCGTGCTCTGCAAATGTCTATAATATGAAAAAGTTTCACTTTTACCATGGTTTCATACAACCACATACTCTTTTTTGATAAATAAAAAAATAAAAATGATGTGAAAAACTAAATGAGTAATTGCAGAAGAAGGGCTATTTAGTGAATTTCATTTTGTAATATATCTTTAATGCTGTCAAGTACCCAATTGATTTGATTATTTTCGATGAATCACATAATTTGATTTTTATATTATTAGTATTTTTTTTATTCACAATTGGTAAACCCTTGACAGCATGATGGTAAGCGACGTTGTTGCCGAAGATGGAAGCGGGCTTACCAAGATTCCTCAACTCAATGGGGAACTGGCTATATTCATGCCGGAACACACCAATGATATCAACATTGATATTTGGCGGCAAGACTTAAATAAGATGGTGGTCGCTAGCCAGGCGGGCTTATAAAATAAATATTAGTTTTTTTTTTTTTTAATATATGTGTAAAACCTTTTCATATTATTTATTTTTAGGGTTCCGTACCCAAAGGGTAAAACGGGGCCCTATTACTAAGACTCCGGTGTCCGTCTGACTGTACGTCTGTCACCAGGCTGTATTCCATGAACCGTGATAGCTAAGCAGTTGAAATTTTCACAGATGATGTATTACTGTCACGGCTATAACAAAATAATATACTAAAAATTAGAAAAAGTGAAAAATTAAGGAGAGTCTCCATACAAAAAACGTGTTTTTTTTTCTAAACGTGAAAAAAACCAGCGCCATCTAGTATGATAGTACGGAACCCTTTTGTGGTCGGTTCTAACTCGCATTTGGCTGGTTTTTTATCTAAAGATTACAGCGAACCATACTTTTCCATTACTTTCCAATTTTTTTAAGTTTCCGAAAACTAAAACTGAAAGATTTCCATGTTTTGAAAAATTTCGGACAATTACCTATCAGTCACGAGGAGCGTCAAACGTCAAACGTCCATGTCATACCTACTCCTCTGAAGGTTGGAGGCTCTACACTCGAAGTTGTTACCGAATATGTATACGTGGGACAAACAGTCCAGTTAGGTAGGTCCAACTTCGAGAAAGAGATCAATCGTCGAATCCAACTCGGCTGGGCAGCGTTCGGGACACAGACATATGGTTTGTGGTTCGGGAAGCTTCGCAATATCTTTACGTCCCAGATACCGCAGTGTCTTAAGACCAAGGTCTTCGACCAGTGTGTGTTGCCAGTGATGACATACGGAACTGAGACATAGTCGCTTACTATGGGCCTCATATGAAGGCTCAAGGTTACCCAAAGTCACACCATTTATAGGGGAGGCCTTTGTCCAGCAGTGGACGATTTTCGGTTGATATGATGATGATGAAGGCCACTGATGACGATGATGATCAAAGTAACAAATGTAGATCCCACTTGAGGTTTTTCAAAAGGCAGTTTCTAAGCCCTACATTTTGTCTCAACCCAACTAATATTGTTGGAATATTTACATGATCAACAAAAGCCAGGTTTGCTTAGGACGAGTAGTTTCTGCGTCAGCCTTTCGTGGGGTTTAATAACAAACATCGATATCTTCGAATTACACTCAAGATTATGAAGCGTTGATATAAACAAAGAATAAAAACTATTTACTACGTAAAATAAGGTTAACTCCGTAAAATCAATTGAATGAATGGCGACTCTTGTTACGACACAATAAAGTGCAAATTCAGGTCACTCAGCGCTAATTACCTATAGTTATATTTACCTACAAGTTGCCTCTCTTTCTATCGCGTCAGTCTTATCTCTTTTGACTACTGAATGTTCCCCATTCAGAGGGCCGCGCCGCGCATGGCCGCGCGGCCCTACTAATTATACTACTAATATATATACTTTGACCTGATATAACCGGTAAGTACCTACTTTTATCGTCAGCCGGATGATTTCCACAACGACCGGACCTGCGCTGTCCGCATCCAGCGGCTTCCCACGACCTTCACCAGGTCGTCGGTCCACCGAGTGGAAGCCCTGCTTACGCTACGTCTTCAGCTGCGCGGTCGCCACTACCACTTTATAGACCCAACGGCTATCTGATCTACGAGCTATGTGCTCTGCCTACTGCCACTTAACCACAGTACTTAACTTAAGCAATTATGAGAGCTATGTCAGATATTTAGGTTCTCAAGATTCAAGATATTTATTCAAAATACGTGCACAAATTGCACTCTTTCTGATAGTCATATAGGTAATAATAATGACATAATGACATTTCTGAAAAATGAAGAAATAAACAATCATTACTTAATAACGTCAGAATTAAATCATTGATATAAACCAGATTATATCATTAGAAAATGAAAACAATATGACACGAAAAGCTATATATTAAAATCATTGACAGTCATTAATTCCTTTGACAAGAGTCGGCCAGTTCGCATGGACAACACTCGGTCACGAGTATAACGAGAGAGTCAGCCATCGCTCCCATCAATCATATTAGAGGGAAAGGAACGACCCGGCTCCCGATGCGCTACCATCCGCACCTACGGATTTTCTCGTTGCTGATTCGATCACACAGCGAAAATCCTAGCATAGCACACTCCATTGCCTTTTGGGTGACCTTGTGTCTTCTTATCAGGCCCCATAGTAAGCCACCATGTCTCGACTTACTTTTGTAAATCTGATTAATTTTGGTAGAGTGCACATCAGAAAATTTGTGCACGGTTCCGAAACAATACCGGATCGATGAGTTTATTCGCACTCGGTTAGTCACAGAAACTTTCACTTGATTTTCTATTCTTCGATATTCGGTGGGACACTCCAATGCTGGGTCACTGGGTCCGAATGCATGGGTCCAGCAGCATGCATAAGTTTTATTGAACTCTATTTTTGTACCTATTTTACTACTATAAAATCTATGTGAGTAACAAAACTTCGTTGGTGGCGTAATGCCTAGGGCTGCCGCCTTCTGTCCGGGAAGTCGTGGTTCGAATCCTGCCACGTACCAATGTGATTTCGAATTTATATTTCATATGTACGTTTATCCGACGCTCTTACGGTGAAGGAAAACATCGTGAGGAAACCTGCTCACGCCTGCGGAGAAACTCGCAGGTTGTGTGTGAAGACCACCAACCCGCACTGGGCCCGCGTGGTCGACTAAGGCCCGATCGCCCTAATTCAGGGTAGGCTCGAGCCCCTCGGTGGGGACATATATGAGCTGATATAATAATAAAATAACAAAACTTTGGACTAATCTGTCAGGTCTCAGAACTTACTGATTGATAGAGACCCAATGACCTGATATTAGTTATCTGGTAGCGTGTTAGGTGCCTTATGTGGACAGCTACGTACCTTTGCCCCAAGCTACCTAAAACACACATCCAGGACTCCTTGCTCTGCTGCCGTACTTCAAGCATCGTAAGGTACCCCTTTAAAGGAGGAATCCTTTTCGTACTCTATACCGTAGAGGCAATAAGATGATGAAGATAGGGCAAGGGACTTCATTCGGGAAACAGGCAGTCGCATAGGGTAGAGAGAAGAGTCGCTCCGGGTCTTCCTGCTGAAAGGGATGTAAAAACGCGGATGCGGAAACATACTGGTATGATTGGCACCTTCGCGTCAGGATTCGCGTCGCGAGTTTGTTTGACTGCAACTAACCTGATGGTAAGTGATAATGCAGTCGAAGATGGTACACGCAAACTCAAATAATGCCTGTTCACTCTTGCCTTGAAGATCCCCAAACTATAGGAATCGGGAAACACTGACGCAGGCAAGGAGTTCCACTCCTGCGCTGTACGCATAACAAATGAAGAAGCGTAACGATTCGTACGTAAAGGAGGAACATCAAAAACGAAGGGATGCAACCCTCCCTGCGTCTCATAGACCGACGGTGGAATGGAGCCGGAGGAATGAGATCATCTAGAAGTAGATTTTTTGGGTAAGGAAACCTTTAGTATTAATTATATAAGTAAGTAAGTAAATACACATTACTGCACGCCAAAAAACAATACAGGACTTATAATTTGTAATATACATTGAGTGCAAAGGCGGCCTCATTGCTTGAAGCGATTTCTACCAGGCAACCTTTAGTTAGGGATAGTCCTTATATTGTAATTTGTATACATTTTTGGATAAGACCAGACCCACGATTTATATCATCCTACTAATATTATAAACGCGAAAGTTTGTATGTATGGATGTATGGATGTTTGTTACTCTTTCATACAAAAACTACTAAACTTATCTGGCTGAAATTTGGTAGGAAGACAGATTAGGACCTGAATTAACATCTAGGATACTTTTTTCCACGCTAGCGAGCCGCTTGCGCACAGCGCACCCTCGAAGACAGTCATATGAACTAAGTTCACGCGAGCGAAGTCGCTGGCAATTTTTTTTTTTTTTTTTATGGACAATTGGTAAACCCTTGACAACATCTCACCTGGTGGTAAGTGACGATGTTGCCGAAGATGGAAGCGGGCTTACTAAGATTCCCCAACGCAATGGGGAACTGAAATCTAGTGTACCGATAATAAGGTCCAAATTTGTGATTGGATTTCTTTACAGTTAGATGGGCACATAGCTCGTAGAACAGATGGCCGATGGGACAGTAAAGTTCTCGATTGGCGACCGCGCACCGGAAAACGTAGCGTAGGCAAGCCTCCCTCGCGGTGGACCGACGACCTGGTGAAGATCGCGGGATGCCGATGGATGCGGGCAGCGCAGGAACGGTCATCGTGGAAATCCTTGGGGGAGGCCTTTGTCCAGCAGTGGACGATTTTCAGCTGATATGATGATGATGACAGTTGGTTGTCTGGAGAATTTATCTAGTCTCATCATATAACTTGGTCAAAATCCTTTCAATGTTTCGTATTTATTTTTTCGATCATTCTAGACATTTCCTAAAGTACACTTATTGCCTTCCAAGCCTCCCAAATCCATCTTCGTGACGTGTTTCATCTGGCTACCCTTGTTTGGATTGACATGATGTTGGTTCGTATTACGTCACCTACCACTCACTCTTGACCTCTAGAGCCCTGCAAATGTTTTTGTTGTACCTACCATAATATTTTTGGACTCATAATATATTTCAGTTCCCATAGAGTCAAATGAAATAAGTAAGTAAATATACTTAATAAATTGTTACATAATAATAATTTTCTCACTTGTTTTGCAGGGATATTTATAAACTTATAGCTGTCCCGGCGAACTTCCTACCACCTTATACTAAACTACACACCCTACACTACACTACACTACTCTACCCTACCCAACTCTATCCTACCCTACACTACACTACCCTACCCTACCCTACACTACACCACATATGAACGTTCTCCTGACTATTGTCTCAATTGTGTCAAGGCCTAATATCTTTATATATAAAAATTAATCTCTATTTCCCTTGGTCATCGCATCACGAGTGTACGGCTGGACAGATTTAATGTTCGTTGATAACGAACTCAACAAAAAAAGAATAAGCGAAATCGGTCCAGTCGTTCACGCGTGATGCAATGACCAAGGGAAATAGAGATTCATTTTTATATATTATAAAGATATTAGGCCTTGACACTTTGAAAACGAACACTCGCAGAACTACCCAAAAAGTTACATGAGAGTATGCCAAGGGCTTATCAATTGTGGATTTAAAAAACTTTTTAAGACTTTTTACTTTGTCAGACTCGGTTTGGTTGGTGGGATGTCGTTAGGGCGAAGATAAGACAGCCAGTTGCCTATTGCGATGGGAAATCTTGGTAAGCCCGCTTCCATCTTTGGCATGATCGTCACTTACATCAGTTGTATTGATGCCCTGGAGCTTGACCGACAATAATATTTAAGTTAAAGAAAACGTTTAAATATCGATGTAGTTTCTTCTAGGTAAGTATTCATTCATATCAGCCGAAGGACGTCCACTGCTGGACATATGCCTCCCCCAAAGATTTCCACGACAACCGGTTCTGCGCTGCCCGTAAGTATAGAACATAATTAAAAAATCTGATATAATAAATGTTGTGTGTCAATTATTAATTTCAAAAATGTAGGTAGAACGCCGATTATCCGAACGCCGATTATCCGAACGCCGATTATCCGAACGCCGATTAACCGAATCGATAATTATCCGAATCGGTTCTAAGCGTAAGACCTCTATTATTTTTGTGATTTTTTATATGTATTTTGTATTTTTGATAAGGCCTGATGGGATTGCAACTTACACTGATCGAGATGTTCAAGTGAGCGTTATTGTAGAACTGTGTTTGTTAAACTTTATAAAGTTTATTCTGTGTGTGACAGTTCGTTTTTCTTTATTACCAGTCCATGTCCGATTATCCGAATTTTTGATTATCCGAATCGTCCCCGGTGCCAATTAATTCGGATAATCGGCGTTCTACTGTACTAATAACCCGACAACATTGAATTTTCTTGAATCTGCTAAACAATTAAATTACGTGAATGTACCACCATGTACCATGTTCATCTTAGTACGGTTCGCAGCATCAACACTCAACACGTTCGTATGTATTACGCGAATCATTTCTGTACTTTAACAATGTAAATAATATAAACTGAAAACAATAATGAACGAAAAGTACTAGTATTATTGTGAAAAAAGCGTGGGTTGCTCGATATACGAAAGAAAACGTTAAACACGATAAAAAACCGACTTCTATCGCAACAAGTAAAAGTACATTTATGCATTATTATTTTTGGTTTTTGTTAATTTTCTTATAAAGTTCTACAATGATTTTGATAAAATTTATATGGGACTACACGGGAAGCACCAGCTTTCAAATAAAAAAAGAATCAGAAAAATCGGTTGACCCAGTCAAAAGTTCTGAAGTAACACACATAAAAAAACATATAGACGAATTGAGAACCTCCTCCTTTTTGGAAGTCGCTTGAAAACTAGTCCGAAAAGGAGATTGAAAGATTTACTTTGACAGGTGCCTAGTTGGCTTGGTAGAATGACTAGGGAACTGGTGGTACAGTCACGGAATTTAATTGTTTAGCAATTTTGCCGGACTATAAGTACCTCCATTTTTAAAATTAATAGTTTACACAAAATTTACTTTGACAATCTACCACGCTGCCGTCCTAACAAAGAATGCAGTAAGGACGGTTTTTTTAATGAAATGAGTTAATTATAGATTCGGAATCGGCAAAACGAGCTCTACATGATGATTTGATCCTTATAAAGATAACTGCTCGGGAACATGTAGTTTTGATAAGGAATAATGCAGTAAGTATTCTGGAGAGATCCAAATTGTTTGACAAGAATGCAGTATGGAAGCTTACTGCAAATTAATTACGTTAAGTAATTTTGGTTGAATTATCTCAATTACTACTAATCAGTAATGCAGTACTACAACTTGCTGTTATTACAATGAGGTGGATGAATGTCAGTGAATAATGCAGTAACCCTCGTCTTTACCGCACTTTAACTTGTAAAAGTTGTTTTTGAATCCTATAGCTGTGCTAAGCATAAAGTGTTATTCTTAAATTATAACTGTTTCAATAAACTTACAACGAGAAGGGTTAGCTTAAATAAAACTTGAAATTTTTATTAATTTTATGCATAAAAAACAAATTTGAAAAGGGTAACACATAAGTAGTAAAAAAACTTAAAAAACAAAAATAAGTTTAAGGCCAGAGATATGCTATATATAAGGGGAGGTAGATAGGTTACATGCATCCTAAAAGTGAAGCAAAAAAAAGATGCCAATTGGCATCTCTTTTCATAGTAGCATTCGGTAGGTACCTATTATAATGTGTGTGTAAATGGATTCGATTTTCTAATGTGGTTTGTTAGTGCATAACCCATCTATGGTAACAAATCTCTGTTTAAGGCGCCATTTTCTCGAAATTATGAAAAACGTCTTTAATGCATTCTTCGTTAGGACGGCAGTACGTTTCTCTTGTACGGTTCGCAGCATCAACACGTTCGCATTTGTTACGCACATCATTTTTGTACTTTAACAATGTAAACTAGACCAAAGAGGAAATTGAAAACTTTGACAGGTGCCTAGTTGGATTGGTGGAGTAGTAGGTATCGTTTTTTCTTCTTTGTTATGTTAATTTAAATACAGGGTGAGAAGGAGTATACCGACAGATTTTAACCGAAGATTCTAATTCCTATTTAGACAAAAAAAGGTAATATAAACATGGGCCAGTAAAGCCTAATTTTCGAGATATTAATTTTTAAAATAATTCACAAGTTCAAAAAATCTCAAGGGTAACACTCCCTAATAATCTTATCTGACGTTTGTTGCCTCAAAGTATCATACTGACGTTGACTTCACTCGTCGTTTATCGTATGTTGTCGGAGTCGTTCGTGAAGTGTGAAGTTTTCTTTTTCACTCTTTAGACTAAGGTTTCGTTCAGAAGGGATTACTATCGTTAATTGATTTTTTTGTTCCAGAAATTAAGTAAGTTAATAAGGTAGTTTTAGACCCATGTTGATATAACATTATTTACTCATAATACCACCAGGAATCCATGGTTAAAATCTGTCGGTATACTCCTTCCCATCCTGTATATATAACTCAAATGTGACTGACTGACTGACTGACATAGTGATCTATCAACGCACAGCCCAAACCACTGGACGGATCGGGCTGAAATTTGGCATGCAGGTAGATGTTATGACGTAGGCATCCGCTAAGAAAGGATTTTGAGAAATTCCCACGGGAACCGCAAAAATCGGAATCTGCGCGGGAGAAGAGGCACACACGGGCACCAAGTCCGGGTTGGTGAAGGTTCCGGGAATAGTTTTGAACTCTCTTTTTCACAAGTTTTTGAGCTGGGACCTACATCACTTTTGTTACACCCTGTATAATATGTGCCAATTCGAGTATGTCATTTCGCGTAAACGTTCCCACGTGTCGTTTCGCGTATGAGAATATGTGTCAATTTGCGTATGGCATTCTGCGTAGACACCATGCGTCATTGTGCGTTTGGCTACCTAAATGTGTCATTATGCGAGTAACCCGATAAAGGCATCTGACACGGTTCAACGACAGCTTTAAATCACAGTATATGAGGTTAAATACTTAGATTACAGGAAAATCTATGAGAAAATTCTAAATCTTGTTAGGTATGGATGAAATTTAATAGTAATCAATATCGAAACGAGCTACGAGTATGTCTGTCAATTAAGTCTGCTACTAGTATTAATTTGTAAACCTTTTTCCCAATAAAATTGGGCTTACCAAGATTCCCCAACGCAATAGGGAACTGGATCTTATCTTCAAGCCGGAACACATCAATGCTGTGAACATTGATGTTTTGCGGCAAGAAAATGCCCTTCCATCAACCAAACGGAGTCTTACAAAGTTAGACTTTGCCGGGAATCGAATCTACGTATTCCTGATCTGAAGCTAATGGATTAACCATAACGCCACTGAGGCGGCCTGTAAGTAACTAACGGTAATGATATATCATCTTTGCCTAAGTGGTAAACATTTTGATTATCGACAGCACTTTCTATTCTGTAACAACAATACATTTAAAATCGTTAGTCCTGACTGATTTTCAACGCACAACTCAAACAGGCTGAAATTTGGTATACAGGTAGCAATTGTGACGTAGGCATCAGCTAAGAGAGATTTTCGGAAAGTCCCGCGGGTACGGCAAAAAACGGGAACTGCACTGGCAACGCCGATGGACATCCGCTAGTTTGTGTATATCGAGCTGTCAAACTTGTCCACATAATTATGGTTTCCACTCTAGGGACAGTATGGAAACTCAAACCTCCTGAAGACACTTTAGTAATTGTACATAATCCTTATTGATTGGAATAGTTGTCTCTGTCTTTTTCTTTACGTGTAAAGAGTAAAGAAAATAACCAAACTTTTTCACCTTTTCAATGGTTTTTGTTTCAATCAAAAACAGCAATGAAAGTATAAAAAATAATAACATTACTCACTTTGTATTATCATAACAAATATTGTTGTGTATTTTTTTTTAATTCATATTTCAAACTATTAGACATATACATACACAGATTTGGACAGAAGGATCCGCCCGTCTCCATATTTTAAGCAGATTTTCTTCATACAAGCAAAAAACCATCAAAAATACAAGCCATCTGACATAACTCGTACTAACTAGAGTGGGCGAGAGTTGACGTCAGTGCCGCGTTAGATAAACTTCGGTAGAATTGTCGCTTTAAAAATTAGTTTATTTAATTTATTAACAAGAAAAAATACAATGTAAGGTTACTTAACGCTGATACGACATCCCATGTTTCTTTTTAGCCTTTATTTCATGTATTTTACAGCCTTTAACCACACATTAAGGCATTTTTATATGGAATATTTTTCCACCACACTGTACAATTTCCCACAAACGACTGAGTCGCGAGTGTGCGAAACTTTCGATTTTCGCACCAATTCGCTAGGAGCATTAGTCGCGCGCGTTGGCCGGGTCCTTACGCCAGTAATATATAAGTCATTGAATACATAACTAGAGTTGAAAGTAACGGTGTAGACCTATCTTTGGGATTTCTATCGAGCCAAAACTGCTCAATTGTGTTTCTAATAGCTTTTGACTTTAAAGATCATCATCAACAATAAAGGTATTTTTTTAAGCTTGGATTTTCTATCACTTAGGAGTAATTGACGTCAAAAATAACGAAAATCTGTAATATTACCGCCTTAAGGCTAGGCACCGGTAGAGAAGCGGAGAAACCCTTTTGCTAGATCAATTTTTTTGGGTAATAACTACTAAATATCGGTCTTGCAAAAAATGTTGGACATACTTAAGGATATTGTCTGAGGAATGTGCTAATATGTTCCACGATAGTTTGTACTTTACTTGATCATAAAAATCCCAAAAACAGGTCTAAAACGTCAAAAAAAAATCTAAAACGAATTGTTTATTAATAAAATTTCTAAATAGATTTTCTATGGAGATATTTCTTTTTAAGTACCACAGAGAATCTGCTAAATTTTAGTTTTTAAATTGAAGTCTTATGAGAAATAACAACGTAAAACATTGAAAAAGTGCAAAAGTGTGGTTATTGTCTTGACTATTTACACGTAAAGGAAAAAACAGAGACAACTGTTTTACAAATGCCTCACCTTAAGTATTTCAACAATTTGTTTCCGAGCGGCTACTGAATTTCAGAACATAGATTCTCTCTATTTCATTGGGCATTAGAAATGTTACGACTTGTGCGTGCTCTTTGTTTGTTATGGGTTGCTGGAATTCCAGAATGTTTGGCTCCTAACGTAACAGGGCTGAATCAAGGTATGAGAAGACCCTTTAGATTATAGAAATATAAAATAAGTTTCTAAAGAATTTAAATACAAGTTCAAATAGGTTTATCTGTATGTTTGTAAACTCTTTATTGTACAAAATATACACTTATAATATTATTTTAAAAAAACTTATGTACAAGTTATACCTTAGAGGTCAACCTTTGCAATAGTAAACAGAGGACTTAACTAAGACAAATAAACACGTAATTGAGTACAAGCCAGTAAAAAACATCAATACAACTAATATTACATTCAAACTTAAGTAATTTAATTTTAATAAATACAAACTAAATTTAATAAATCTAACATATAAATAAATATGATACAAAATATTTAATAAATATGTATGTATAAGCTAAATACAGATGGGAAGATCTTATACATATGGGTATAATCACAATCTTATTTTAAGTTCAACTTCAAAATAACAAAAGGATTCATTGTCACCAGGACTACGGCTTTATACCAACTCCCAATATGTGGTACATTCTGATCACTTTGGCCTCTATAGAGGGCACGAAATGTTTGTCATTTGTTATAATCGTTAAAATACTACTAACATTAAGGCGGCAATATTACAGATTTTCGTTATTCTTGACGTCAATTACTCCTAGACGATAGAAAACCCAGTGTTGAAAAAAAATACCCATATTGTTGATGATGTTCCTTATAGTCAAAAGATATTAAGAAACACGATTGAGCAGTTTTGGCTCGAAAGAAAAAAAAACCTAAAGATAGGTCTACACCGTTACTTTCAACTTTAGTTATGACTTATGTTTTGAAGTATGAATTTAAAAAAAATACAACAATATTTGTTATAATAATACAAAGTGAACGTTTTTTTCACTTTCATTATAGTTTTTGATTGAAACGAAAAACCGCTGAAAAAGTGAGGTTATTTTCTTTACTCTTTACACCTAAAGAAAAAGACAGAGACAACTGTTCCAATCAATACCTCGCCTTAACATAAAATGCTTTCATTTGATTGTACTTTAATCTTATTCATGCCTGTTATCTTGAAAGTAGTCTCACTAATAATAGTTCCTTTAAAAGAGTTTATGATTCAAAGAGCTTTTTCTACTTTTTTCTCAGTACTCAGGATTTTTGAACACACATTTTTTTACATATACATGCTACAATACGTCCTATTTAAAAAATACTTAGACATTAGTTTACGAAACAAAGTTAACTAAACAACAGTAATAGTGAATCGGACTGCTAGTCATTTGAGTTACTTTTTATGATTTGTCAAAAACGAAATTTTATTCTTAAAATGTTTGAAATACCCGCAAGTGACGTAATAGATTTTAAGCTTCATTGACGAACATATTTTGTGAATTCGATCAATTAAAAATTGAAGACGTGATGGAACAACAAAACAATTAAGGTTTTTTTGAAACTTTAAGACGATAAAAATTTAGGAAATTATATTTAAGACTTTATTTATGATGCAGTCCGATCCCCTATTGACTGGAACTTTTCGCGCCCTTTAGATGACAGCTTCTAGATTACAGGAAATTTCCCCTTTGTTTTTCCAGCATGTACTGTCTACGTGTAAGAACTCGCTAAAACTTGAGTGCCATTGAAACTTTATTATTCACGATTATAAACTCTGCCACAGTAGCCCTTTTCTAAATCCAACCCTGGCCCTCGTTAAGGGTTTATGACATATAGGCTCCCATAAAACGTTCGTGAACCGTACCCTACAAATATGTCAATACTTATAACATGCGAAGCAGAATCGAATAGTATTGTAATCAAACAAGATCAGTATGTTTACATCCACAATGTTTGGAAACTGAATTTATACAAATATAGGGGACCTAAGCAAATGGAATGATAGTGTGGTTGAATACCGCTTAGGTTAATGAGTTTACAAGTTAAAATGTTCTACTAGTACTTAAACATTATTTCGTCTAACTCTTATCGTTTATTTGTTGGTAAACTCTTTATTGTACATCATAATATAAAATATGAATAAAATAAAATAAAATAACATAAAATAAAATAAAATAAAAAATAAAATAAATACAAACTCAAAGTAATAAATCTAACATATTATAAATAAATTAGCTGTCCCGGCGAACTTCGTACCGCCTCACACTACACTACACTACGATACCACTGCCGCTACACTACCACTACACTACCCCTACCACTACCACTACAACACCACACTACCACTACCCTTACCACCACTACAACCATCACCACAACCCCTACCACTACCACTACACTACCACTACAACACTACACTAACACTAACACTACCACTACCACCACCTAAACCAATACACTGACACTATCACTACCACTACACTACCACTACACTACCACTACCACTACCACTACCACTGCACTACCACTACCACTACCACTACTACTATCACTTGGACCCAAACAAATTGGAAATTGTTGTCTCTCGCCAGAGATCTCGCCTTTCCCAGTATATTTTTGTTGTGTGGAGTAAGATGGTCGTTCACGTAGAAGGTGTCTTCTTTGGAAAAACCCAGGCTAGAGAGATTTAATTGTTTACTTCTACGTGCTCCCGAGATGAACTCCTCCTTCGTGTGTCGATTATTAAACGATATTATTATCGGTTTCTCAACGTTAGGTATGCGAGTGGGAATTCGTGCGATGTAGTTAATTTCTTCCTTCTTGATATTCAGGTTTGCAATTTTTCCAATCCTTTGTGCAATGTCATAGAGATTTTCACTTTTTTGCAGAGGAATACCTCGAATTTCCACATTGTTGGCTCTAGCCCACTGGTCTCTATTCTGGAGCTCCTCATTGAGTCGTGAAACTTCAGCTTGTAGGGTGGTTACATCGTCTGTTAGTTTTTCGACGGCGGCCACTCTGGTCTCGAGGGCCTTGACTGTACTAGAGAAATTACCCAGAAGTTCATGTGCCATATCTAGGGATTTCGTGAGGTTCATGATGTCGGACTTGATTAATTTGACGTCTTCTGCCAGGGATACAAGCGGGGCCAGTTGAATCATTATCTTACTCAGCTGTTCTTGCATGATGTCTAATTGAAGTGGTGATGTTTGCGTAGATGGGGACGAGGACGAGGTCTTTTAACACTTGGGGCAGCGCCATGTGTTCTTCCTGTCACCTAATTTACGATAACCGTTTTCGCTGATGCCAGAACACTGGAAGTCGTAGCGGCACTCGCACATACTACACAGGGTACCGTCGGAGTGGCTGCCGTTACAACTAGTACACGTAAACATCGCGTCAAAAGATTGAGCACCACTGTCAAATATGGTAAGGACAAGCAAGCGGGTGTTCGCTGTGAAGGCCTGAGGCTGACCCAATGTAACCTAAGGTGTAAAAAATTACCTATAAATTCCTGCAATATCTACAAAAAGTAGTGTGTGTAGTGTAGTGGTAGTGTAGTGGTAGTGGTAGTGTAGTGATAGTGGTAGCGGTAGCGGTAGTGGTGGCGGTAGCGGTAGTGGTGGCGGTAGTGGTAGTGGTAGTGTAGTGGTAGTGGTAGTGGTGGCGGTGGTGGTAGTGATGATGGTAGTGGTAGTGGCAGTGGCAGAGGCAGTGGCAGTGGCAGTGGCAGTGGCAGTGGCAGTGGCAGTGGCAGTGGCAGTGGCAGTGGCAGTGGCAGTGGCAGTGGCAGTGGCAGTGGCAGTGGCAGTGGCAGTGGCAGTGGCAGTGGCAGTGGTAGTCAAAAAATTAGGGATCCTTTCTAAAACTTAAAATGTAACCCAAGGTGTAAAAAATATTTAAAATTTCCTGCAATATCTACAGAAAGTAGTGTAGTGTAGTGGTAGTGGAGTGTTAGTGGAGTGGTAGTGGTAGTGTAGTGGTAGTGGTAGTGGTACTGGTAGTGGTAGTGGTAGCGGTAGCGGTAGTTGTCGTGGTGGTAGTGGTGGTTGTGGTGGTTGTGGTGGTGGTAGTGGTACTGGTAGTGGTAGTGGTGTTTGTAGTGATAGTGGTAGTGTAGTGATGGTGGAGGTGGTGGTGGTAGTGGTGTTGGTAGTGGTAGTAGTGGTGGTAGTGGTAGTGGTAGCGTAGTGGTCGTGGTAGTAGTAGTGTAGTGTGAGAGGTAGTGTAGTGGTAATGGTAGTGGTAGTAATAGTGTAGTGGTAGTGGTAATAGTAGTGGTAGTGGTAATAGTAGTGGTAGTGTAGTGGTAGTATTAGTGGTAGTGGTAGTGTATTGTTAGTGGTAATGGTAGTGGTATATTAGTGGTAGTAGTAGTGGTAGTGTAGTGTTAGTAGTAGTGGTAGTTGTAGTGGTAGTGGTAATGTATTGGTAGTGGTAGGGTAATGGTAGTGGTATTGGTAGTGGTAATGGTAGTGGTAGTTTAGTGGTCGTAGAAGTGGATTGATAATGTAGTGGTAGTGGTAGTGCAGTGTATTGGTAGTGGTAGTGGAAATGGTAGTGGTATAGTAGTGGTTGTAGTAGTGGTAGTTTTAGTGGTAGTGATAGTGTAGTTGTAGTTGTAGTAGTAGTGGTAGTGGTAATGGTAGTGGTAGTTTAGTGGTAATGGTTGTGGTAGTGGTAGTGTAGTGGTAGTGTAGCGGTAGTGTAGCGGTAGTGTAGTGAAGTGTGAGGTGGTACGAAGTTCGTCGGGACAGCTTGTACTTTATAAACACAATACCGTAATTTAAAAAAAATATTTATACCATTATTTCTCTAATAAAACAATGTTATAAAGTGTTTTTTTTTCCATTACGATACAAGTTAATCCAAAAAGTTATTATCAACAATGAAGTTCCATTAAATATATTTTTATTGGAACGCACATGCGGTTCGCGCCATACAGCATACATTACATTACAGCATTACAAAAAGTTTCTGTCTGTGACAGCGCCCACTTTAATGCATGCGCGGTGATGTGTTTGGTTTTGGAGCCATTTATTGAATACGTTTTGTTATAGTTACTGAATTTCGTGGATAATTTTCATTTTTATTTAAAAATGTCTGAGATCAGTGAAAGCATTGTTTTTACCTGTCTGTGATAGCGTCCGCTGCAGCGCAAGCTTGGTGATGTGCTGGATTTGGCACTATGAAACGTTTTGTTGTAGGTACTGAATTTCGTGGGATTTTTTTTTCTTTCTTTTTTAACTTTGATCTTTGTTGTTTAGTTGATTCAATCCCAATATATTAGATAAAATAGTGTATGAAACTGCACATAACTAGGTATTAAAACACTAGTATGACACTATTCAAAGCCAAGGCTCGGTTTTTAAACTCATACTCGTGTTTTAATACCCCTCATTATGCAACAGTTTCATAATAGTAGTTTATAAAACTGTTGCATAATAAGACCAAATTATGTGCAGTTTACACTACTTTATCTAATCTCATACATTGGGATTAAATCAACCAAAATACAAAGATCAAAGTTAAGAGTAAGAAAAAAATCCCACGAAATTCAGTAAGTACCTACAACAAAACGTGTCATAACGCTGAGTCCCAGCGCATCACCGCGCTTGCACTGAAGCGGACGGTGTCACAAACAGGTAAAAACAATGCTTTCACTGATCTCAGACATTTTTAAACAAGAATGAAAATTATCCACGAAACTCAGTATCTACTACAAAATTCTATGAAAAACCAACACATCACCGCGCATGCCTTAAAACGGGCGCTGTCACAGATAAGTAAAAATTGGAATGAAAACTATTTGTGTTGCTGTAAAAATGGCGCGAACCGCATTGTGCGTTCCAATAAAAAAAAAAGATATGGAACTTCGTTGGTGATATTATCTCTTTGGTTTAACTTATATCGTAATGGAAAAAAAATACATTATAACATTATTTCTCTAACAAAATAATGTTATAATGTAATTTTTTTTTTATTACGGTATTGTGTTTATAAAGTAACTATGCCAATATAAACTCGTTTTGAAGTTGATAATGCGAACTTTACGATTTGAGAGTAGATAAACTACTATTAATCAATCATGATTTACCATTAGTGTTATGTATGTGTTTATTTGATAAAAATAATAAACTTTCTAAATGACCTTGTAAATTAAAAGTGCCGACTTGACAAGAATCCATCTAATTTACGGTTGTATCTCAGACACAACTCTTTACTTAGAAAAAAACCGGCGAATTGCGTGTCGAACTCGCGCACGATTGGTTTCGTACCATTCTATATAAAAATCACGTTTTTGTACGGGAGCTAAATATTTATTTTCTTCATCATCATTTCAGCCGATAATCGTCCACTGCTGGACAAAAGCCTCCCCCAAGGATTTCCACGTCGACCGGTCCTGCTCTGCCCGCATCTATCGGCTTCCCGCAATCTTCACCGGGTCGTTATAAATTTTATTTTAATTTAATTATTTATTTTTAAAGTGAATATGTAACTAAATATTTTGTGAATATTTTAAGCGTCTACCTGTTGCCGTTATCAATATCGAGCAAAAAGGAGTAAAAAAATCACGTTTGTTGTATGGGAGCCCCCTTAAATATTTATTTTATTCTGTTTTTTAGTATTTGTTGTTATAGCAGAAACAGAAATACATCATCTGTGATAATTTCAACTATCTAGCTATCACGGTTTATGAAATACAGCCTGGTGACAGACGGACGGACGGACCGATAGACAGACGGACACTTCGAAGTCTCAGTAATAGGGTCCCGTTTTTACCCTTTGGGTACGGAACCCTAAAAACGGGGTGGGTAGAATTCCTAGACTATAGCTTTTTAGATTTTTTCGTGAAATCAGTAATTTTGAATGGTCACTTGCGCGGTTATAAATTAGTTATTTATAAAACAAGGGTAATAAAAATGTAAATAACAAACGAGTGAAACGTCACTGACATATAAAGGACTACTTTTTGAGTAACTGTATTGAAATATAAATTTTTGTACTCATATCGTCGCCGAATCAATCTAATAGGCGGTAAAAAAAATATTTTTGTATCTGCTATAACAGTTTAGACGTATAAATCCCTTGAAAGTACCAACATGTTTAGGGTAACCTTTTTTGTGACGAGGAAGACGTTCATCGAATTCACCTCAAAATTCTAGAGACAATGGTAGAACAAATTCATGACATAGACATAGACATAGATATAGACACCATTTATTAATAATATACATTAAACGTCAAGAAATTAAAGAAATCATATAAAATAAAAATTATCAGATTAAATTACATAAAAATTTCATTTAAATATAGCCCTAACCAAAGCATGATATTAATTACAAAAAGAAAAAAAAATACAAAACAGTAAAAATTTCCAGCTGTGGGTCATTAATTAGTCAAAAAGACGTGTGGTACTCGGGAACTGCCGCGGTAAAGCTATTGCATAGCATTCTTTATCAACTTTTAACACTAAGAAAGTTACCCCAGTAAAATTGACTAAGTCCTTTTAGTACCGCAAATCGCTAATAGATGACATTGTAAGTTTTTTTAGAACGCGGTTACGTTACGTCACGCTCGGCCAAGCCAGTAAAATTGGCTGTCCTTTTGGTACCGCAAATCGCTAATAGATGGCACTGTAAGTTTTTTTAGAACGCGGTAGTGTTAGGTTTTTTCGTTACGGAATTTCTTGATTCGATCGCCGCGCTCAAAGCCCGCGATAAAAGCTATGCAAGGTTCACAGTCCACAGCCCGTATATGGGCTATAGTCGGAAAGCACTACCAGTCCACAGCCCATATGTGGGCTGTGCGCCTATGCACTTTCTATTAACTCTGACAGAATGGGACTCATTAGGACCGTCCTCATTTAATGTGGACTTGACAGAACAAAACATACTTTTTGTTTAGTCAGACACACTTCCACTATCCTTTGTGTTGCTTACTTACGCATATTTAGAAAAAATGTTTGTGGACTTATGAGGCACGTATCACTGTTAGGCTTGGACTGTGAACCTGTTAAAAACTCATTATGACTGTAGAAAGACTTACCTAACCAATCCAGATAATCCACTCAAGGTAACAGCAGAATCACCAGCGTAGCTGAGGCTTTGTCTGCTGGGATATTTTGATGTCGCCGGGCTTATACCTAAATTACCTGTTATAGTATGTATTTTCTTCTTCTCGTTTATTTAAAATTGACATGTTTGTCTAGTGTAAGTTAAATGTTTATTTTTAACATAATCATCATATCAGCCGAAGGACGTCCACTGCTGGACATAGGCCTCCCCCAAGGATCTCCACGACGACCGGTTCTGCGCTGCCCGCATCCAGCGGCTTCCCGCGACCTTCACCAGGTCATCGGTCTACCGAGTGGGAGGCCTGCCTACACTACGCGTTCCGGTGCGTGGTCGCCACTCGAGAACTTTACTGCTCCAACGGCCATCTGTTGTTCTACGAGCAATGTGCCCCGCCCACTGCCACTTAAGTTTAGCAATTCTAAGAGCTATGTCGGTTACTTTGGTTCTCTTACGGATCTCCTCGTTTCTGATTCGATCACGCAGAGAAACTCCGAGCATAGCACGCTCCATTGTCCTTTGTGTGACCTTGAGCCTTCTTATGAGGCCCATAGTAAGCGACCGTGTCTCAACATAATAGTAACTATGTACCATTAACTGTATATTATGTGCCTGGTGTCTCAATAAACTTATTCTATTCTATTCTCATGCTTTTGTGAAACTGCAACAAAAATACTTCGTCACTTTTTCCTGGAACACGGAGGTTGCCAACATTTCTCCCGCCCAATATATTCGTTTTGCTTTGAAAGGGACTTGATTTCCGAACGAATCCACGCCTCCATTTCGTTGCCATGTTTACTGATATTGGCCACGTTCTGTAGAGGTGCACTGGTCGGAATCAAATTGTTGAGGTGACGTAGAAAATACGAAACGGGACATTTTGTAAAGTTATGCTACATAAATACAATTTAAAAAAAAATAAACATGAACCATTGTGAAGTTTGGTATCTAAAACTTTTTTTCAAGTACGACAAGCGCCTCTGTGGCTTAATGGTTAAGTCCATTAGCTTCACGACAGGAGGACACCGGTTCGATTCCCGGCGGAGTCTTACTTTTTATGACTCGGTGTGGTTGGTGAAAGGGCATTTTTTAAGCCCACCTGACTAGCAACTGTCATCTTATCTAAGTATTCATCCTTGGCCTCTCCCAAGGATTTCCACGAAGACCGGTTCTGCGCTACCCGCATCCAGCAGTTTCCCGCGACCTTCACCAGGTCATCGGTGCACCGAGTGGGAGGCCTACCTACGCTACGTTTTCCGGTGTACGGTCGCCACTCGAAAACTTTACTGTCCCAACGGCCAGCCGTTCTACGAGCTATGTTCCCCGCCCAGTGCCACATAAGTTTAACAATTCTAAGAGCTATGTCGGTGGTAACTTTGATTCTCCTACGGATCTCCTCGTTTCGGATTCGATCAATTATCTAGGATACCCAATTTCAAAGATGTATTTTGTATTTTAACAACCCATAGCGTCCAAAATATGTACAGTCAAGGTCAAAAATATAAATACGTTCAAAACATCAAAAATATGTATCAACGACCTTATGTTTCTATGATTTAAGGTCGTGGATACATATTTTCGATGCTTTTAACATATGTATATTTTTGACCTTGACTGTACTTTATATAAGTATTAAGTACAGTCAAGGTCAAAAATAAAGATTTTTTTTTAGAACTACTATTATGCACTGTGAAAATCTTGGCTTCAGCTCCTGGCCTATTGGGTGTAAATCGCCACACAGGGTGTGTTCAGAAACCATTAGGTAATTGAACCGGCCACAGTGCACTACGCGATTAAACGAGAATATATGAATCCTCGCGCGAAAGTCGTCGTTACTATAAACTTTAATTTAAGTCGGTAGTGTCCCTTCTCTACAAGGAGTCATGTCTTTTTAACGGACTTCAAAAAAGGAGGAGGTTCTATGTTCGACTGTATATTTTTTTTTAATGCATGTTCACCGATTTCTCCGTCAATTGTGGACCGATTTCCAAAATTATTTTTTGTTCGAAACAGTATACTCCCGAGGTGGTTCCATTTTCACCAAGTCAGTATCTGATGACGGGATCCTAGGGAAATCGAGGGGATTTAATAGGCACGTAATACAAGTTACATGTACTTGCTAAAGCTATTAGGGTATGTACGTCTGATAGTCATCATCTCATGATGATGAGCTGATGATGGAAGGTACAACTCCTTAACGGTTAGGAGCTGGAGGATAATTCTTTAAATATTATATAGGAGTCATGTCCTTCCTAATATAGAATAGCACCTCTTTCTAACTTGCCTATTATAAATACACCTTATATCCAGCCTTTCTAGGGTTCCGAAGTCAACAAGGAACCCTTATAAATTCGCCACATCTGTCTGTCTGTCCATCCGTCCGAGGCTTAGCTCAGCTTAGCTTAAATTACTATTAGTACTAGAAATCTGAAATTTGGCATGGATAGACATATTTCACGCCAATAAAATGGTACAATAAAATTTAAAAATATTTTTTTAGGGTACCTCCCTAACATTTAAATAGGGGATGATTTTTTTTCGTTGACCTACCCTATCGTGTGGGGTATCGTTGAATATGTCTTTAAAACTATTGAGGTTTTGTCAAAAACATTTTTTGATACAGGGTTCTGTTTGCGAAATATTAAGCTTTAAAATCCAAATTTTTGTTAAAGTCAAGTGTCCCACCTACCAGCTAAAGCACTATATCCGGACATCTATCTTTTTTATAGCAGGATATTGTAACCAATTTAAAAGAAAAACTATCACGGCTAAGTAAATCTTCTTAGTTTAGGAGTAATATTCGACCAATTTAAGAAGTGCAGTTGGATTTATAAAAAGTACATAGATTTTCCATAAAAAATGTTCAACCAACTGCAAATATATTATTTTTTTGTTTAAATATATGTTTATTTTTGACGTGGTAACGTCTTATAAATTGATGACACGGTCTGCATACACGAAAAATTTTGACATTATTGTCAGGTTACGCCAGTGCGACGTCATTGTCACGTTACGCCAATGTGATGTTATTAACACGTTACGCCAGTGTGACGTCATTGTCACGTAACGCCTGAGCCGAGTTGCAAGCGAGAGTTGTACTTGTACTAGTACAAGTATTATTTGTTCTTGTCCTAGTAGTTGTACTTTTACTTGGACTTCAAACAAATGTGTCAATATATTAAAAGTACTAGACTTCCAGGAGCTTACAAGAGGTGTTCTTATGCGGTCGATTCTCTGTGAGGAAAACCATTATACTTAAAAGAGGCGTTTCTTTTACCTAACATCAGTGTGTCAAAGGATTAAAAGTACTAAGCTCCCAGGAGCTTACAAGCGGTGTTCCAACAGTGAGGTATGTTGTAGTTGTACTTTGATTTTATTTATAGTTCTTGCAATTCACGGACGGACGAACCATCAAACAAGTGTGTCAATGGATTAGAAGTATTAGGCTTCCAATGCGGTCGATTCTCTGCGAGGAAACACAGAAGGGTACTTGGATGGGAACTTGGACGGGGACTCGGACGGGGACTCGAACGGGGAATCGGACGGGTACTTGAACGGGTACTTCTTATCACGTTAAATTATCGTTCGTAAACCGTCTTTATAGACAATTGTTTTTTTGAAAAGACTACGGACCCTACTTACGCGAGTCCGCTTCACACTTAACCGTTTTTTTAAAGCGTATCTCTTCCATAACACAACAATACTTAATCCCACTAATATTATAAATGCGAAAGTTTGTGTGAAACGGCTCGATGGATATGGATGAAATTTGGTAGGTAGTTAGATTAGGACCTGGGTTAACATGAAGGCCACCTTTTTTAACGCGAACTAAGTCGCGGGCAACAAAAAAAAACCTCCGATTTTGAAATACAACGTCCTATAGAGCGTTGTTAGGAGTCATGTAGCGCCATCTAATCTTGCATAGGTAAACTAAACTAAGAATAGTATTTTATACATGAAAACGGATTTTCTCAGGTATGACACCATTTTAAATAGACTTAGAAAGTAAAACAATACCTAGTAATATATAAGTCACTGACCTAAATACTAAATTGCATCTTTATTGTTAGTAACCACACTATTCCGAAAAAAACAATTATACAGCATATAAAAAAAATGATTTAGGACCTGATAACTGGGGGTTCTACTCATCATACTGAACAACTTTCCCCAAAGAACCCATAGTCAAATTTCAAAAAAATATTGTGGACCCTCCACACAAAAAAGTACAAAATTGGTCGATCAGCTGATCGATTTGTATGAAGAGTTAAAATTTGTTTTCGCAAGTCATAGAACAAAAGTTGTTCAGTATGATGAGTAGAGGTCCCAGTGAACGGGACGTACACCAATTTTGTTACACCTGTATATGAACATCAATTGTTCACCTAAAGTATAAAATATGTAATTCCTACACTTAAGATTATTCATGTTTTTATCTTTTGGATTTGAGAGACCCATAAATACGAAGATATTAAAAACAATTTTTTTAAGAAACCTCCGATCACTAAGTTTTAATACCGTCATCATCATCATCATCATATCAGCCGAAGGAAGTCCACTGCTGGACATAGGCCTCCCCCAAGCATCTCCACGACGACCGGTTCTGCGGTTTAATACCGTATAAAAAATAAATTAAAAAATACTATTAAATAATTAGCATTTCCTCTAGAATAGCAAATACAACATGCTCATTTGAAATATCAATTTTTTTATTTATTTTATATTTATTAAAAACAGTAAACAACTATGGCACTTATGACGTCACTATGTCAGTAACGCGAATAATTGCAGAACAAATTGTTTTTGACAGTTGATAAAAAGTTACTCAAATGACTAGTAATAAAAAAACCGTAATTTAAAAAATTAAAAAACCCGACTGCCTTTCTGTGTAGTTTGGAAATGAAAACCCCTAAAACAAGAAAGTCGTCATACCCGATTGCACTTAACTTAAGAAAAATTGTAGCAGTCGGGACCCATTCTAGAAAGTCAGCCGTCTAGTCAGTATAATGGAGTAATCTGCAATGTAATATAGGTATGTGCTCTCAATTCACTATGCCTCCATTTCTAGAATGGGTCCCGACTGCTACAATTTTTCTTAAGTTAAGTGCAATCGGGTATGACGACTTTCTTGTTTTAGGGTTTTTTATTTCCAAACTACACAAAAATGGCGCCAAAAATCCGCCATTTTGTTTTTTTTATTTTGATGTACCCAGTGTCACTCTCACAGTAAATACGAATCTAACGACACCTCTCAAGCCAAAATCCATCCAGCCGTTCAGGCTGCAGAGCGTGCCAAACAATTATACATACATACATACATACTCTTGAAAAAAACATAACCCTCCTTCTGGCGCAGACGGGTAAAAACCATATTCTCGTTAGATACCTGTCAATGTAACTTTTTTTCGAAACTTACGTATCTGGGTACATTTACTTAGGTACCGATTGCAAAGAATACTAAATAACAAATTGACAAAAAAAGCCCAACTTGACTAAAGGAAATCCCAAATATGCTCGCGACAAAGCATCTATATTACGCTTGATCAGTCAATAGAGTTGGAAACACAAGCATTTGACATTGAATTCGGGATACCCGACCATGCGTGAGAGTTGCCATGTTAGTACACACATGAGTTGGTAGGTATCGTGTCTCTCAATTTGGTCATGTTAGATATTTGTGGAATAGACATTCCTGGTGATTGCTACAAGGTTCACGCCAGAGACACAGGGAATAGTTTGCATTCGTAGCAATGACTAATAAATTCATCGAAACCTCTCAACTGGGATGAGTGCCTCTGGGGCGTCGATAACTGAACGCTCAAGCGGGTCGAGTGCCCCGGAGGCATCGGAACGAGTGGGGTCATTTAAAAATCTTGAATTTTATTTATTTCTAACCTAATCATCATATCAGCTCATATACTGACTCGGTGGCTCAGTGGTTAGTGCTCTTGACTACTGATCCGAGAGTTGTGGGTTCGATCCCCACCCAGGGCAAACATTTGTGTCATGAGCAGATTTGTTTGCTCTGTGTCTGGGTGTTAAATATCTATATATGTATGTATTTAAACGTATATAAGTATGCATATCAGTCTCTGGTTCCCATAACACAGGGAATTCTACTTTGGGGCCAGATGACCATGTGTGATTTGTCCCAGAATATCTATTTATTTATTTATTTTATTTATACGTCCCCACCGAGGGGCTCGAGCCTACCCTGAGTTCGCCCAGCTTTATTCCACCTTCGGTCAACGAGACGCAGAGGAAGGCTCCACCCCTTTGTTGTTGATATTCAGCCTGTATAGAAGCGTTACGCTCAATGAATTCATCATCCATCATCATCACAATTTAAGAGCCCTGCTCTTGTCGGTGTCGTTGCTTGTTGAATTACTAAGTAGTAATTCAATGGTTACGCTTCCTTATTTATTATGCGGACAGCGATGGTGTGGAACTTCTTGCCTGCGTCTGTGTTTCACGGCTCCTACAATTCGGGGATCTTCAATGCGAGAGTGAATAAGCATTATTTGAGTTTGCGTGTACCATCCTCGACTACATCGTCACTTACCATCAGGTAAGATATAGTCAAACGCACTCAATTTTTTAATAAAAAAAATTAAAAAATTAGGGCGATCGGGCCCTTAGTCGACCGCGCGGCCCAGTGCGGGTTGGTCGACTTCACACACAACCTTCGAGTTTCTTTGCAGGCGTATTCAGGTCTCCTCACGACGTTTTCCTTTACCGTAAGAGCGTCGGATAAACGTACATATGAAATCGAAATCACATTGGTACGTGGCAGGATTCGAACCAAGGTCTACCAGACAGGAGGTAGCGGTCGTAACCGTTACGCCACCGACGCTCACTCTATTTATTAAGTTGTAAATACAATAATCAACTTTATTATTTAGAGTTACATCATTTGTAAAAATATTTTATTATGCTTGAATGGAGTGATACTCTGGCTTTGAACAAACTATTTAACTTGAATCATCTCATGTACTCATATACGTCCCCACCGAGGTGCTCGAGCCTACCCTGAATTAGAGTGATCGGGACATAGTCGACCAAGCGGGCCCAGTGCGGGTTGGTCGACTTCACACACAACCTTCGAGTTTCTTCGCAGGCGTGTGCAGGTTTCCTCACGATGTTTTCCTTTACCGTTAGAGCGTCGGATAAACGTACATATGAAATCGAAATTATAAAACACATTGGTACGTGGCAGGATTCGAACCACGGCCTACCGGACAGGAGGTAGCGGCCGTAACCGTTACGCCACCGACGCTCACTGTATTTATAAAGTTTTAAATACAATAATCAACTTTATTATTCAAAGTTACATCATTTGTAAAAAAATATTTGATTACTAGCTTTTGCCCGCGGCTTCGCCCGCGTGGACATCGTTTATATGTCTGTCTTCGAGGGTGAGTAGTGCGCGAGCCGCTACGAGGCTCGCGAGCATGGACGTGGCTTTTAACCAGATCCCTCAGTAACTATATCGGGCTATTTCTATGTCACTTCCCATCTTCTCAACCAATTCTATACAAAAATCACTTCAATCCGTCGCTCCGTTTTAACGACGCTGACGTGCGCGAGCGTGGAAATGAGAACGTGGAATCATGTCGGGATATGCTAATTAGTAAATTATGTCATGTCCCACTCAACCATATCTGTGCAAAAAATCACAGCAAGCCATTGGTCCGTTGCGATATTAGAGAAATTAACCAAAAAAGAGTATTTTTTCGGACTATGCAATTTTCACGGGATAAAAAGTAGCATATGTCCTTCCCAGTGACACAGGCTACCTGTATGCGAAATTTCATCAAGATTGGTTAAGGTGTTGAAGCGTGAAAATGTAACAAACAAACTAACAAACAAACACATTTTCACATTTATAATATTAGGAAGGATATGCTTGAATGGAGCTATACTCTGGCTTCGAAGAAACTATTTAACTTGAATACTTTTACAATAAGGTCTTCGATAAACGAGCTTGAGGAGAATCTTTCATGAGTAAATATTAAATTGGATTCTTACAAGCGTCTGAACGGAGTGTGCGATTATCTGGCGGCAATAATTCTTTCTCCACGTTCTAGTTTGCCTATCTAAGGTCGACTGACTTAAGGCATTATTCCCACCGTCTGCTATTAAGCAAATACAATACGAGCTATTCTTAAAAAAACATTATTTATAATAACCAAACATAACTCAGTTTATTTTTTCAATTAAACTTCTCTTTTTTGGGGAAAAATCACATACTTTCGGCGGGCATTTTGTTTGTCTTCCGCCGTTTTGTTTTTTTTTAATATAAAATCTTACCGGCCGCTACCTCCTGTCCGGGAGGTCGTGGTTCGAATCCTGTCATGTACCAATGTGTTTTCGAATTTCGATTTCATATGTACGTTTATCCGACACTCTTACGGTGAAGGAACAACATCGCGAGGAAACCTGCACCACACGCCTGTGAGAAACTCGAAGGTTGTGTGTGAAGTCGTCCAAGGCCCGTTCGCCCTAATTCAGTGTAGGCTTGAGCCCCTCGGTGGGGGCGTATATGAGCAGATATGATGAAAATATTTCCAGAGTACCAGGGTTGTACATAATTTTAGTTAATGCATTACTCCTCTATTTCTTACCGTTCGTTTCGACGGGAACTTGACTATTTCAATGAATGGCTGAACACATTTTTTTAATCATAGCTAAAAACAATCTCGATCAAGTCATACAAAAACGAAATAACTATATATTTACTTTTGTTTAACCTAGGTTTAACCGCATAAATCTACCGCATAATAAGCGTCGGTGGCTCAACCGGTAACGACTCGGTCCATCTAACCAGAGATACCGGGTTCAAATCTGGACGGCCAATGTACCAATGAGTTTTTCAAAAAACTTACGTACATACTTACCGATTGCTTTAACGGTGAAGGAAAACATCGTGAGGAAACCTGCACACGCCTGCGAAGAAACTCGAAGGTTGTGTGTGAAGTCGACCAACCCGCACTGGGCCCGCGTGGTCGACTAAGGCCTAATCGCCCTGATTCAGGGTAGGCTCGAGCCCCTCGGTGGGGACGTATATGAGCTGTAATGATGATAATGATGAACCGCATAAATCAGCCGCATTCTTTGTAATCTGGAAATCGTACTAAATCAACTACCACGATACAGGCAAGTTGCCTAGTGTGGGGTTAATGTCAAAACTTTAGTATTCTGTTCCATTTGTCAATAAATATTTTTTTTACATTTTTTTTTTGTTTTTTTTTTATTCACATTTAGTAAGCCCTTGGCATTATCTCACCTGATGGTAAGTGACGATGATGCCGAAGATGGAAGCGGGCTTACCAAGATTCCCCAACGCAATGGAAAACGGGCTATCTTATCTTCAAGCCGGAACACATCAATGTTGTTAACACTGATGTTTGGCGACACGACTTAGATACGATGGTGGTAGCTAGCCAGGCGGGCTTAGAAAATGCCGTACCACCAACCAAATCGAGTTTTACAAGTTGACCCGCCGTGAATCGAACCCGCGACCTCCTGGTGTGAAGTGAATGGACTAACCATTACGCCACAGAGGCGGTTAAAATCGGTTTCTCTGTCTGAACATTTGATATTTTTATTATTTGTTGGGCAGCGCAGAACCGGTCGTCGTGAAAGTCCTTGGGGGAGGCCTATGTCCAACAGTGGACGTCGTTCGGCTGATATGATGATGATGATTATTTGTTGAAAAATCCGTCATAATAGCACATATCTTGTGAAGATTTTAACCAACTACCTACCTATTGCGGTTCATAAGATACAGCTATTTAAAAGTATTGTAGGCTAAGTAATAGGGTCCCGTGGGAACCCTTTAGGTACCTACGGAACCCTAAAACCACTCCAATAACAACAAAAAAAAACACTATATCAACAATATATATTTAATTTAAAAAAAAATCGAGTGAGACCTACAGTACTCGCATATGATGTGTAACATGTGACAAAATACTTTATAAAAGGACGGCAAAGATACGGCAGACTAGGCTGTATGGTCATAGATACCTTTGCCTTTTCCGCGCTTTTAAAGCCTGAAAAAACGCGACTTCCTGTTACAGATGGGACACATTTCCGTCCCATTTCACGAAATCACTCCCACAAATTGCAGGAAAGCGAGAGCAAAGATGTTACACATCAAAAAAAAAACAGCTCGCACGAATTTTTGATCGTATTTGGTGGATAGGATACCTAAGAATAGTCTTGGTGACAGCCATAAATTTCCTGGAAAATATCTAGTTACCCTGCGTGCTGAATTGTGAAAAATATCTAGTTACCCTGCGAGCTGAATTGTGAAAAATATCTAGTTACCCTGCGTGCTGAATTGTGAAAAATATCTAGTTACCCTGCGAGCTGAATTGTGAAAAATATCTAGTTACCCTGCGTGCTGAATTGTGAAAAATGTACGCATACGCAAAGTAATAATTCATTGAATTGCTTGCGTAGCGGTCTAGCGGAGACCCGTGAATCTGTTAGCGCATTATTTTGACTACGAGAGGGGTTATTTTTTTAACCCCCGACGCAAAAAAGAGGGGTGTTATAAGTTTGACCACTATGTGTGTGCGTGTGTCTGTGTGTGTGTCTGTGTGTCTGTCTGTGTGTCTGTCTGTGGCACCGTAGCTCTCAAACGGGTGAACCGATTTGGATGCGTTTTTTATTATTTACAAGCAGGTTTTTTGGCGATGGTTCTTAGATACGTTTTATCAAAATCGGTTCAGCCGTTTCAAGGTCATCAGCTCTTTTGTTAGCTGCGGTAGGGTTCTTAGACTCTTAATGTGTATTTACTTTACTTTCAAACATACATGTGACCTAAAACTTGAAACACTCATGTATGCTTAATAACTATGCAGGATTATGGAACTCTTGGTCTGATGCTGCAGCCAGGATATCCAGAACACTAGCACACTCTTAAAAAAATAATAGCAGATATGTCGTGTTTGGACTCGTTTTGTTCAGTATTTGATTCTGCATACAATGGAATGGTGGCAACACGGTGAGCTGATGCTGCAGCCAGGATATCCAGAACACTAGCACATCCTTGAAAAAATAATAGCAGATATGTCGTGTTTGGACTCGTTTTGATCAGTATTTGATTCTGCATACAATGCAATGGTGGCAACACGGTGAGCTGATGCTGCGGCCAGGATATCCAGCACACTAGTACACTCTTAAAAAAAAATTAGCAGATATGTCGTGTTTGGACTCGTTAACCCCCGACGCAAAAAAGAGGGGTGTTATAAGTTTGACCGCTATGTGTGTGTGTGTCTGTGTATCTGTGTGTCTGTCTGTGGCACCGTAGCTCTCAAACGGGTTAACCGATTTGGATGCGTTTTTTTTTATTTACAAGCAGGTTTTTTGGTGATGGTTCTTAGATACGTTTTATCAAAATCGGTTCAGCCGTTTCAAGGTCATCAGCTCTTTTGTTAGCTGCGGTAGGGTTCTTAGACTCTTAATGTGTATTTACTTTACTTTCAAACATACATGTGACCAAAAACTTGAAACACTCATGTATGCTTAATAACTATGCAGGATTATGGAACTCTTGGTCTGATGCTGCAGCCAGGATATCCAGAACACTAGCACACTATTAAAAAAATAATAGCAGATATGTCGTGTTTGGACTCGTTTTGATCAGTATTTGATTCTGCATATTATTGTTTACTTTTTAGAGGTTTTTGTCGGGGGTTTTTTAAATTTTTTACAAGCTTGTATTTAACTTGCAATGTATGTATGTATGTTTGTTCGGGTGAAATCTTGAAAGTAAATTTAGATCCACTTCCCGGTTTCCGATTGAGCTGAAATTTTGCATGCATATGTATATCTCGTGACAATGCAATGTTAAAATGCCTTTAAGTTTTTAGGTTTTTCGAAAATTATTTTACAAGCTTTTATTTACTTTGCAATGTATGTAGGTACTCGTATGTTTGTTCGGGTGAAATCTTGCAACTCAATTTTGAAGCAGATATCTTCAACCGATTGAGCTAAAATTTTGCATACAGATTTAGTCTGGGTGACAATGTATGCTTAGCTAAGTGACGTCATTCTAAATCCAATATGGCGGACTCTCAAAGATGGTGGACCAGTTATTTTTTATGCACTCCTATGATATGGGTATCAAATTAGAAGATTTGCTGAGAGGAATACGGAATAATTAAGTTTTTTCAAATAAAAGCTAGTTCCTAAAAGTTTTTAAGTTTTTTGAAATGAACTTATTTTCTGACAATTTATTAGAGATATGGGACGCGTTAACCCGCGTCAGTGGGCTTAGCCGTGTTATTATATTCATTATCATATCAGCCGAAAGACTTCCACTGCTGGACAAGGGCCTAGTCCAAGGATTTCCACGATCGTATCATACATGCAAATAAATATTTACTAATACATATTTAAAATTCATAGATAAATTAAAAAATAAAATAATACCTATACCAAACCCTATGTGCTAATTTTTTTATTTTTTTGTTATTCACAATTGGTAAGCCCTAGGCATCATCTCACCTGATGGTAAGTGACGATGATGCCGAAGATGAAAGCGGGCTTACCAAGATTTTGTGTTTGAAGTGTGCACAGGCTGATTGGGACTGCAGAGATGGTCGTATGCACAGGCTCTTCTGTAGGTACTCGCTCGCCTCGTTGGACCACAATTTGTCAAAACAAATCATTCATAAACCTATCACAAAACAAAACTCTTGGCCACTGTTGATTTTATTTCAAGCCATCGAAACCAGGAAAGCAAAATTTGTGTAGAACCCGTTACCTGGGGGTTCTACTCATCGTACTGAACAACTTTCCCCCTGGAACTCATAGTCAATTCTCAAAAAAAAATTGGACCCTTCATACTAAAATGCACAAAATTGGTCCATCGGCTGATCGATTTGTATGAAGAGTACAAATTTTTTTTTTGCGATTTCAGCAAAGTCGTGTTGAACAAAAGTTGTTCAGTATGATGAGTAGAAGCCCCAGTTAACGGGACCTACACTAATTTTGTTACACCCTGTGTAAGCATGTCTGTTTCTTTTTCTTAGCCTGTAGGCTAAACGGCTCCATGTATTGTTAAGTATCAGGCTTCGTTAAATTCGTCTCGATCCCCTTAGTGACATAGGATACATTTTTCTATACAGTCGGGTTTTAATTTTTAATAGGTTATTTGTGAGTAATACTTTAACTGTCACGTGTATGACACATGTTTTTTATCAAAGAAAAATTTAACCCAGTTAACGGGACCTACACCAATTTTGTTACACCCTGTATAACCTTGTGACATAAAAAAAATTACATTTCTTGACTCAATCCTATCATCATGATCATCATCATCATACTAATTATCACCAAGGGGCTCAAGCCTTCCCTGAATTAGAGCGATCAGGCCTTAGTCGACCACGTGGGCTCAGTGCGGGTTGGTCGACCTCACACACAACCTGCGAGTTTCTCCGCAGGCGTGTGCAGGTTTCCTCACGATGTTTTCCTTCACCGTAAGATCGTCAGATAAACGTACATATGAAATCGAAATTCGAAATCACATTGGTACGTGGCAGGATTCGAACCACGACCTCCCGGACAGGAGGCGGCGGCCCTAGCCGTTACGCCACCGACTCTCTATAAATCATCATTACAGTCACATTTGAGAAAAAGTGTATTCTTAGTACTTAATCCCGATTTTTCTTGGAACAACTGACTACCGCGTACTACAAAGTTACAGTATCATACCAAGTTTCATCAAAATCGTTAGAGCCATTTTTGAGTAAAAAATTTAAAGTGGGTATTTTTTTATGTAGCATTTAAAAAAATAAGATAAGGGAAATTTAAAAAAAAACGCCTCGAGATATAAACATAATACTGCCCTAACCCAAATTTCATCCAAATCCGTCTAGTAGTTTGGGAACTAGAGCACCGGACGGACGTACAGACACACACACACTAAAACAAACATTTTTTTAATATTTTTTACGTTTTTTTAGGCTCTATTAGTGTAAGGCTAGACGATCCCCATCGAAATCTCAACTTAGATTTTTTTGCCATCACATTACCTTCTTCATACCTTCGTAGCTCGAAAGTAAAAATAGTGTCCTTTTTAAAAAAAAAAAAAAAATACACTATTTTTACAGCTCGGTCCTTTTTAATAAATATATAATAATAATCCTATACGATGAAAACCTTGTGCAGGCTGATGCCGAAAAAAGGACCAAACACATGGACCTGGCGCACCAGGTTACTGATATGTGGCAAGTGGAATTCATCGAAATCATCCCCGTGGTCCTATCCGTGAACGGGCTAATCCCAACCGACCTTGAACGACACCTAAGGCGGCTGGATCTCCGAGGCAGACCAATAATTGCAGCAATGCAGAAAGCAGTCCTCGTCGACAATGCCCGGATAGTTCGACGCTTTCTCTCCCCGTCGCACTGAACTCCAGCCTACTGTGCTTCTGCTGGAGGTGCTCCTGCCACGTTGCCTTGTGCCAAGTGGAAGCGTAGCTTAAGTTTTATATTTTTAAAATAATAATAAACTTTATTTCATTACCAGAAACACAGTAATACGATAAAATAGTGATAATGAAACTTATTTTCCCATAGAGGGTGATTAAAGTAGAGTGTCTACTTCTTGAGCGACACTATTTTAAACTCGAGTGATGTACAATTCTTCGCTGCACTCAGGATTGTTCTTTAGAATCCTTTACTCCGCTCTGAATTCAAAGAAACACTTTCGCCTTTAAGGCAAGGTATTGATTGGAACAGTTGTCTCTACCTTCTTTACGTGTAAAGAGTTAGGAAAATAACCACACTTTTTCACTTTTTCGATGGTTTTTCGTTTTAATCAAAAACTACAATAAAAATTTAAAAAAATAATAACATTACTCACTTTGTATTATCAATTATCATAACAAATATTGTTGTACATTTTTAAAAGTTTTGACTACTTCAAAATAGTACTCATAACTAGAGTAGAAGGTAATGGTGTAGACCTATTATTGGGGTTTTTTTCTATCGATCCAAAACTGCTCAATCGTGTTTCTAATGCTTCTGACTTTAAGGAACATCATCAACAATAAGGGTTTTTTTTCAACCTTTGGTTTTCTATCGTTTAGGAGTAATTGACGTCAAAAATAACGATAATCTGTAATATTACCGCCTTAAAATATTTGTTCGCTCCTTAAGGCGACGCATTGGAAACTTTGGTAGCAGGGATCTCTAGTTTACTCAGCAATTACAAAACATATGAAAGTGGAATTTTGTAACCTGAATCTTTATTTCCATGATTTCATTTTGTCAGTTGCAGACATTGAGGACCCACGATACACGATTCGTTAACTTTTATAACAGAAAAAAATATATCAAAGAAACCTCTTTTAAAACAGAGATTTGCATTCTATAGGCAAACCAGCTGATTTAAACCTCTAAACTTTCTTAGTCGATTAGTCTAAACACTTACATCAATATGCCAGTTGGATTTTTAAAAATTAATTGTAGTTTTTAATTGTAACGAAAAAAACATTGAAAAACTGCAAAAGTGTGGTTATTTTCTTTACTCTTTACACGTAAAGAAAAAACAGAGACAACTATTCCAATCAATACGTCGTCGCCTTAAGAAACAATCTACGTGCTATTTGTTGTCATAAGCCGATATAAACACTCCCTCAGCGCACATGAGCGTAATCCCACTGTAAAAAGTAACGTAGCGCGCTCGCCCGCCAGACGACGACGTAGACAAATCGTTTTCTCTATTTTGCACACACACCCGCTATATACTTTTACTACTTTCCTATACGGTTTACGTTGAACATCCAACGACGTTCTGAATCTCCGTTGAGTTTTCACCAAAGAAACTTCGTCGTTGATACGATACCCTTTTTTTCTGACAGCGCCCCGGTTTTTCCCTTCAATTTCTTTTGATGTGGGACTGCGCGGCCTATTTCAATGTTATTATTTATCCGGCCATACGGAAAATAAACGAGACGAAAAGAGCTGACAAGTGGTGACTATTTTAAGCCACTAATATGATGTCACTTCAATGTTATTACGAGCTATAACATTTTTAAAATAAGGCTACGTTAATAGTAGTTTATGAAACTGTTGCATAATGAGGGGTATTAAAACACGAGTATGAGTTTAAAATTCAAGCCTTGGCGAGGTTTTTAATAGTGTCATACGGGTGTTTAATACTTAGTTATGTGCAGTTTCATACACTACTTTATCTAATCTCATACATTGGGATTTAATCAACTAAACAACTAAGATAAAAGTTAAAAGAGTAAGAAAAAAAAACCCACGAAATTCAGTACCTACAACAAAACGTGTCATAGCGCATCTCAGCACATCACCGCGCTTGCGCTAAAGTGGACGCTGTCACAGATAGGTAAAAACAATGCCTTCACTGATCTCAAACATTTTTAAGCAAGAATACAAATTATCCACGAAATTCAGTAACTACAACAAAATTCAATGAATGCCGCCAAAACCTAGCACATCACCGCGCATGCGTTAAAGCGGGCGCTGTCACAGACAAGTAAAAATTGGAATAAAAACTTTTTGTAATGCTGTAAAAATGGCGCAAACCGCATATGCGTTCCAATAAAAAAAACGGAACTTCGTTGGCGATATTAACTTTTTGGATTAACTTGTATCGTAATGGAAACAAAAATATATAATAACATTATTTTGTTAGAGAAATAATGTTATATCGTTAAAAAGTGTTTTTTTTTATTTCGGTATTTTGTTTATGTATATTGCTGTATGTATGGTACCCGGCTAAGAATAGGACCATCCACTCTTCCAATGGGTGTCGTAAGAGACGACTAAGGGACTTAAAACCGGAGGATGGGCAGCAGCGTCTTTCCGTGCATTTCAACACACCTGCAATCAAACTGCGATCACCAACCCGCCTGCCAAGCGTGGCAATTACGGCAAAACCCCCCTATGAAATCCACACCCAGAAAACGGCCCCTAGTCCCCGGCGCCTGTTATTCTTGGCTCCGGTAGCAGTCATGGTAACGGCGGGGTGGGGGTGCGAAGAATCCCCGGCAGATGCCAGGCTACCAAACCCAACGACCTTTGGCCCTGGCAACTTACAACACGCGTACACTGCGGACTGACGAGAAACTTACAGAACTCGAAGAAGTATTGAGCAGATTATGTGAAGTCCGAAGAGATGGAGAGGACACCATGATCCTTAAATCCAGAAACCTCCTCTATTTCCGGGAGGGCGACCAACAGTCCCAGGGTGGTGTTGGGTTTCTCGTCCACAAGTCCCTCATGAACAATGTGGTCCAAATCGTGAGAGTTTTGACAAGGGTAGCACACCTTATACTCAGAATCACCAAACGGTATTCGATGAAGGTCATACAAGTATACGCGCCGACTACGGAACACATCAGAATGACGAGGTAGAGACTATGTATGAGGACATCTCTACAGCCTTACATAGCACCAGGACCCATTATACCGTTGTTATGGGGATATTTAACGCGAAACTGGGCAAACGAAGCAATGGTGAGCTGAGAGTGGGACAATTTGAATATGGAGTAAGAAATGCTCGTGGCCAGATGCTGGCCGACTTTATAGAGAAGGAGAGCCTCTTTATGATGAACTCCTTCTTCAAAAGTTCGAAACAGCGAAGGTGGACATTGTTGCATCCCAATGGCGTAACGAAGAACGAGATAGACTTCATCTTGTCGACAAGGAGGCAAATACTCAATGATGTCTCCGTGATCAATTCAGTCAAAACAGGAAGCGATCACCGGATGGTCAGAGGCACATTGAATCTAAAGACCAAGCTAGAAAGATGTCAACTAATGAAGTCTACGCTCCGACCAGCGCCCACCCAGCTCCAAAACCCGAGAGCTTTCAGCTCGAGTTGCACAATCGTTTCGAATGCCTAGGAGACTGCGAGAACGTGGACGATTATAATGACAGGTTCGTGGAAATTGTCCAAACGGTCGGGTCTAAGATTTTTAAAACTCGCCGTTCAAATAGAACCAAAAAAATCTCTGACTTCACCAGCAACCTCATGGAAGAAAGACGCAGATTGGTTTTGCAGTCCTCTGAAGACGCTTCCTTCTCAGTATCGGCAACTAAACAGGCAGATCTCTAAGTCCCTGAATCGCGATTTACGCCAATATAATACAAATTGTATTAAAGAGGCGATTGAGCACAACAAAGGCTCAAAAGTGTTCGCGAGAGATCTGTCTGTTGGACAAAGCCAACTGACCAAGCTGAAGGCTGAGGATGGCAGGACCATATCGTCTAAGACTGAGTTGCTGGAAGAAATTGAGAAGTTCTATGGACAATTGTACAAGACCACACGTTTGCCTGTCAGCGATCTGGCTGAAGACCCAAGAGCCAGACTAACCCGACACTATACCAAAGATATCCCGGACGTTAGCCTTTACGAAATTAGAATGGCTCTCAAACAGCTCAAGAACATGAAGGCACCGGGTGATGATGGAATTACGGCTGAACTTCTGAAAGCAGGTGGATCACCGGTACTAAAAGCTCTTCAGAAGTTATTTAATTCCGTTATACTCCAGGGACAAACGCCTAAGGCACGGCACAGAAGCGTGGTCGTGCTTTTCTTCAAAAAGGGTGACAACACCCAGCTGAAGAACTACAGACCCATTGCACTTCTGAGCCATGTCTGCAAGCTGTTTTCGAGAGTCATAACTAATCGTCTCGCACGCAGGTTTGACGACTTCCAGCCTCCCAACAAGCCGGTTTCCGAAAAGGCTTTAGTACCATAGACCACATACATACGCTGCGGCAGATTATACTGAAGACCGAAGAGTACTATCAGCCACTATGCTTGGCGTTTGTGGACTATGAAAAGACCATTGATTCAGTCGAAACCTGGGCTGTGCTACAGTGTCTCCAGCGGTGCCAAATTGACCATCGATACATCGAGGTGTTGAAGTGTCTGTATGACAACCCCACTATGTCTGTTTGCCTCCAGTATCAGAACTCGAAACCTACCAAGTTGCAGCGAGGGGTGAGACAGGGAGACGTTATATCTCCGAAACTATTCACCGCCGCCCTGAAAGACGTTTTTAAGCTTCTAGACTGGGGTGGACTCGGCATCAATATCAACAGCGAGTACATATCCCACCTCCTATTCGCTGACGATATCGTGGTCATGGCTGAGATTATGGAAGACCTAAGCACAATGCTCGATGGCCTCAGTAAAGTCTCTCAACAAGTGGGCCTTAAAATGAACATGGACAAGACGAAAGTAATGTTAAATGTCCGTGTCGCACCCACCCCTCTAAAGGTTGGAGACTCTACACTGGAAGTTGTTGACGAATATGTATACCTGGGACAAATAGTCCAGCTAGGCAGGTCCAACTTCAAGAAACAGATCAATCGACGAATCCAACTCGGCTGGGCAGCGTTCGGGCAGCTTCGCAATATCTTCACGTCCCAAATACCGCAGTGTCTCAAGACTAAGGTCTTTGACCAGTGTGTGTTGCCAGTGAAGACTTACGGAACTGAGACATGGTCGCTTACTATGGGCCTCATAAGAAGGCTCAAGGTCACCCAAAGGGCAGTGAGCGTGCTATGCTCGGAGTTTCCCTGCGTGATCGAATCAGAAACGAGGAGATCCGCGGGAGAACCAAAGTAACCGACATAGCTCACAGAATCGCTAAACTAAAGTGGCAGTGGACAGGGCACATAGCTCGTAGAACAGATGGCCGATGGGGCAGTAAAGTTCTCGAGTGGCAACCGCGCACCGGAAAACGTAGCGTAGGCAGGCCTTCCACGCGGTGGACCGACGACCTGGTGAAGATCGCGGGAAGCCGATGGATGCGGGCAGCGCAGGACCGGTCGTCGTGGAAATCCTTGGCGGGGGCCTTTGTCCAGCAGTGGACGATTTTTGGCTGATATGATGATGATGATGATTTCGTTTATAAAGCGTTTTGAAGTTTATAATTCGAACTTTACTATATGAGAGTAGATAAAATTATTTACGGTATGCTAAGTTCTAGAACAAAATTTTCATCGATTGTTGTGGATCTTTGTCCAGTAGTAGACCTCTTTTGGTTGATATGATGATGATAACAAAATTAGTAAAAACTAGCACAGATTAAAAAGCTCAACATCATCGACGAGCAAAAGTATTGTGTCTCCGAATGCGTACTAGCAGCATAACTATTTAGTAATCTGTGCTAGCAGGCTTATTTGGCGTAGGAGTGATAAAGTTAAGTCTACGCGTTGATACACTAGTAACAATTTTGTATTTTTTTGTTTTTTGAGACCGTCGGTGGCATAAGGGCTAGCGCCGCTGCCTCCTGTAGGGGAGGTCGTGGTTCGAACCTGCCACGTATCAATGTGATTTCGAATTTAGTTTTCATTTGTACGTTTATCCGACCCTCTTACGGTGAAGGAAAACATCGTGAGGGAACCTGCACACGCCTGCGAAGAAACTCGCAGGTTGTGTGTGAAATCGACCAACCCGCACTGGGCCCGCGTGGTCGACTAAGGCCCGATCGCCCTAATTCAGGGTAGGCTCAAGCCCCACGGTGGGGACGTATATGAGCTGATATTAATGAAAAAATGAATGTACTTGTTTATTCTGATGTACATAAAGTGTTATTTTAGTTTGAGTTTTGAGTTTGTATTGGGTAGCAAATGCGTAACAAGAAGTTAAAAAAAATCGGTTGGGGCTGTATTGGGTCACATGGTCGTTGATTTAACGTGAAACGATAGACGGTGACGGTGGTAGTGAAACGGTACTAGATAAGTTAGCGGCAGAGGTAGAAGTGCTCTCGGAGTCAACGGCAGCAGAAGCGGTGCGCGCGTCGTTACCTAAGTGTGCCTTGGTGCCATCAGTTTGGGAGATCTACGGAATGCAGTGATTCCACGCGTAGATCTCACTAACGCGTCAATCCAAAATTAATAATAATTAAATTAATAATTAAATTCATTTATTAAAGTAGCTTAAGACTCATAGAATGTTAGTAACAATGTGCTTAAAAACTATGTTAGCATTTCTTAACCTAAAACCTTGTAAAAACACCATGTAGTTGAGTATGTGAAACCCTGATACAAGATCACCACAGAAGTGGAGAGCCTGCAGCAGCGATTCACATACGAGCAGTCGAGCCGGCTCGCGACGCAGCTCAGGATGAGACTTATTAATAATGTTACACAATGAGTGTCTGAGAAGCGAGCGTTAGCGAAGAATGACAATTTTGATGGGGATCGATTGTCTTATACTCTAATAGTCAAAAAAACTAAAAATATCAAATATATATTATGTATGTATTTGTGTGTGTGTAAGTGTGTGTGTGTGTGTTTAGAGCAACTTCCAGGGCTCCGGTTGACCTAAAATTTGGTATGAAGCCTTATTCCCGGTGTCAATATTTCCTTTTTTTTTACTTTGAAGTTGATCTGTTGATGAACTACGAAGGTGGACGCAAGGTCCTAGGATCGTCAAATCAGTCAAATCAAAGAAACTACTATATACCTCTCAGCCCGGCTTTTTTAAATCAGGAATCAAGCATTTACTGTATTATATTCTCATTTGGCACACTACTTTTTGGCAAACTTTTTTCTTATAAAAGTTTTAGTTTTTTCCGAATGAGCTTATTTTCCGTGGAGACAGAAGTTCCATTAACAAAATCACCAGCTAAGAGACTTTCAGACAACACACTTAGCGGCAAAAAAAATTAGGCCACCAATTTTTTCTTAATAAATTTTCCATACAAAACAGCGACATTTTTTTAATCAAGAAAAGTAAGAAAACTGTTAAGTGGACTCTTAAGGTAAAATCACTTGCTACAAAGTCGCTGAAAAACATAACGTCGAGAGCAACCAGCCTCGGGAACTTAGAAGATTGCTCAAAACAAAGAACATATAAAATTCTTTTTTTATATTGTGTTAGTTTTTTTTTTGAGTTATGTAATTTGTCAGTTTTTATAATTTGTTTATTTTTTTAACTAGGGTGTACAATAAAGAGTATTTATCTTTATCTTATCTTTTTTTTCTGTAAAATAAATGTAAAATTGGTCAGTTCCCCGTATGCTGTCATCTGACTAGTCTGCTGAGTTCCCGAGGATCTGCAGAATGTGTGCTCATCGACAACTTTGTAATAAGACATCTAACCTAACGATTCCACTAACTAACAGTTTTCTTGATATTTTTTAATATATCTGTCGCAGCCGTTATTTAGAATCCGCCGGTTGGCAAAACAGCGCGCTGATTTGAAAACTAAGTATTGAGTAAAAAAACTTCGAATAAAACCGATGATGTCTTCTGCGAAGCATTCTGCTACTCAGAGGGAGCCTCACTTCGCGAGGCTCGTTGACTGTACTATCAATCAAACCTGACGAAACCTAATATCGCTCGCTTCGCACGCTTATTTACATTTTTATACTCAGTACTTTTTACACAAAGTAGCGTTTTTTTTTATTTCAGCCGCATTACAAAACGTCGCCATTTTACAATCCGGCATTATTCAGCACTATTTTGCAAATCGGCGGATTGTACAATACGGCTTCCACATATCCACAATTGTAAGTGACGATGATGCCGAAAGATGGAAGTGGGTTTACCGAGATTCCCCAACGCAAGGAATTGACTATCCTATCTTCAAACCGGAACACAACAATGCTGTCAACATTGATGTTTGGTGGCAAGACTTAGATAAAATGGTGGTAGCTAGCCAGGTGGGCTTAGAAAATTCTCTTCCACCAACCAAACCGAGTCTTCCAAAGTAAGACTCCGCCGAGAATCGAACCCGCGACCTCCTGGTCTGAAGCTTATAGAACCATTACCCCACGGAGGCGGTTAAATGATTTAAATTAAAATAAATTATGGTTACCATCTGGTCCACCTCTTTGTATGAAAATGCACTGAGAAAAATTAGGTAGCTTGTTTTCTGTGCCGCTTAGTGTATTCTTTCCCAACTATAAAAATAGCTTTAAAAACAATTTTGCAGAAGTGCCTGCCATAAGACGGCTACAATAACACGCCCATCATGACGGTCGGTCCTGGCAACTAAAATGGTCTTACACACGCCAAGTCCGGAAGCATTATACGCTTGTAACAAGATGTGAAAACTCCATTCTAAAGAAAAATGTTCTGGCAAATTCTCTGAAGCAGATACTTCTTCATATTTTCTGGCCGGGAGCATAGTTTTCCGGCGAGTGAGGCCTTTAAATGTAAGCCATTTGTTCCGTGCAGTTCTTTCATAGCATTAAGAATAATAATACCAAAGTATATTATTATATTAGTACTAACATACAGTATGGACACTCCCTGCCGCTATCTAGATTGCGAGCTCACCCCCTCGTCACCCAGATTGATACAGATTGGTTACAGTTTGGTCAAAGTATATAATTATATTAGTACTAACATACAGTATGGACACTCCCTGCCGCTCTCTAGATTGCGAACTCACCCCCTCGTCACCCAGATTGATACAGATTAGTTACAGTTTGGTTGTCGAACGTATAGGATTTCGCCGCAACTTTGTTTGTTACGTCATTCCTTTTTTGAAATGTCATTTTTGGCCCGTTGTATGAAGTGTCCGGGGTGTGGTAATACGAAGTGGAAAATTTCTTTGTTTTCTTCCTTTAACACAACATAAAAATGACTGTTTATTAGTATGTGAAATCTTTATTGTGTATTAACTTAGCTACATAAAATGTTTATAGATCAGTTCGATGTCTAATCAGGTTAAAGGATTTATACGATAAAACAAAATATATGTTTATAAGTGGAGAGAATATAAGGAACGAAATCTTACAATGGAATCTTCCCATTTTATTCACAGTCTCACAAATGAGATGGTAAGTGACAATATAGGTTCTTTTTTCTTTATATTAGGTACTAGCTGTCCCGGCGAACTTCGTTCCACCCTACACTACACTACACTGCCCTAACCTACACTACATTACCCTACCCTACCCTACACTACCCTACCCTACGCTACCCTACCCTACACTACCCTACCCTACACTACTCTACCCTACTCTACACTACACTACCCATCTCTACACTACCCTACCCTACACTACACTACCCTAACCTACCCTACACTACACTACCCTACCGTACACTACCCTACACTACGCTGCCCTACACTACCCTACACTACACTACCCATCTCTACACTACCCTACCCTACACTACACTACACTACACTACCCTACCCAACCCTACACTACACTACCCAACCCTACCTTACCCTACACTACCCTACACCTACACTACACTACCCTACCCTAAAACCAATTATTTTTTGACTGATTTTTATTTTTGGTTTTTTTTTATTTAATTCCGAGCATTTTCATATTTATTCACCTTTTAAACCTTCTCTGGACTTCCACAAATAATTCAATACCAAAATTAGCCAAATCGGTACAGCCGTTCTCGAGTTTTAGCGAGACTAACGAACAGCAAAAAAATATACTTAAGTGTATGTATAAAAACTCGAAGGTTGTGTGTGAAGTCAACCAAAATTATTTTTTTTTTATTTAATTCCGAGCGTTTTTTTATTTATTCACCTTTTAAACCATCTCTGGACTTCCACAAATAATTCAATACCAAAATTAGCCAAATCGGTCCAGCCGTTATCGAGTTTTAGCGAGACTAACGAACAGCAATTCATTTTTATATATATAGATTTACGTATTGCACGGAATCTGCCTTTGTTTATTTATTTGTTACCCATTTGCGGGAAACATTATTGGAATGTAATTAGTTATTTATAACCTAAGAATTTTTGTTACGCATATTCTTACACTTCTGTTTGTGTACCTTCGAATAATAAATAAAAATAAAATAAATTAAAAAATATTATCAATACATAGAATATCTCTAACAAAAGCATTAAAACTTATTCATCTAATGTTTTAATCCAATTTCAATTTTATATTAATCAGAATCACTGAATTAGTGCGTCAAAGATAATGACGTCACAACTTTGCAACAAGAACAATTTCAGAACAAAATATCGTTTTTGACAGTTCATAAAAAGTCACTCAAATGACTAGTAGTCAAATGCCGGATTGTGGATAAAAAAAAAATTTTGTTTATTATTTCTTAAAATATAAGTAGTTATTGTTATCTAGTTTGTTATTTAGTTCATTATTAATTTTATCCAACTTCGCTAAATCAAATAAAGTAAGCCACGAAAACAAAAAGTTTTTATTTGCTTTCGTCCCAGTATAACAAACTTTCGACTATTTTATACCCGCTGGCAATCAAAACAGCCGTAAATGGCAAAGATAACATTTTCTTCAGTAATCGCGCTTAGAAATTTAATATAAGCTGACCTTTGTGTTCTTTTTAAACGACTTCAAAAAAAGAGGAGGTTTCTCAATTCTTTCAGCCGAAGTATACATATTAGTACTAACATACAGTATGGACACTCCCCGCCGCTCTCGAGATTCCGACCTCACCCCCTCGTCACCCAGATTGATACAGATTACGATTAGATATAGTTTGGTTCTCGAACGTTTGCTCCGTCATTTGTTTTTAGAAATGTTTTTATATTTCACGAAGGGTTGTATGCAGTGTCCGTGGTGTGTTTCAGCTTTGAAATAAATAATAAATATCGGTTTGGTTGGTGATAAGGCATTTTCTAAGCCCGCCTGGCTAGCTACCACTATAGATAAGTCTAAGTCTTGCCGCTAAACATCAGTGTTAACAACATTGATGTGTTCCGGCATGAAGATAAGATAGCCAGTTCTCCATTGCGTTGGGGAATCTTGGTAAGCCCGCTTCCATCTTTGGCATCATCATCATTTATCATCAGGTGAGATGATGCCAAGGGCTTACCGATTGCGGATCAAAAAAATAAAAAAAAACTTTAAGGCCCCGTGGTACCTAAAAATCCACTTAAACAGGTTTTTAGAATTCATTTTTGAAGTAGTTAACAGTAAATTTAAATTTTAGGAAAACATGCTGGTATTATTGAGAATAGTTACGAGGGACTATATCGACTGGAAACACGATTTAATAAAGTTGGCTCGATAGAATAATTTCGCAAAGGTACCTCTTTTCGAGCCATTTTATCGTATATTTTCGGTTTTATTCTTAAAATAAGTAATTTGATAATATGATTTATTTACTGAAATAAAGTTCATAGGTGACTGAAGGGAAAACATTGAATGGATTTTTATTTAAGATAAATATGATGAAAATAAAAACGAAAAACATCGAAAAAGTGCAAAAGTGTGGCTATTTTCTTCCCTCTTTACACGTAAAGAAAAAGACAAAGACAGATTTTTAAGTACCATTGCGCCTTAAGGATAAAATTAGCAACTCAATTCACGATGTTTCAAACATTGAACGAAATAACTTGGAAATAAAGTCCTGCAACGTGGCAACGTCAATCGCAGCGGACGAATCATGCGAAAAATGTGGTTTTTAATTCCTTATAAATAAAATAATAAGAATTTCCAAAAAGTAAGAAAACAAAACCATTGTATATTGTTTTGTTAAGAAGTTGACGAATTATCATAATGTTTCGATTAAAAAAGCAGCAGTTCCATGGTTACAACTAGAAATAAAGGGTGCAATAGGATATATTATCTTCAGTTCTGTCACAGATGAGGTACTAGTTACTTGTTCTGTGTATTAAAATAGATAATAGTGTAATAAAAAAGAATAGATTCTCATATCCTGTAAATTACAAAACAATTTTTTTATCTATTAAAATATTCTTAATTGAAGTAAAAAGTGGATACAAAGTTGGTCGTCGGCGGCGGTAGAAGCCTCAAAGCTAATTTTATTATTCATTAGAATAGGCTCGTAGATACTTATTTACTATTGAGTGGCTAAATTAATTTAAATTTTCTTAATTAACCTCTGAATTATTTTTATAATAAGACTTAATTAAACAAAAACGAGGTATTAAATCATTACTCGAGTGCCCAATAAGGATATTAACAGTTTTTGATGTGTAACATCTTTGCTCTCGCTTTCCTGCAATTTGTGGGAGTGATTTCGTGAAATGGGACGGAAATGTGTAACAGGAAATGCGAACGTTTTTTAATTCTCGAAAACTAAGGTTGTCATAGCCATGCCGCCTAGTGTGATGGCAAAGGCAAAGATGACATACTACTATTCGAAGGGTCGGCCCGTGAATGTACGACCCGATAATTAATTAATTTCATAAGTATTTTGTCACATGTTACACATCATATGCGAGTACTGTAGGTCTAGTTTTTTTTTTATTCTAGCCCGACGACTGTCCAAATAGAGGGATTATTTTTTCGAATGTATGTATGCATGAGTTTTTCTTTGGCTGAGAGCCTGTATCCTGGGCTTGATGGATTTTGGAGTACGAAGGTGCCATTAGATTTATCTTAATCCTGAAAGTGACTTAAGGCCTTAAGATAGGTCAAATGACAATATTTAATTTAAATTATTGAAAAACTGTGTAAAGCTATTATAATGGAAAAAAAAAACATAATATACTTAAAGTAATAAAAAATCGATTTGATTTTAAAAATATTACCACTTTGATATAAAAAAAATATACTGTAGACCCTGTTTTTGGCATTAATTGCAAAATTTATCGAAAAAAAATAGTTAATGTTGAATGAAACCAACATACACAAAAATCGGTGACTTTAAGAGCTTTAATTTTGATTGAAGTCGAACTAAACATACATACATACATACAAATATTGCAAGTTAAATAAAAGCTTTTAAAAATAAGTTTAGCCAAAGGGTTAACCGCCTCCGTAGCTCAAAAGCAAAGTTCACTGGCTTTAGACAGGAGGTCGCGGGTTCGATTCCCGGCGGGGTCAATTGTAAGTTCCGGTTTGGTTGGTGGTAGGGCATTTTCTAAGCCCGTCTGGCTAGCTACCACCATCTTATCTAAGTCTTGCCGCCAAATATCAATGTTAATATCATTGGTGTGTTCCGGCATGAAGATAAGATAGCCAGTTCCCCATTGCGTTGGGGAATCTTGGTAAGCCCGCTTCCATCTTCGGCAACATCGTCACTTACCACCAGGTGAGATGTTGTCAAGGGTTTACCAATTGTGAATAAAAATAAAAATAAAATTACTAACAATAAGTAGCCTGAACGGTTATGGATTTTGGAGTACAAGGTGAACAAAACTTGGGATAAGACTGGTGTGGATGGATAGCCAGGAGGGCTAAGACAAAACTGTTGTCCCACCCTATATCAGACCAGTAATATAGGACCCCGCCAGGAATTAAACTCGCGATTAGCACAGAGCTTATTTTAAACGCGCAGACAACGTTTTCGGGCGCATTTAAAAAATAATACCGCTCCTATTTCCACGACGACCGGTCCTGCGCTGCCCGCATCCATCGGCTTCCTTCGATCTTCACCAGGTCATCGGTCCACCGCGTGGGAGGCCTGCCTACGCTAAGTTTTCCGGTGTCGTGGAAATCCTTGGGGGAGGCCTTTGTCCAGCAGTGGACGATTTTTGGCTGATATGATGATGATAATGATGACCGCTCCTATTCTATTCTATTCTCCGCTTCTATTCTGTGGTAACCGACGCCATTGTACAATTGCAGGATTCTCTGAAAAACTACGAGCGACTACAGCGCGTCTGTATCGCTGTATCTGTACGTATACGCGCAGTAGAGGCGCGTTTCACGATCCCCCCGAGTGCTTAGGTTACAATGTTGGGTTCAAATCTCGTTTGAAGCGCGAATTCGTGCGCCGTCTGCGCGTCGTCTGCACGTATAAAATACGCCATTTTCATAGGCCCGCCTGTTGCAAGGTTATAATGACACTTCACCACAAAGTCGGTTAAATACAGGTGACTTTTCATTCGCTAAAAAACTGAAAACGCCTCAGTGGCGTAATGTTTAGTTCATTCGCTTTACACCAGGAGGTCGCGGGTTCGATTCCCGATGGGGTCAACTTGTAAGACTCAGTTTGGTAGGTGGTAGGGTATTTTCTAAGCCCGCCTGGCTATCTGGAGGCTCTATGCTAAAAGTTTTAGCCGAAAATGTGTACCTGGGGCAAACAGTCCAGTTATAGGTCCAACTTCAAGAAAGAGATCAATCGTCGAATCCAACTCGGCTAGGCAGTGTTCGGGAAGCTTCGCAATATCTTCACGTCCCAAATACCGCAGTTTCTTAAGACCAAGGTCTTCGAACAGTGTGTGTTGCCAGTGATGAAATACGGAACTGAGACATGGTCGCTTACTATGGGCCTCATAAGAAGGCTCAAGGTCACCCAAAGGGCTATGCTCGTAGTTTCTCTGCGTGATTGAATCAGAAACGAGGAGATCCGTAGGTGAACCAAAGTAACCGACATAGCTCTCAGAAATGCTTAACTTAAGTGGCAGTGGACGGGGCACATAGCTCGTAGAACGTATGGCCGTTGTGGCAATAAAGTACTCGAGTGGCGACCGCGCACCGGATAACGTAGCGTAGACAGACCTCGGTGGACCGATGACCTGGTGAAGGTCGCGGGAAGTCGCTAGATGCGGGTAGCGCAGAACCAGTCGTCGTGGAAATCCTTGGGGAAGGCCTATGTCCAGCAGTGGACGTGCTTCGGCTGATATGATAATGATGATGATGAGGTAGAGTGTCATTTTTTACCTGAATGCACCAGAAGGAGGGTTATGTTTAATATATTGCCACTATACTTAAAATAATACAAAAAAAATGAAAAAAATAAAAAACCTGGGCGGTTTCCATACAAAAAATATGTTTTTATAGGTATTCTACATATATTTTTGATTTAGTTGTATCGTAAAAACGGTAATACATACAAGCGTGAAACTTAGTGTGATTACAGTACTAATACTAAAATAAAAAAAAAAAACGAGACCTACAGTACTCGCATATGATGTGTAACATGTGACAAAATACTTTATAAAAGGACGGCAAAGATACGGCAGACTAGGCTGTATGGTCATAGATACCTTTGCCTTTTCCGCGCTTTTAAAGCCTGAAAAAAGGACGGCAAAGATACGGCAGACTAGGCTGTATGGTCAGAGATACCTTTGCCTTTTCCGCGCTTTTAAAGCCTGAAAAAACGCGACTTCCTGTTACACATGGGACACATTTCCGTCCCATTTCACGAAATCACTCCCACAAATTGCAGAAAAGCGAGAGCAAAGATGTTACACATCAAAAAACAAATAAAATAACTAGCCAAGAGTTTTTCATCACCTGAAGAAGCTGTAGACGGCTACAAAACGGCCATTTTGAATACCCCAACTTCAGAATGGAATGAATGCTTTAATAATTGGTTCCATCGAATGGAAAAATGTGTCAAGTTTCAAGAACAATACTTCGAAAAACAATGCCGCCCACGTACCTTGGATTTTACAAACACTCTTATATTTCGGGGTATCAGAAGGGTTTTAGCTGGAGCTCAAAAATTAATTCGTCTTTGACAAGTTCGGAGTGTACATCTAATATTCACACACGTTTACAACACACGACTTTAGTTTCAGGCATGGCATTCTTAGGGCTAGTGCACAAATTACGTGAGGTTCGATAGGGGTGGGGGGGGTCGCGAAAAAATCACGTCAGATCACGTTGGGGGAGGGGGGGTACAAGGAGACCTCGCGTGTATTTTTCTATATTGAATTAACAAAGAAAAAAGTTTACCACATAAGTAGATAGTTTTTCTCGGTTTAATCCCTACTAATATTATAAATGTGAAAGTAACTCTGTCTGTCTGTTACGCTTTCCCGCAAAAACTACTGAACGGATTTGGCTGAAATTTGGTAGGTAGACAGATTAGGACCTGGATTCAGACATAGGCTACTTTTTACCACGCTCGCGAGCCGCTTGCGGCTCGCGCACTGCGCACCCTCGAAAAGTCATAGAAACGTTGTCCACGCGGGTGAAACCGCGGGAAACAGCTAGTTAAAAATAAATCTTCACTTGTTAAATACTGCAAAATAGAGAGTCTATTTTACGTAATTTTGGCGCGCGTGGCCTTGACCGCGCTTGACCCCGCCCGCTATATACAATCATTACAGCTCATATACGTCCCCACCGAGGGGCTCGAGCCTACCCTGAATCAGGGCGATTAGGCGGGTGGTCGACTTCACACACAACCTTCGAGTTTCTTCGCAGGCGTGTGCAGGTTTCCTCACGATATTTTACCTTCACCGTTAAAGCAATCGGTAAGTATGTACGTAAGTTTTTGAAAAACTCATTGGTACATTGGCCGTCCAGATTTGAACCCGGTACCTCTGGTTAGATGGACCGAGTCGTTACCGGTTGGGCCACCGACGCTTTTTTATACAATAGGTACTTTTAATCTTCAAATTAGGTTGAATTAAAAAAATACACGTGAGGTTATGAGGTGGGTGGGGAGGGGGGTAACAAGCACCTCACCAAATATCACCAGGGGGAAGGAGGGGGTCCAAAACGTAGCCGAAAAAACCTCGCGTGTGTTGTGCACAAGCCCTTATTTAATAATCACAACGATTCTGATTGGCTAAACAAACAAGAGTACCAACACTACCAATTGAAACTGGGCTCCAGCCTCGCACCGACCACACCCTAGCCTAAGATAAAGTAAAAATTAGTAAACTGTTGTTTCAAAGTGAAATATTTCGTTTATAAACACTTATGATAGTGTATTATTTTACGGTAGTGTTAGTTTCCGTGAGATTATGTGAAAGTGGGTGTACCAGTGATCTATAGTACAAGGTTCGAGGTTTTTTTTGGATTGATGATAAAAAACCACAAAATGTCTTCATCTGGTAAGTAATAGTATTCAATCACAATAGTTTATCCGGTTAGATAATTTCATACCGATTACAATAGTAAGTATATAATAATAGTATATAATCTATATTTACAAAAACTTATAAAAAGTGTGTCCTAGTCGAGTCTAGAATTACGTACTTACGTAAGGCTGCCTTTGCGCTCTATGTAAATTACGAATTATAAGTCCTGTATTGTTTTTTTAGCTTGTAATAAAGTATATTTACTTACTTACTTAATCCATGACTCAACACGATCAAGTCGTTTTTGCGAAAAAAAAAACGAATTACACGCCACGGGTTAGTTTTGCATTTAGATTTTTAACCTTTTGCTTTTTAAAAAAAAATAAAAGTCAGAATATACGTCAAAATACAAAAAAAAAGTTGAAAAGTCTATAAAAAATTACTGCCAAAAACAAATTACTATTTCTAGTACCTATTCGTAACTCTGGCAACACCCATACAAAATTCAAGTAAATCGAATCATTTTTCCGGCTTGAATTTTTAATGCTCCCGTCCGCAGCTGCAGTCGCAGCCGCAGACATATGTCCCAGCGGATGGCAGCGAAATTAAAATTTGAACATACGAATCACCTACCTACCATTTTAATTAAGCTTCACTAATTTGATGCGGCACTATAAATATTCATTATAGGGCATAAGCCTCAGGGATTTCGCGATATTTCGACCTCGTTTCTGTGGTATGATACTCTCAACGCCCTCCGTTTTTGTGTAAACATAATTTTGTTTCAGATTTAATTTAAAATTATTTAAATATATTTTATTTACACCCCCATGGGCAGTTTAGTTTAGTTTTATTTATTTCACGTTACAAATTCATAATTATACATGTCAGGTCATAATGTAAAATGTCAATAGTGATGTGATCGTCAAAAATAACCAAAATAAATAAATAAACAAAAAAATAATGTAGAAAAGTACATTAAAAAACAGTAATAAAAACCGGACAAGAGCGAGTCGGACTCGCCCATCGAGGGTTCCGTACCAATTTGTAGGTACGTATTGTAAATCATAACAGTGCAAACTGTTAGGTACTACATACACCAAAATTATAAGGTACTTACCTATACATATATAAAATGGAAAATATTTTTTTATCTTCGTTACCTTTTTTTTAAATTAAATTTTGCGTACAACTATATCAATAACAATTTAAAAAATAAAATAAAAATATTTCAACGTTAGGTTCGTCAGTAAAAAGGAACACCTCTGATCCCTCCCGGCGCAAAGGTGCCCATATGCTCGCCGCGTTGCCACGTTGTATCGCAAGGGACAGCCTCTGCACCAGGAAAGAGCAGGATCGTGGGTCACAACCATTATTATGCATCCGGCGACCTATGTCCCTGACTAATTCCTTCGCTTCAACAGCCCATGGTCCACTCGTCTCTACGGCGAAAGGGATGAATATATAGGCTCGCTCCAACGCCGTATATTTTGAGCGTTTGCTGCAGGCGGCCGCCTCTGCGGCTGCACCAGCTTCTCGGACTGTGCGTGAGAGGTGTGTCGGAGCAAAGGTGCTCACGCATGTGGCATCCCACAGTATGCACCTTCCCCTCTGCCACGGCACCAAGGTCAAACCGTCCGGTCTTTTTCCGTCAGTACGGCTTAGACCAGGTGGTTCAAGCGTGCACGTGACATTGGCAGAGACTAATGCCCGACGCAGAATGTCGTTGAGGGCGTGGTGACGCGGGAACCTTCCAGCACATCTGTAGCAACTCAGCGCGTGGTGGCCATTGGCTTCCACCCGGGAACCGCAGATGCATAAATGAGGTTCGCATACATTGCAGCCCAAGCGGAGAGCCACGGCCACACGCAAAGAGTCGCCGTCGAGGAGTTTACCCAAGTTGGGTAAAGGAATTGCTGACTCCGGTCTAGAAACGGCTTTTAGTCTAGCCAGCTCGATATCAGTTGCATCTATGGTAAGTAACTGCAGAGTTCGCCTTGACCCAATTTCATCCCATGCCCGCTGGACAGCCGGCGCCTCTGGTAATTCTTGGTCAACTGTTGACCACGCGGTCAATGCCTCCGAGACAAAGGGCAGGTGTAGCTCGTCTTTATTAGTTGCAAGAATGGAAGCTATCAGACCCTTCGCCGCATGTGTGGAAGCCAAAAAAGCTGGGATGCCTACATCTCTGACTCGCCGAACACCTAGTCCCCCATGCCTAATAGGCAATGCTGCCTGCACCCATCGACTAGCACAGAGTTCTACATTCGCGATACATTCTAGTGTTACTTTTAATGCATCATCGAAAGCTGCAGACTCAGTGGGAAATAGCCAGGTAGGGGATGTTCGCAGCAAGTATATTATCTTGGGTGCGGCGAAACACATTCGGCGAAACACATTCGTCATAAATCGTAAACTATATACATCATAAAAATAATGGAAAATCTGTTTAAGCTTGTGCTAGCCAATGAATCCCTTTCATACGATACCTCACATGACACGGTTAACTCAATTCAAAATTCGGACCGCCATTCATAACGTACTTTAATTATAGACTAAATTTTTTAAGATTTATTTAAAAATGTATAGTTTTCAGATTTTTTTCTATATTTGTAGTATAAGGCGGTATTACTTGCCAAATTTTATGAAAATACCCAATAAATTTTGAAGTTTGATTTTTTCAGAACTTCAAGGGACTATAGACCAGAGTATATGGTTTTAATTTCAACTCGATACCTCCACGCGTTCCCGACCGACGGACCGACGGACGGACGGACAACAAAGTGATTCTATAAGGGTTCCGTTTTTTCCTTTTGAGGTAAGGAACTCTAAAAACGTATAAAATGTCAACATAAAAAACTTGTGAAGAATAAAATACATTTTGGAAACTCAAGTTCATCTTATTAGCTCAAATACGTCCCCACCGAGGGGCTCGACCCTATCCTCGGCCTTAGTCAACCACGTGGGCCCAGTGCGGGTTGGTCGACTTCACACACAACCTTCGAGATTCTTTGCAGGCGTGAACAGGTTTTCTCTCGATGTTTTCCTTCACCGTAAGAGCGTCGGTTAAACGTATACGTGTTTGTGTCAAATAAAAATCTGTCTATTGTCTATATAATATTAAACCTAAAGACACTGATTTTCACTCAGTGTAGGCTCTGTCCAGCCGATCCGCGACTCTCCTAGTCAAAAGCCTCCAATCCTCAGCCCAAGTCTAAGGAGACTGGTTTAGGAAATGGAGGATCGAGGTAAACCCACAGAAGAGCGCAGCGATTCTGTTTACCTTCAAACGACTCAGTTCTATCACCAACCCTATCGACCGCAACATCACTATGTTCGGTAGCCATATCCCTTGGGAACGCTCGGTTAAGTATCTGGGGGTAACCCTAGATAGTCAACTGACGTTCAAGGATCACATAGAACGAGTTCGAAACAAGGCCGCGTTCGTACTAGGCCGTCTCTACCCCATGACCAACAAGCGGAGTAAACTGTCCCTTAGAAATAAGGTGACACTTTACAAAACTTGCATCCGCCCCATCCTCACCTATGCCGGTGTAGCTTTCGCTCACACCAGTCCCCGCCTCATTCACCGACTTCAGCTAATCCAAAATCGCTTCATGCGTAGAGCCACGGGCTGCCCGTGGTTTCTACGGAATGAAAATCTCCATTGCGATTTAGAGCTCCCCACCATAGCTCAATACCTGAAGCAGGCCTCCATCCGATACTTTAAGTCTGCCGAACACCACCCCAACCCGCTACTCGTAAACGCCGCCGTTTACGAGCTACCCGCGAACCCCATTCGCGTAATCCGACGCCCCAGACATGTACTCACAGACCCCGACGACCCGACCACGCTAGCCGTAGCTGCCCTGACCCCGCCTCCTAACCCACAGAGAAACACTGCACCGACATTCTGCCCTCGCCGGCGAGGGCGGCGTCCCCCCGTTTCTGGCGCTTACCAGCGCTACCGGCATATACCAGGCCGCTTCTCTCCGATCCTCCCACGTCCAAGCAACGACCTAAGCCGAGGTCCGTGCCCACCTGGGCGCCCTTAGGCAGTTGCATCTTTTTGCTTTGCACTAGGTTGAGTGCCTTCCGTACTCGCCTCCCCTGCCCGGTGAAGTTGTAAAGGCCCCAATGGCCAGCAACAAGCTTGTCCTTTCGAAAAAAAAAACTCAGTGTAGGCTATGGCAATGGCTTATTCAGGTTGTGTCTCAGAAGTTTCATTCTACTGCTGGATTGAAACATCATTTATTTAGTATTCAGTCTAAATTAAAATTATTAGGTAGATATTAGACGACAAGACGCATCAACGTATCGTCAGGGGGTAGTAGCTCTGAGGTACCACACAATAAAATACGTTTATATCGTTGCTCCTTTAAAAAGCTTATTTTATTCACTGAAAACAGTGAATAAAAAGCTCTTTTAATGAATAAAAGCGCTATTTTAGTGTTTGAATTTAGAAAACACCAATATATTCGACCTTGCATCTCAGCTAAACAACCTCCTTGCACAAGCAATGCTCGATACAAACTCCTAATCCAAAGAATATTTGACATACAAACTCCTTGTGCAAATAATTCCTCGAGATTTGATTGTTCGATATTTTCAAAAAGGAGTTTAGCATTAGAAAAAACTGTTTTGTGTTCTTTGCTGTCATTTAATTATTAAATTGGCGCTATTTCGAATACTTTAAGTTGCATAAACACAAAGAAAATTACTCTTTATTTTAATTTTTTTTTATTCTTTATTATTTATTTCAATTATAATTAATATTTTACTTAATTTAACATTACTTTTTCTTCATTAAATGTCTATTTTCGCTTAAATGTTTCTTTTTCTCGGAGCCATGGTATAAAGTATAGTATTCAACTCTTGAATAAAACGGATTTATATTGAGGGCCATGAATCACTCGCGTCACTCAGGGTTCTAATATTTGAATCTTTCGCTACGCTCGTGATTCATCTATGGCCCTCGCTTTAAATCCGTCCTTTATTCACTAGTTGCATAATATACTATTGTACGTTATGAACATGAGATAGAACTTTCTTTATTTACTTCGTAAAATTATATACTTTGTCAGCTGACTAATTAATGGATTGCAAATTATGCGAGCTAGCTAAATTATATCCTTGCCGTGGAAAACACATTCAAAGGGCCCTCTGCCCTGGCTCGTGATCACAAAAGATTTGACTTTGGATAAAAGACCTCTGTCCTGACTCGCGGTCCCAAATGGAATGAAACTCAACTATTTCGGAAAGCTTTCGAACGACTTACTAGTTTGAATTTAAACTTAGCTTTTTAATAAAAAAATATAATATAATAATATTAATAATAAAAAGGCGAAAGTTTGTGAGTGTGTATGTTTGTTACTTCTTTACGCAAAAACTACCGAACGCATCTGGCTGAAATTTGGTAGGTAGACAGATTAGGTCCTGGATTAACACATAGGCTACTCTTTTTTACACCAACGAGCCACTTGCGGCTCGCGCACTGCGCACCCTCGAAAAGTCATAGAAACGTTGTCCACGCGGGTGAAGCCGCGGGAAACAGTGAGTATAATATAAAAGGAGTCGTAAATGCGCAAATGTAAAGCTATGTGATCTTAACAGTACTTATCTACTGTTGTTTATGATAAGCTTTTGGTAGTGGAATTATTCCCTTCACGTTGATCGCGTAGCGTAGGGGTTGAGTTGACTTAAGCCTGGCAACTATTTCCGGCGTGTTGATACCTACTTAATTAATAATGAATCAATTTGGAATAGTAACAACTTCCTGTAAACAAAAGTTAAAAAGCAAATTGTCTGAGTAGCAAAATGTCTCGTATTTTCTTAAATTGTTCCACAAAGTTCTGACTAAGAGTAAGTATCGGAAACGGTCGAAAAGCTTTGGACTGACAATTGATAGGACAGGATTCCTTTAAATAAAGGAAGCTTAAAGCCAAGACCGAACATAGATAGTAGTAATACGCCGATAGAAATTATATTTTTTTTTTATTTAAAACCGGTAAAGTGCGATGCGATCATACTAGACGACGCTAGTTTTTCTTACGTTTAAAAACAAAACACGTTTTTAGTATGGATACTTTTACTTTTTCTAATTTTTTGTATTTTTTGTTATAACGGCAACAGAAATACATCATCTGTGAAAATTTCAACTGTCTAGCTGTCACGGTTCATGAACTGCCTGGTGACAGACAGACGGACGGACAGCGAATTCTTAGTAACAGGATCCCGTTTTTACCCTTTGGGTACGGAACCCTAAAAATGAATGTTTTTTTTGGTCTTATTTTATGCGCGCACATGCCGTTCATCCGATTGCGGTAAACCTTTGGACAGTTGTTGCGCGCATGCCCGGAAAGATAACAGGCAAAAAATAACTAGCTGCTTACTCACCATCGTCAGCCATGCGGGCGAAGTCCTATGCAAAAGCTAGTACTAAAATAAAAATAAAAATAAAATTATATGACATTTTTTTAATAAGAAAAGTTTCAGATTAAAGCATTCTTCGTATCAAATAGAAAAGCCCAGTTATGAGAATTGCCACTTTGACCCTTCATTATTAATTGATTTCAAAAATTCGAGACCTTTGATCAATAAACGACTTCTACCGGCTGAGATATAATGAAATAATTATAATAATAGGGGATCGGACTCCTAGTCATTTGAGTTACTTTTTATGATCTGTCAAAAACGAAATTTTGTTCTAAAAATGTTTGAAATACCCACAAGTGACGTCATAGATTTTTAGCGTCATTGACGAACTTATTTTGTAAATTTGGTCAATTAAAAATTCAAGACGTGATGGAAAAAACAAAACAAGTTAGGTTTTTTGAAACTTCAACAGAAGAGCAATTTAGGAAATCATATTTCAGAATTTATTTTTAATGCAGTCTGATCCTCTATTATTGTATGGTATCTTCCGGCTTTATTATAATTATATAATAACATTGACATTTTGAGGTAAGACACAAGATTGTTTAGTAGCTAGGGGTACAAAATGTCAACCAGTTAATCCGGGTTTTATAATGATATATTCCCCTGAGAATCGATATCGCTAACTGTTTCTGTACCTTCCTTTTTTAGGGTTCCGAAATCAACAAGGAACTCTCATAGTTTCGCCATGTCTGTCCGTCTGTCTGTCTCTCCGTCTGTCCGCGGCTTAGCTCAGAGACTATTAGTACTAGAAAGCTGTAATTTGGCATGGTTATACATACTCGTATTATTCACGCTGACAAAGTGGAACAATAAAATCTTGAAAAAAATATTTTAGGGTACCTCACCTATTAAATGAGGGGGTGATTTTTTTTGTTGACGTAACCTATCGTGTGAGGTGTCGTTGAATAGGTCTTTCAAAACTACTGAGGATTTGTTAAAACCTCATTTTTCTATGGAGGGATTGGTTTGCCAAATATTATGCTTTAAAGTGTAAATTTTTGTTAGTGTCGACCCCGCCCCCTACCAGATAAACCGCTATTTCAGGACATCTGAAAAAATTGTAAATAGTAGGACAAAAATAATCAATTTAAAAGGAAAACTATCACGGCTAAGTAGACTTTCTTAGTTTATGAGTAAATAGCTGTTTCCCGCGGCTTCACCTGCGTGGACAACGTTTCTATGACTTTTCGAGGGTGCGCAGTGCGCGAGCCGCTAGCCAGGTATGGTATCCATCCAAATTTCAGCCAGATCCGTACAGTAGTTTTTGCGTGAAGAAGTAACAATCATACACACTCACAAACTTTCGCCTTTATAATATTAGTTTGATGTGATGTGTGTGATAGTCGACCAACTTAAGGTACTTGCAATTGGATTTCTTAAAAGTTCATATATTTCCCATACAAAATATACGTTACAACTACAAATGTAATTTTGTTTTCTAAAATATACAATTATTTTTTGAAAAGACTACGGAACCCTGATTTGCTCGAGCCCAATTCGCACTTGGCCGGTTTTTTCCTTCGTTCGTTTTAAACTGTCTAATTTCTCAATTTCGTACAACAAAAAACCGACTTCTAAAAGGAAACTAAGGTTTTCTGGGATGACATCATCATATCCTGGTTTTCTTATCATAGTACCACCCTTGGGATATCTCCTTTCCAACAAAAAAAGAATGATCAAAATCGGTTCATAAACGACGGAGTTATCTGCGAACACACATAAGAAAAAATACGGTCGAATTGAGAAACCTCCTCCTATTTTAAAGTCGATTAATAAAATAGTGCCCACTAGTCTGGTGACTTTGTCGATAAATCAATCAATACAGTTTTATCGACTGCAATCACTAGATGTGTGATGCTGACGATTCTTTTGCGCTTTGACAACTTTACTAAAAAAATCTTACAAAAAAAATACTATACTTCCAGACATTTAGTACTTTCTGTCATTTTGAGAACCGGTCGTTCTGCGCCTAGGGTTATCTTAACCTACACTCGCGAGACTTCGTGCTCGACATACTCGTAAACACAGCTATAGGTAGATGGTGCTTTTCGGTGTTTATTCTTGCCTCACCACACTTCCTGTTATCATGACTCAGGGTCGGGAAATTGAGGTGAAACAACATATACAATAAATATTCATGACAGGCATACCTACTCGAATAAGGAAAGTCCAAGAACTAGGCCGCGGACAGACAGACGTGACGAAACTATAAGCAACTATACTTCCGGACATTTGGTACTTCCTGTCATTTTAAGAACCGGTCGTTCTGCGCCTAGATTATCTTAACCTACACTCGCGAGATTTCGTGCTCAATATACTCGTAAACACAGCAGTAGATGGTGCCTTTCGGCGTTTATTCTTGCCTCACCACACTTCCTGTTATCATTACTCAGGGTCGGGAAATTGAGGTGAAACAACACAAACAATAAATATTCATGACAGGCATACCTACTCCAATAAGGAAAGTCCAAGGACTCGCCTCGTCGAGTAACGGCAACACAATCATATTCACGGCCGAGCAAACTGAATTAGTAATACCTTATTGGAAAGTACAGTAAAATTATCTGACAGATTCGCACATGTTAGTTTTTTTTTCACATTTATTTAATAAGCAAATGTTCCCAAATAGATGTTACATTTTGGCCCCACGTTGGGCGCCAAATGTATCCTCTGTTTGGGAAAATTTGATTATTAAATAAAAGATTGAAATCCTGACTAAAAAGGTATTTTATTTGATATAAAAGAAAAATATGCCAAAAGTATCTAGCAAAATTATGATAGTATGTTAAGCTTAATATTTTTTTTTAATTAACAAAATGATTAGAATCTACGAAGAGTATGTACTTGGGGTCTATGCAAAAGTCTTAGGAGACAAAAGAGAGAGGGTATAACGCTTAATTTCAATGGATTTCAGGATTTACACAAAGTTTCAGGTTAATTCTAGAGAGGTTATTGATGAGAGAAACTATTTCGTGGCTATACAAAATGAGATTTTGGGTTCGTGGGTCAAGATTACTGCAACTACCTTATTGTACTTACAAACTAATGAATTAGCTAGCTAAAACCTATGTGGTAAAAATCTATTACATAAGAAAAGGAAATCTTAAGCTAGGAAAGTAATTCTAGGCGGGCTATGCAAGTTATGTTTTAAAAAAAAATGAAAAGAGATGTTAAGTATGTCAATGTATGGCTGGAGAGGCCAGCCGAGATAAGAAAAGGTTCAGTTTATGTGATTTGCTCACAGAGTATAGAGAATAGAAATAGCACCGCCGGAGAAATACAGAAAATATAATAATATCCAAATTTATGATTTGTTTGAAGAGATTGCATCAGGCATCTTTGCACATTTACAGCAAATGCCGAGAAACATATTCATACAAAAGAAATATATTGGAGTACACCTGTGATCTTTCTGCCTCCTGGATGGAACGCTCAGTGACGGTCCGGCTGGAGTCGAGGCGTGCAGTGGTCTGAGAGGCAGCGAGGTTCACCACCAGGTGTGTGCGGTGGTCAGCACGATCAGTGTACTCCAGCAACAAGTTCTTGGCGTGGACACACGAACCGGGTGACACCAGTGTCGAGGTTACGAGTTTCAAAGAGAAACAGAAGATAAGGCACAGGAACAACGTTGCGATTTAGCTTCACTTTTACAAAAAATATGACTTCACAGTTCACAAAGCGAGTTATTGATTCGTCCAAGAGTAGCAGCGAGTGAGCTGTGACTTTGCAGTAAGCTCGAAGTTAGTTTCCTTCGTCGGAGATCAAGAGAAAAAGCGTTCAGGGTGGTTTCCTGGCCGTATTTATATGGTGTCAAATCGAAGATTCGAGAGACTTCAAGCTCTAAAAAATCTTGGAAGTTTTACGTTCCTTTGGCGGAAGTGATCAATTTTCTAGAAGGTTCCATGGGGATGTTTGATCTATGTCGTATAATATTTGTTTCAGGTCTATTGAGGTAAAGGGATATGAGGAGATGTTAAATCTTTCATTATAATAAATTGTTTGATTTTTAAATTAAAGAGAATTGAAGTTTTTGTATGTTCATGAAGGAGTGAATGCAAGGAATTTTGAGTGTAACGGAGCGCAGGTATTGTGATTGGAGTCGAGTCAATTTGAGACACTTGGTGTGCGGGGATTGGTTGATTCTATAGGAGTGATGGTTGTGATTGGTGCAACGCTATGACATATGGCAGCGCTTGTTTTATTCGCATAAAATGTAAACAAAGGTTGGAAAATTGATGAATTATGAATTGATTTATTAAGGATTAACAGTGAGATAAGTGCAGTGATTGTTATTATGTTTGATAATGATTTTGGAGCAGTTAAAGAGGTAAGTTATTGGATAATTAGCTAAAAAATGTGACGATGTTGTTTTGCATCGTTACAAGACCCTCGCTTAGTTTCACCTGATGGTAAGTGACGATGATTTCAAAGGTAGAAGCGGGCCTATCGAGATTCCCAATGCAATATAAAACAGGCATCTTAGGGCTTGGGCACAAATCACGTGAGGTTCGATAGGAGGGAAGGGGAGGGGGCCCACGAAAAAATCACGACAGATCACGTTGGGGGGAGGGGGATATGAGGAGACCGCACGTGTATTTTTCTACAGTGAACGATCAAAGAAAAAAAAGAATACATGAGTAGATAGTATTTCTCGGTTTCACTCTAAATAAATCTTTACTTGTTAAATACTTCAAAATAGCCAGTCTATTTTACGAAATTTTGGCGCGCGTAGCCTTGACCCCGCTTGACCCCGCTTGACCCCGCCCGCTATATACAATACTATTAATCTTAAAATTAGGTTGAATTAAAAAAATACACGTGAGGTTTTGAGGGGGAGGGGGGATAGCCACCTCACCAAGTATCACCAGGGGGAGGGAGGGGGTCAAAAAGTAGCCGAAAAAACCTCGCGTGATTTGTGCACAAGCCCTTATCTTCAAGCTGGAACAATAATGCTGTTAACATTGATGTTTGGCGGCAAGACTAAGATAGGATAAGATAGTGGTAGCTAGCCAGGCAGGCTTAGGAAATGCCCTTTCAACCAAACCGAGTCTTACAAAGTTAGACTCCACAGGGAATAGAACCTGCGACCTCTTGATGTAGAGCCTTTGAACTAACCATTACGCCACGGTGACAGTCATATGGTATATACGAATACGTTTTTATACCGCATACACCATGATGATGTGGCAGGCATATTGTATGATTAGTCATTTTACTAATGGTCAGGCAAATTGCATAATTCGTCCTTATCTGCATAAAGACGAATTATGCAAATTCAGTATCATATAATATAGAGTCGAAAACCAATACAAAATTGTACCCTTAAAATATTTTTTTTGATAGTAATATATTAAATAGTAATTCATTATGTATTTAGGCAGTGCCTAGGCGACTGGACCCTTGACTCGTGACCCGCCATGAACCTTCTTGGCGAGAGACGGGGTGCGGAGGGGTGGGGCGGCGCTCGCGCATACGACCGCCGCTGACCTGTGGTGACCTGCCGCCAAACAGACAAGACATACAAGTTAATTCCACGGGGAATCGAAACCACGACGTTCTGGTGTGAAGCGAATGGACTAACCATTACGCCACGGTGGCAGTTAAACCATGCCAGCTCACAAACCTCTTTTAGTTTTGTTTTGGCTGGCAGGCGTTCGTTGACCTGGAGACTTAGACGCATAGACTGCATATTGTGTATTTGAATTTTCTTGCGGTTGACAACTAAAAATGCTAAAAAAACCTACAAAAAGTGTCTATATTTTTTTAAAACATTACATAAATTGTTAAACAAATTGCTCTCCCCCACCCCCCTCCCCCTGGGTAGCAGAAATTTAGGTAAATTGTTAAATGCCGTACACAGATTGTAAAATGAGCAAGCGAAACCTAATAGCAGAAATCTGCGTAAGGCATTTTAGAATTGGCCTGACTGATTTGTAAAATGAAGAATTACACAATATGCCTACGACAATGACATGGAAAAAGTGATAGAAGCCACGGTCTACTCACGCATCAAGGACCGTAACGAACCAATAAAGAAATATTTATTAAAAAAAAAAAATTAACGCCTTATTTATAATTTCAGCCATTTTTTTTTATTCACAGTTGGTAAGCCCTTGGCATCATCTCACCTGATGGTAAGTGACGATGATGCCGAAGATGGAAGCGGGCTTACTAAGATTCCCCAACGCAATGGAGAACTGGCTATCTTATCTTCAAGCCGGAACACATGAATGTTGTTAACACTGATGTTTGGCGGCAAGGCAAGATAAGATGGTGGTAGCTAGCCAGGCGGGCTTAGAAAATGCCCTACCACCAACCAAACCGAGTCTCACAAGTTGACCCCACCGGGAATCGAACCCGCGACCTCCTGGTGTGAAGCGAATGGACTAAACATTACGCCACGGAGGCGGTAAGAATTGCCATTTCGAAAAAACTTGCGAGGTCTAGCGAAGCCTCTACGTTTCAGCTTGGGCTTGGACAAAAATGCTTTCGTGTGTCTGTCCGACCGGCGCGGCGTCTGTCCGGCAGTTTTCCTCTACAGGTCGCATTTCTCAACCGATTCTCGTGAAATTTTATGAGCAAGTTCGATAATTGTATGTATTTTTTTGGGGATTCAGTTTTTGAAATTGAACTCGCGACACTGTTACCGTTACCGTTACTGACGCCTTTTAAGTTTTCACTTCTGTCAGCGCTCCCGGAGTGGTTTTTATAGTGAAAACTTAAACTCGCGACACTGTTACTGTTACTGTTACCTTAACCGACACCTCTCAAGTTTTAACGGCTTTAATTAAACGGCTTGATGGATTTTGTAGCACGCGTTGTTGTTAGTTTCGTCTTAACTCGTAAGTAATATAAGATAACATACATTTTTCCCAACAGCTACGAAAAGGGTTCTTAAGTCAGATTAAGTGGCCGTTAAAGCACCCTAATTTTTTTTTTTAATATTTCTCCTAGTCAGGAGAACGATAACAAAGCACATGCAATCATTAAAAAAATCAAGGGTAATTGGAATATGAGGGTTCCGTACATCCAATGGGTGACCAACGGAACCCTATTACTAAGCCTCCGCTGTCTGTCCGTTCGTCTGTCAGCGGGTTTTATTTCAAGAACCGTACTAGGTAGACAGTTGAAATTTTCTCATAATGTGTATTTTTATTGCCGCTATAACAACGAATACTAAAAACTTGAAAAAGTGAAAAAAAAGGGGGGGACTCCATACAAAAAAGGTGATTTTTATAGGTTCTTCGAAGTATATTTGATTTAGATCTATCGTAAAAACGGTAATACATACAAGCGTAAATCTTGATGTCATTAAAGTACTAATACTCAAGTAAAACAAAGGCACTAAGGAGTCCGAACTGAATATTTTTGTCGCTTGCGTTGATGTCTTTTGCTTGTAAAGTGAATTGAATAGGTATCATTGTCATTATACTATGTAGTTGTGTGAAGAGGTATGGTGGTAAGGAACCCTCGGAGGGCTAGTCCGACTCGCACTTGGCCGGTTTTCCAAGACGTTAAGACGTTCCAGGTATAACACCTAAATGCAAATTTCAAAGAAATTCGGCTTCACTAGGATGAAAGTTTGTGCCTCGGAACTACTAAATAAACACTTCGTTTTATAAATAATGCGACCTATTTTTTTAGACCACACGATGTACCGCAGCGCGTTCTAAGGTGCTGGGCGTTAGCTTCAATTGCCTCCAGGCTCCAAACTGTCGGAGAGTTACGACGCGTATTCCCGTGAACCCCGTTTTGAGGTTATGTAACACGGCGCGATGAATAGTTTTGTGGAATAACAACGTTACGCTATCAAATTTTGCGTTAAACTCTGGATTACCTAAGTTCCGTCACAGAAAGTGATTGCTTGTCCAAATCACAAGTCTTCCGTTGGCACCAGTCGTTCAAGGGGGCCGAAAGGTGGTGCCGACGAATCCCGCAGTGGTCGTCCATCAACCTCCCGACTTGACGAAAATGTGACGCGTGTACATGTGTATTGTTTAAACTCTAACCGACGGTTGAGCCTTCAATGGATAGCAGACACTCTAAACATGGCAAAAACAATCGTTTATCGCATTGTAAATGAAGATTTGACCATGAGAAAGGTGTGCGCCAAACTGGTCCCAAAAGTGTTAACCGACGAACAAAGGACATCACTGGCATGTCCGGTGCTAAGAACTCCTGGAATTGTGTGAAAATAAACCAAATTTTTTAAACTCAGTTGTCACCGGTGATGGATTCAGTAGTAGTCATGGATTTTTGAGTACGACCCGCAGACAAATAGGCAGAGTTCAGAGTGGCATACACCAGCGTCGCCCCGCCCCAAGAAGGCACGCATGAGCAAGTCCAGCATCAAAACCATGGTCATTGTTTTCTTTGACGTCAGGGGCATTGTCCGTCACGAGTTCGTACCTATAGGGACCACTGTGAACGTAGCTTACTACTTCAAAAGACTCAAAAGGAGGGTTGCACGTTGGCGAAGGGGCATCAAGGGCGCATGGAAACTTCATCACGACAACGCACCAAGCCACAGTGCTTTCCAGGACTTGGTCAGGACCCTGTTGTCAACCCTCACCCCATTGGTTCCTAAGCCTCTCTACAGTCCTGACCTGGCTCCCTCAGACTTTTTTTTGTTTCCTTGTTTAAAATGAGTCATGAAAGGAAAACATTGGGACTCGGTTGAAAATATCCAGGCTCATGTTACATAGGCTCTAAAGGACATCCCGGAGATGGCCTTCAAGGATGCCTTCCAGGCCTGGAAACACCGCTTCCAGAAGTGAATCGACGCAGAAGGGTGCTATTTCGAAGATTTTTGACGAATTGTATAATAGTAGTTTATGCAACTGTTATGTAATGACAGGTCGTGTGTTTTAACAAAATGAGGCTAAGCCGAATTTCGTTATAGAATCACACGAGTGTTTTAAGACCTAATTGCAACAGTTGCATACATTAATTTATCTACATACATATTATAAATACTCTAAGATGGGTTCAGAGGCCATAGGAAATGACCTGCACTGCTAATAGTGCTACCTGTAAAATATCTATAGACTAGACATTAAAATAATACAATAAAAATACTTATTGTAATAGTTGTAATCGACATTTACATTGGAACAATGGTATATATTTAATGGTCCTGGTTGTATTTTAGTAGGAGGGTCTTGGTTGACAGACCCACTTGAGTTTTGACAGCTGTTCCAAATTTAAACTCATGACGTTATAAAAATCAATACTGTAATAACATTAAAGTACAGATTTTACCTACTACCACAGACAAGAAAGTTCTCATAGTAAAATCGTTAATCGGTTGTCATAATGCTGGTCATTGCCTACGGATTTTGAATGCAATTTAGAGGACTTATGATACTCGTTGTTATTTTACTCGTATTATATTATATTTGATATTATGTTACTCGTATAAGGCCCGATCGCCCTAATCCAGGGCAGGCTCGAGCCCCTCGGTGGGGACGTATATGAGCTGATGTGATGATGATACTCGTATGTGTGTCAAAAAGCGTCGGTGGCTCAACCGGTAACGACTCAGTCCTCCTAACCAGAGGAGCGGGGTTCAAATCCGAACGGCCAATGTACCAATGAGTTTTTCGAAACTTACGTACATATACTCACCGATTGCTTTAACGGTGAAAGAAAACATCGTGAGAGAACCTGCACACACCTGCAAAGAAACTCGAAGGTTGTGTGTGAAGTCGACCAACCCGCACTGGGCCCGCGTGGTCGACTAAGGCCCGATCGCCCTATTTGAGGGTAGGCTCGAGCCCCTCAGTGGGGACGCATATGAGCTGATACGATGATGATATGTGTGTAGATAAATATGTATAATAATTGATTTATTATGAATTTGTCGCATTACTTATGAAACGCACACATAATTAAATGATTCAAAGAAAAACATGTTCCCCACAAAAATATTTTCAAAATGACAGTCCAAAAATTATTATCTACCCTCCCCTTTTTACGACGTTTTTCTTTATAAATTATTCACTTACATCCGGGGTGTCGAAAGCTCTTTTGTGGGGCGTTATTTTTCTGAGCCCGTAAAGAGGGAGTTAACTATTCAGGCGGGTTAGAAAAGGGTTTGAACTAAATGCAAGTGACGAATGGGCCGCCGCGCCGTTCGATGGGCTTTCAACTTGTTTGAAAGGTGCTGGTCAGCATTGGAACTGGTTGGCGTCAGTGACGTGAAAAAATTTTTTTTTAAACCACATTTTATAGGTTTCCGTACCCAAAAGGTAAAAACGGGACCCTATTACTAAGACTTCGCTGTCCATCCGTCTGTCTGTTTGTCTGTCTGTCCGTCTGTCACCAGGCTGTATTTCATGAACCGTGATAGCTAGACAGTTGAATTTTCACAGATGATGTATTTCTGTTGCCGCTATAACAACAAATACTAAAAATTAGAAAAAGTGGAAAAATAAGGGGGGTCTCCGTGGTTTTTTTTTAAACGTGAAGAAACTAGCGCCGTCTAGTATGATGACTATGATATGAAGACTTAGATAAGATGGTGGTAGCTAGCCAGGCGGGCTTAGAAAATGCCCTACCACCAACCAAACCGAGTCTTACAAATTGACCCCACCGGGAATCGAACCCGCGACCTCCTGGTGTGAAGCGAATGGGCTAACCACTACGCCACGGAGGCGGTTAAAATGTGAATGTAGGTATGTTCATTATGACTAAGGCCCGGTCGCCCTAATTCAGGGCAGACTCGGTGGGCACGTCCTGGGCTAATATGGAATGTATGTATATATACGTAGGTTTGTGTTTATGTATAGCACATAGCTCGTAAAACAGATGGCTATTGAGGCAGTAAAGTTCTCGAGTGGCGACCGCGCACCGGAAAACGTAGCCTAGGCAGGCCTTCCACTCGGTGGACCGATGACCTGGTGAAGGTCGCGGGAAGCCGCTGGATGCTGGCAGCGCAGATCCGGTCGTCGTGGAAATCATTGGGGGAGGCCTATTTCCAGCAGTGGACGTCCTTCGGCTGATATGATGTGTTTATGTATGTAAGCGTCGGTGGCTCAACCGGTAACGACTCGGTCCATCTAACCAGAAGTACCGGGTTCAAATCTGGACGGCCAATGTACCAATGAGTTTTTCAAAAACTTACGTACATACTTACCGATTGCTTTAACGGTGAAGGAAAACATCGTGAGGAAACCTGCACACGCCTGCGAAGAAACTCGAAGGTTGTGTGTGAAGTCGACCAACCCGCACTGGGCCCGCGTGGTCGACTAAGGCCTAATCGCCCTGATTCAGGGTAGGCTCGAGCCCCTCGGTGGGGACGTATATGAGCTGTAATAATAATGTATGTAATCTCATCTATCCAATGTATGTTTATCCTTCAATGCAGCCATTTGTGACATTTTGAACTACAGTTTTAATTATTTTATGTAGCTTTGCCCGCGCAAATCCCGTTTTTTACCGGTACCGTTAAAATTTCCGAATGAAAAATAGATTACGACCTATTCTCAGACCTACCGAATATACACAAAAAATTTCATGGAAATCGGTCCACCCGTTTCCGAGGAGTATGGCTACTAACACTGTGACATGAGAATTTTATATGAGACTAACTGTCCCGGCGAACTACGTACCGCCTTACATTACATTACACTGCCTTACCCTACCCTAACCTACACTACACTACACTACCCTACCCTACACTACCCTACCCTACACTACCCTACCCTACACTACTCTACCCTACACTACACTACCCTACACTACCCTACACTACCCTACACTACACTACCCTACCCTACCCTACACTACCCTACCCTACCCTACCCTACACTACCCTACCCTACCCTACACTACCCTACCCTACACTACACTACACTACCCTACCCTACCCTACCCTACCCTACCCTACACTACCCTACATAAGAACCTTCTCCTGACAATAACAAACTCGACAAAAAAAGAATTAGCGAAATCGGTCCAGCCGTTTAGGAGGAGTTCAATGACTAACACACGGACAGAAGATTTATATATATAAAGAAATGTACAAATTTTTCTGGAAGATATAAACACGTAAGAATGTTACTGATAAATTCTTGTAATTTTTATATATACGTCTGTATGTCAGGTACCGTGATGCCAAACGGAACTGAGACCTGGTCACTTACTATGGGCCTCATGAGAAGGCTCAAGGTCACTCAAAGGACAATGGAGCGTCCTATGCCCGGAGTTTCACTGCGTGCTGATCAAAACAGAAACAAGGAGTTTTTTTTCGGTTACTTTGGTTCTTGTATGGATCTCCTTGTTTCCGTTTTGATCAGCACGCAGTGAAACTCCGGGCATAGCACGCTCCATTGCCCTTTGAGTGACCTTGAGCCTTCTCATGAGGCCCATAGTAAGTGACCAGGTCTCAGTTCCGTTTGGCATCACGGGACCTGACATACAGACGTATATATAAAAGTTACAAGAATTTTAACTAAACTCTCAGAATCGCCTAATTTAAGTGCAGTGAGCATGGCAGCGGGCAGCGCAGGACCGGTCGTCGTGGAAATCCTTGGGGGAGGCCTTTGTTCAGCAGTGGACGATTTGTGGCTGATATGATGAGCATGGCACATAGCTCGCAGAACAGATGGCTATTGGGGTAGGAAAGTTCTCGAGTGGCGACCACGCACCTGAAGACGTAGCGTAGACAGGCCTCCCACACTGCTGTAAGTCGTGGGAAGCCGCTGGATGCGGGCAGCGCAGAACCGGTCGTTGTGGAAATCTTTGGGGGAGGCCTTCGTCCAGCCGTGGACATGCTTTCGGCTGATATAATGGATGATGCGTGTCCGGGGATAATTAACTTTAAAAAGCCTTAAGTATCGGTGAAGGAAAACATCGTGAGGAAACCTGCACACGCCAGCGAAGAAACTCGAAAAATGTGTGTGAAGTCGACCAACTCGCACGGGCCGGCGTGGTCGACAAAGCCGGATCGTCCTTAACCTTATTCAGGACAGGCTAGAGCCCCTCGGTGGGGACGTATATGAGCTGATATAATTATTTATAACTTTATAATTTTAATTTATTTTTATAATTATAATTTATTTATTATTGACCAAAAAAACTCCTCAAAAATATTCTCCACATGCAGCAAGAAATACAGATCAGTATTAAAATTATTACAACTAAAGCCTAAGCTAGGCAAAAGCCCGCGTTAAAGGCATTAGTCCTCTTCCAGTTGGCTGAATACATTATTTTATTAAAAAAGTAACGAAGAGAACAATTTAAAAGGTTCACTAAATTAAAAGTAGAATAATTGCAATCCTAACTATCATGCAAGCATGCAATGCGTGTATTTGCGTGTGTGTGTGTGAGTGTGTGTGTGTGTGTGTGCGTGTAGGTGTGTGCGTGTATGTGTGTGTGTGAAATGAAATGAAATGAAATATTTATTTATAACACTGGTTATACGTTAAAAACTTTATATGTAGTAATAATAATAAAAATTACAATTGTATATTAAAGGTACCCTTCTTTCCCAGGTACGTTCTCAATAGAATTATTAAAGAATTCTTCATAATTATAAAATAATTGCTCCTGGAGCCACTTTCTTAATTTATATTTAAAGGCAGATGTAGACGCTGCACTCTTAATAGATTCCGGCAAACGATTGTAGACGACGGGGCCTGTGTGGGGGGATGTGTGTGTGTGTGTGTGTATGCGGGTGTGAAATTTAAAGAGGAACTTCTACTAGTAACACTGTTCGCGGAATCATCATTCTAAAATAATTCAACAATATCCCCGCGGTATACCGCGAGACATCAAATTACAGAATACCGTATTGCCTGTTGTGCATTGTTAGATAAATTCCTTAGGCGGTACCCTCGGCTCTTCCCCGCCATTTCTCCTACTAATTATTGCCCCTACAGAGGCGGTGCTAAGGGAAAACGATGTAATAAGATCTTTTATAATCTAATTTATTAATTTTCTTCGCTCATTATTCTTGCTACTTTCGGGGTGGCGTTACGTAACGAGCAAAATATAGGCAACACTGTTCTAAGAATGAATGTAGGGTAATTAAGGTCTTTATTCGCTGAAGACGATTGATATCTTTGTATCCTTACTAATATTTCCTTCCTTACTAATAATGTGAAAATGTGTTTGTTTGTTGCCTTTTCACGCTTCAACGCCTTGACCGATCTTAATGAAATTTGGCATGCAGGTAGCCTGTGTCACGAGGAAGGACATAGGCTACTTTTTATCCCGTGAAAATAGTATAGCCCGATGCAGTTCATGGGGGAACTGAAAATATACTCTTTTTTGGTTAATTTCTTTAACATCGCAACGGAACAATGGGTTGTGTAATTTTTTGCACAGATATGGTTGAGGGGGGAAATGACATGATTTACTAATGAGCATATCCTTGCGGCTCGCGCACTGCGCACCCTCTGAAACGGTCATAAAAACGATTTCCACACGGGCGAAGCCGCGGGCAAAAGCTAGTAATATTATAAATGTGAAAATGTGTTTGTTTGTTTGTTACCTTTTCACGCTTCTACACCTCAACCAATCTTGATGAAGTTTGGCATGCAGGTGCAGGTAGCCTGTGTGTCTAGGTAGGACATAAGCTACTTTTTATCCCGTGAAAAAAGCACAGTGCGATGCAGTTCCTGAGGAAACTTGAAAAAAATACTCTTTTAATATGGTGAATTTCTTTAACTTTATTTTTTACTAGCTTTTTCCCGCGGCTTCACCCGCGTGGACATCGTTTTAATGACTATCTTTAAGGGTGATTAGTAAATTATGTCGTTTCCCACCTACTTAACCATCTGTGTGCACAAAATCGGGGGGGCACAATATGGCGGACTCCCGAAGATGGAGGTCCAGTTATTTTTATGCATCCCAATGATATGGGTATCAAATGAAAAGGTTTTCTGAGAGGAATACGAAATAATTTAAATTCTTTTTAAATTAAAGATTGTACCTAAATGTTTTTAGGTTTCCGAAAATTATTTTTTAATTTAATTTTTAAAGTAATAAACTGCCGCTTTTCCCGTGATTTCGCCCACGTGGACATTATTTTATAGAAAACGGTTTGCTAGTGTAAATATAGCATTTCTCCGGAAGCCTCCGGAACTATATCGGAGTATGCGAATTAGTAGTGTAATTCACTTCCCACCCCGTCAACTGTATCGTGCAAAAAAAAACACATTGATCCGTTGCTCTATTGCTACGTAGAGGAAGGACAAACACACAAATAAACACACTTTCACATTTATAATATTGGTAAGGAAGTAAGCATAAGGATTAAATACACAAAACAATTATTTAACCGCCTCCGTGGCGTAATGGTTAGTCCATTCGCTTCACACCAGGAAGTCGCGGGTTCGATTCCCGGTGGGGTCAATTGTAAGACTCGGTTTGGTTGGTGGTAGGGCATTTTCGAAGCCAGCCTGGCTAGCTACCACCATCTTATATTAGTCTTGCCGCCAAACATCAGTGTTAACAACATTGATGTGTTCCGGCTTGAAGATAAGATAGATAACCTGTTCTCCATTGCGTTGGGGAACCTTGGTAATCTTCGGCATCATCGTCACTTACCATCAGGCGAAATCATGCAAGGGCTTACCAATTGTAAACTAAAATAATAATAATAATAACCTTTGTTGAATATTTGTCTAGACAAGAGGGACAGAGCCTTCAGAGACTTAACAGCGGAACACAAATAGGTAACCTATAAATATATATGGTTACAACGCCCAAATAATACTGTATGATACTGTATATATAATTATGTTGGTGTACATCACTTGTGACGTACACAGTATTAACAAGTACTCACATGAATAAATTACCACTCACACAGATAAATGTCGTGTCTTTTCATCTCTCACCCGAGGCGGGGAAGACTCGAAAATAATTTGCTCCAACACATAAGGCTTAACAGAAAAAGAGCACAACTCAAGAAATAATATTTTACTAAATCTTGGAATAAGCTTATAACGACCTATAAGACTTGGTGAAGATCGCAGGAAGCCGATGGATGCGGACAGCGCAGGACCGGTCGTCGTGGAAATATTTGAGGGAAGCCTTTGTCCAGTAGTGGATGTTTTTCGGCTGATATGATGATGATGACGATGAAGCTTATAAACTAGTGATAATCTTTGAATGTTAATTTAAAAGTATCAAGTGACTTAACCTATCATACCTTTCTTTAATTTTAAACATAACAATATTTTAACGTGTTAACGTAATAGTGGTCGCTTGTCGCTTACTATGGGCCTCATAGGAAGGCTCCAAGTCACCCAAAGGGCAATGGAGCGTGCTATGCTCGGAGTTTCTCTGCGTGATCGAATCAGAAACGAGGAGATCCGTAGGAGAACCAAAGTAACCGACATAGCTCACAGAATCGCAAAACCTGAAAGGCAGTGGGCAGGGCACATTGCTCGTAGAACAGATGGCCGATGGGGCAGTCAAGTTATAGAGTGGCGACCGCGCACCGGAAAACGTAGCGTAGGCAGGCCTCCAACGCGGTGGACCGACGACCTGGTGAAGTTCGCGGGAGGCCGATGGATGCGAGCAGCGCAGGACCGGTCGTCGTGGAAATCCTTGGGGAGGCCTTTGTCCAGCAGTGAACGATTTTCGGCTGATATGATGATGATGATGATGAAGCTTATAACAACTAGTGATAAGCTCTGCATATTAATTTACAGCTATCAAGTGACTTAAGCTATCGTACCTTTCTTTAATTTTAAACTTAAGAATATTTAATAAGAACGTAATAAGTAGAAGTTCCCTATTACCCCTTTTAGTCAGCGTACATAACTAAATTTCGTAAATGGAAAATTTAACTTTGTCTTGTGATGACTGTAATTAGACGGGAATCAGCAGGAAAGCTAAAAAAATAGTGTGTGGTTTTATGAAACCACGGTAAAAGTGAAACTTTTTTTCACTATATTAGACATTTACAGAGCACGAAACGATCATGGTTGCTCTCGTCTTGGAGCTACGGTACAGAGGACGAAACGATCACACCGACCGTCACGCGACACACACACGAAAAAATTTGAGACGATTTAATAAAATTTTCACTTTAAAAACCTTCCTACGAAAACTAATAAAAACTTACTTGGGCCGTTTCTTGCACTGAACCGAGTATAGGCGCGACGATATATCGTAGGTCGTCTCGATTCATTAGCGAAATTAACCGTTGTAATATCGTCTGGCCCGACGACGAGGACGCGGCGACGAATCGCTTTGACACCGAAAATTGCTCTGGATTTTTGCGTGGATAAACAGGATTCTGCTTCATCCTCGGCTTATTCCGTTGTCATGATCATACCGACCGTCACGCGACACACACACGAAAAAATTTGAGACGATTTAATAAAAGTTTCACTTTAAAAACCTTCCTACGAAAACTATTAAAAACTTACTTGGGCCGTTTCTTGCACTGAACCGAGTATAGGCGCGACGATATATCGTAGGTCGTCTCGATTCATTAGCGAAATTAACCGTTGTAATATCGTCTGGCCCGACGACGAGGACGCGGCGACGAATCGCTTTGACACCGAAAATTGCTCTGGATTTTTGCGTGGATAAACAGGATTCTGCTTCATCCTCGGCTTATTCCGTTGTCATAATAATTATTGTGACAGTGGCTTGCAAGTCTCTTCGAAAAGATAAGGCATTTTTTTTTTACCGTGTAGATAACACGTTTATTTGTCACTGCAATCACACACATACTATTACACTCATACATAATATATAACAAAACATAACAAATTAAGAAGAGCATAAAAAATAATACAAAAACATATGTGTGTTGCAGTAGTACTTATAAAAGGGCCGTGACTCAGTGTGTTGTTTTTTTATCTTTGTTATCTTCCTCTCTTACCATCAGGTGAGATGATGCCGAGGGCTTACCAATTGTAAATAATAATAATAATAATTATGCGTAATAATTTTAGAAAAACCTAAAAACTTTTAGGTACAAGCTTTAATTTGAAAATAATTTTCTCTTCTCAGAAAACCCTTTCATTTGATACCCATATTGTAGGAAATAACTTGTCCGCCATCTTGGGTGTGCCGCCAAGTTGGATTTAGAATGACGTCACATAGTTTATTTTTTATTATTTATTTATATAATTATTAATCGAAAAAATGAGTACATAGGTAAACATTAGACCCACAAAACTGAATGATCAGTTTGTCTGTGGGATCAACAGTCTCACAATTATACGTTACAATCATAGATAAGACTGTGGTACTTAACAAGATTCTAAGTGAATCGGTACGTCGTATGCAAGAGCAAAACTACATTACAGGCTGTTCATGAAAAAAATTTTTAACATATTTTTAAATTTACTTTTTTTACCATGCATTGTCATCCAAACTGAACGTGTATACAAAATTTCAGTTCATTCGGTGGAAGGTATCTGCTTCAAAATTGAGTTGCTAGATTCCACCCGAACAAACAAAAGCTAAATAAAAGTTAAATAAAAGCTTGTAAAAAGGTTGAAAGTTAAGGTACACAGGCCAGCACATCAAGCACTTTGGACTTTGTACCATTCTTATGCCGAATGCATATGGATCAGAATCGCACTACGAGTGTATAGCTTGATGTGCTGCCCTCTGTACATAGGCTAGCACATCAAGATAGACACTTTGGACTTTGTACCGTTCTTATGCCGTACGCTTAAGGATCCAAATCGCACTACGAGTGTATAGCTTGATGTGCTGGCCTCTTGTACGAGTATATACGGGTGTAAAAAATTGTTTAAGGCTCGTTGTTTAAGGCTCTACTCAACAAATTTCTTCAAGGAACCCATAGTCAAGTCAATTATCATTAAAAAAAAACTACGCTCCATAAAAAAATGCACAAATTCGTTTATTTGATCGATTTATATGAAGTTTATTTTGGTTGGGTCTCTTTGGAAAAGTTCTGTGGAAAAGTTGCTCAGTAAAAAGAGTAGAAGCCCTCCAAACTTATTTTCACCATGTATACTTTTTTATTTTATTGTAATTAATTATTTGCATGCAATTAAAAACTATTTTTAATGATGCTAAAGAAGTATAACTTCTCACGCGCGTACTTAAGAACACGCACCCATTTTTTTTATCCATTATAAAAGACCCGCGTACGATTTGGCTGTTTTTACAAATGCCCGAACATAAAACAAAACCACAGAAATATCACAAAAAAACAGCATTCCCAGTCCCCAAATCGTACATCAAACGTATACCCACTTAAACGATGCAATACCCCAGCTATCAGGCGACGGAAGACGTATGGCTCCACCAGGGAATACGCCCAGAGGATAATTTTGCAAATACACAACCATCCTGGGGAATGTTCGACGATTTTTCGTCGCTCCGCGATTTTTGAGAAGGACCGCACAGCGATGCTCTCCCGTAAATTTGTTTGTAGCAAACTCAGCCAAGACTGTTTGGTTCCGCCCGAGTTTGTTGACTATAAATAAGTGAGTTATATTTTTTTCTAGGCATATGGTTTTATAACGTTTCATTTGTGTCTTTCTTTTTTTAACCGAATCTAACCCATTTAAGTATAATTGTTATTTGAACGGAAAATACATTGCTACCTAGCAATAAAGCCGCCTATTGTATAGGCTTTCTTCTATATTGTTAACTAACTGTTTCCCGCGGCTTCACCCGCGTGGACAACGCGTTTCTATGATTTTTCGAGGGTGCGCAGTGCGCGAGCCGCAAGCGGCTCGCGAGCGTGAAAAAGAGTAGCCTTCGTGTTAATCCAGGTCCTAATCTGTCTACCTACCAAATTTCAGTCAGATCCGTTCCGTAGTTTTTGCGTGAAGAAGTAACAAACATACACACTCACAAACTTTCGTCTTTATAATATTAGTGTGAAGTGTGATGTGTTTTTTTTTTAAATGTTGTGATGCATTAAAGAATATTGTATTATTCTGTATGAAAGCGTCAAACTGGGTGTGATTACAGTACAAACCCTAAAGTAAACCAACTAATATTAAAAACCAGTCAAGTGTAAGTCTTACTCGCGCTTAGTATTCCAAACTAAATAAAAAAAACGTATGCGTCTCAGCGTCGACGCGCAACAGGAGTTTACCCATGAAACAATTTTTAGACCTCCAACCTCCGGCCTCGCACGGAACGCTACGGGCTTTGCCATTCCTGGAGCTCCTATATGGAGCTCGGCCTCCGCCTTCGCATTAGGCGGCATGGCCATGTTTCCTTAACCTTCGTGACTGTAAAAACGTAATGACCCTATAAGTTAGTACCACATACTTTCATAATACGTTACCGATCAATACTCGATTTCACTCCTCATGTATTTTTCATATCGTGCTATATAAAAAACAATTCGAAAGGTGTAAACTCCCATAAACTTCAAAAATATGTCACTTTTATTGATGTCTATTGAATGAAATGAATCGTTCTCGTGTGGAGAGGTGGCACGTAACCCTCGGTGTGCGAGTCCGACTCGCACTTGACCATTTTATTTGATCAAACTCACTCAGAATCTCAATAAAAACTTTTTTAATATTTTTTTTTGTCTCATATTTGTAAACTCACTACGTAGCGCATGCGGTTCTTTTTTCAAATTTGGCGCGAAAACAAGTAACACATACATACAATAATCTTAATATATATAAATCTCGTGTCACAATGTTTGTCCTCAATGGACTCCTAAACCACGTAACCGATTATAATAAAATTCGCACACCATGTGCAGTTCGATCCAACTTGAGAGATAGGATAGTGCAGTGTAGGGTAGTGTAGTGTAGGGTAGTGTAGTGTAGGGTAGTGTAGGGTAGTGTAGGGTAGTGTAGGGTAGGGTAGGGTAGTGTATGTAGGGTAGGGTAGGGTAGTGTAGGGTAGTGTAGGGTAGGGTAGTGTAGTGTAGTGTAGGGTAGGGTAGGGTAGGGTAGTGTAGTGTAGTGTATGTAGGGTAGGGTAGGGTAGTGTATTGTAGGGTAGGGTAGGGTAGGGTAGGGCAGTGTAATGTAATGTAAGGCGGTACGAAGTTCGCCGGGACAGCTAGTATACCTATATAATACACTGTGGTCGGGGATAGGTAGAATCTCGTGTCACAATGTTTGTCCTCAATGGACTCCTAAACCACTTAACCGATTATAATAAAATTCGCACACCATGTGCAGTTCGATCCAACTTGAGAGATAGGATAGTGCAGTGTAGGGTAGTGTAGTGTAGGGTAGTGTAGTGTAGGGTAGTGTAGGGTAGTGTAGGGTAGTGTAGGGTAGGGTAGGGTAGTGTATGTAGGGTAGGGTAGGGTAGTGTAGGGTAGTGTAGAGTAGTGTAGGGTAGTGTAGGGTAGGGTAGTGTAGTGTAGGGTAGGGTAGGGTAGTGTAGTGTAGTGTATGTAGGGTAGGGTAGGGTAGTGTAGTGTAGGGTAGGGTAGGGTAGGGTAGGGTAGGGTAGGGTAGGGTAGGGTAGGGTAGGGCAGTGTAATGTAATGTAAGGCGGTACGAAGTTCGCCGGGACAGCTAGTATACCTATATAATACACTGTGGTCGGGGATAGGTAAAATTTTTCGTTTAACGCACTTCGGGTATCATCGCGTGACATCGTAGTTTGATTTTACTCCCATATATTTCATACCCCGGCCTTATATTATATGAAAATCGATTCTTAAGGAGTAAACTCCAAAAAATCATAACTAACCTTCAGAACCAATAAAATATTGACATATCTTTTCAATAGAACCAATCTGAAATGTTTTTTTTAAATTAGAAACATTCGTGACAATAACGATGTAGAGGGTCTTAGTTGCGGTCTTAGTCAAAGGCCTGCGCATGGTGTGAAGTTGGCATCGTTTCATTTAAGAGGACCCTGACGCAAAGCATTTAATACCCAGCTTATGAGACAAGCAGTTGTAACGTCTTACGAGGGAAACACAAGGTGTCCAATATTGCAGTCTAGCGATGCAGCTGTCTGAGTGGGAGATTTTAAAGGCAGAATAATGCTGATAGTCTTCCGATGTTTGTTTAAGAGTTGATTTTTTTTTATTATTCACAATTCAATAAAAGCGTCGGTGGCTCAACCGGTAACGACTCGGTCCATCTAACCAGAGGTACCGGGTTCAAATCTGGACGGCCAATGTACCAATGAGTTTTTCAAAACTTACGTACATACTTACAGATTGCTTTAACGGTGAAGGAAAACATCGTGAGGAAACCTGCACACGCCTGCGAAGAAACTCGAAGGTTGTGTGTGAAGTTGACCAACTCGCCCTGGGCCTGCGTGGTCGACTAAGGTCTAATCGCCCTGATTCAGGGTAGGCTCGAGCCCCTCGGTGGGGACGTATATGAGCTGATATAATAAAATTCACAATTGGTAAACCCTAAAAACCCACAATTTGTAAATAAAAACTGACCAGGTTACCTACCTACTCTCCACTTTTGGACAGTTGAATAGGAATACTATGTCACTCAGCTAACGTCACCTCGCACACCAAAATTCATCAGCCGTTTCGGCACCATCGTCACTTACCATCAAGTGAGATGATGCCAAGGGCTTACCAATTGTGAATAAAAAAAATAAAGTAAAAAAAAAGGCTCAGCCAAAAAAACTTGCAGTCATCAATACACACATTCATACATATATTTGAAAAAAAAAACGTGTGGCACTCGGGGACTGCCGCGGTAAAGCTATTGCATAGCATTTTCTTTCAACTTAAGCAATTATAATTATTTATTTATTTTTTATTTATGCAGTATTTATTCACTATTTTTTGATGTTTTACTGTTTTTGTGTGCTCCTTTTGATTGAAGGACCATATAGTCCTTGGGGCGCGGGATGTTTATGTAATAAATTAACACTAAGAAAGTTACACCAGTAAAATTGACTAAGTCCTTTTAGTACCGCAAATCGCTAATTAAACGTTACGTTACGCTCGGCCGAGCTACATGGCGTAGGGGGAGTGGGGAGTGTTAGGTTTTATTTTCGTTACGGAATTTCTTGATTCGGTCACAGATTACTAAATAGTTACTTCGATTCGGTCACCGCGCTCAAAGCCCGCGATAAAAGCTATGCAATAGCTTAATACCCTCCTTTTTGGCCAGTAGGGTAAAAAGATCCGCGCACCCTCGATACCAGGCGAACAAGGCCGCGGGTAAATGCTCGATATAGAATAAAAATGTGTGTGGTTTTATGAAACCACGGTAAAAGTGTTTTTTTTCACATTATAGACATTTATAGAGCGCCAAACGATCATGGCTGCTCTCGTCTTGGAGCTACGGTACAGAGGACGAAACGATCATGTAATAAAAATTTCACTCCTCTTGGAGCTACGGCACAGAGAACGAAACGATCATGGCTGCTCTCGTCTTGGAGCTATGGTTCAGTGGACGAAACGATCATGTAATAAAAGTTTCACTCCTCTTGGAGCTACGGCACAGAGAACGAAACGATCATGGCTGCTCTCGTCTTGGAGCTACGGTACAGAGGACGTAACAATCATGGCTGCTCTGACGAAAAAGTTTTAGACGATGTTATAATCTCTTTGCCGTCACCCAACACACAGACGAAAAAGCTTGAGACGATGTCATAAAAGTTTAACTTTAAAAATGTAACCGTTTCCAAGAGGTTCCCACTTGTAAATGTGATCCTATTGTTGGCAGTCCACATCTAAGCCACTCCGCTCGAAGACGGTTCGTCGGTCGGAAAATCAATTTTGGACAGTGCCAGGAACTAGCACCCTGTCGGACTATTCTCATTTTGACTACAGAAATACCTAAATACAGCCTTAGAGAGCGTTCAAGTATTACGTAACAAATTTGGGGGGGGGGGGTCTTGTATAACGTTACGATGCGTTACTGGAGCGGGAGAGGTGGTTTTAACTAAGCGTTACGTAAAATTGTTTTTTTAATTACTATTAGTGCGATTAAAACAATAACAAAGGTATTTTAGCGACTTTTCGGTACTTTACGCCACATAATTAATTATATTGTGACTTCAGGTAAAAATGGTCACTTGGTGGTTACGTAACGTTTTACTAGTTGTACAGACAAACGTTACGGCGCATTACATGGGGGGAGGGGGATCATCTGGTGAGATGATGCCAAGGGCTTACCAATAGAGAATAAAAAAATAAAAAAAAATCTCCAAAAATTTCGTTACGTAATACTTGAACGCTCCTAGATCACTGTGGTATTGGTCTCATTGCCTATTAAATCCACTATCTGTGGTCGGTAATTGCTTGATTGGCGAGTTGCTTCGTTGGAACTGGTGCTTTGTAAAATGTTGTCTGTAAAGGGGTTTGAAAATTTTTGTATGGAGACTGGCATACTGGAGTCCGCAATTTAATTGTTTTTTAAAAAAAATTACGTCGCACATTGATACCTATATATTTGGAGAGGGGACATATAGACAAACAAAAACTGTCATGTAACATAGTGTCCTAAAACGTCACGTTACGGAGATAATTGATATTGATATATTCCATAATAATTTTGAATATTTTTAACTTATAAATTATCTCAGAAACGTGACACTTAGGCCAAAATGTTTTATGGCATTTTTTGTTCTTCTATAGGTCCTCTATCAAAAAACACAGGTTAGATTGTGCGACGCCTTTGGTCGCTTGCTAAGGTTCAAGGTCACCCAAAGGCAGTGTAATCTTATGGCGCCTTGCACACTTGCGCGTCTGAGACGCGGCATGCGAGCCGGACCCACGCGTCTTGTGGTTTGTCGTACGTGTGTTGTGTATTATTTGTGATTTTACGATGAGATGGGTTGAGGTGCACTTAAAGGGCTGATATACAAAAAATCTCTGCATAAAAATAAAAAATAAAACCGGCCAAGTACGAGACAGAACCGCACACACAGGGTTTTGTACCATCATACTAGATGGCACTAGTACAAGGGTTCCGTACCATCATACTAGATGGCGCTAGCAAAGTATATACAATTAGTACTAACATCAGAGATTTGTTACCATAGATGGGTTATGCACTAACAAACAAATTTGAAAATCGAAGCCATTTACACACACATCATTATAGGTAGTTCCCTTCTATTGCACCGAATGTTACTAAGAAAGAGATGCCAATTGGCATCTTTTTTTTTGCTTCACTTTTTAGACACATGTAACCTATCTACCTCCCCTTATATATAGCATATCTCTGACTAACATACAGTATGGACACTCCCTGCCGCTCTCTAAATTGCGACCTCACCCCCTCGTCACCCAGATTGATACAGATTGTTTGTCGAACGTATATAGGATTTCGCCGCCATTTTGTATTTTTCGGCATTCCTTTTTTGAAACGTTATTTCTGACCCATTGTATGAAGTTTCCAAATTGTGGCGCTAGTTTCTTCACGTTTAAAAAAAACACGTTTTTTGTACGGAGACCCTGTTATTTGTTCACTTTTTCTATTTTTTGGTATTTGTTGTTATAGCAGCAACAGAAATAAATTATCTGTGAAAATATCAACTGTCTAGCTATCACGGTTCATGAAATACAGGCTGGTGACATATAGATAGACAGACAGACGGACAGACAGGGAAGTCTTAGTAATAGGGTCCCGTTTTTACCCTTTAGGAACGGAACCCTCGAAAAAGCTCTTTTAAGTGGTTCCACCCCTTTGTCGTCAATGTTCCACCTTTTCGCACGAAGCGTTTTGCTTCTTCCTTCATCATGCGAACGGCCAAGGAGTAGAATTCCCTTCCGGCGTCTGTATTCCCCGATTCGTATAATTTAGGAATCTTCAAGACGAGAGTGAATAGGCACTATTTGAGCTTGCGTGTTACATCCTCGGCTGCATCGGCACTTACCATCAGGTGAGGTGTAGCCAAACGCACTCAAATTTTTAATAAAAAAAAAACTCCAACCCAGAAATATTCATAGAAAGTTTCGCGCCGTAGTCGCGCCGTGGTCGCGCCGTGGTCGCGCAGGTGTGCACGAAAAGTTTAACGAGAGGTGCGCGTTGTCGACTGAAGCTTTTTGCTTGTAATGTGATTAGCTGATTAGGTATCATTGTCATAGTTCTGTGGAGAGGTGTGGTGGTACGGAACCCTCGGAGCGCTAGTCCGACTCGCACTTGACTGGTTTTTTTTTAATACGAGTACTTACAACTAAATTACCCTTCTGACACACATTTCTGGTCACCAGTGTTTTTATTATTTTCTGTAATTATAATGGAACTAGCTGTCCTGGCGAACTTCGTTCCACCTTACACTACACTACACTACCCTACCCTACCCTACACTACCCTAAACTACCCTACCCTACTCTACCCTAAACTATCCTACCCCATCCTACACTACCCTACTCTACACTTCACTGCACTACGCTACCCTACACTACACTACCCTACCCTACCCTAAAACCAATTATTTTTTGACTGATATTTTTTTTATTGATGACATATTTTATTACTTATTTTCCTATTCCGGACGAAGACAATAGCAAAAACACAAAAATCATAAAAATTGGTCCAGCCGTTCTTGAGTTATAAATGGTGTAACTAACACGACTTTCTTTTATATATATAACTAGCTGTCCTGGTGAACTTCGTTCCACCTTACACTATACTACACTACACTAAACTACACTACCCTACCATACACTACCCTACCCTAACCTACCCTACCCTACACTACACTACACTACCCTACCCTACCCTACCCTACCCTACACTACACTAAACTACCCTTCCCTACACTACCCTACACTACAGTACCCTACCCTAACTACACTACATCTACACTAAACTACACTACCCTACCCTAAAACCAATTATTTTTTATTTTTTGTTGCTGAATATCATATTTTAATACTTATTATCCTATTCCCGACGAGGACAAATGCTAAAACACAAAAATCATAAAAATTGGTCCAGCCGTTCTTGAGTTATAAACGTTTACTTTATTTGGCATGACCTGAACCAGCAAAACGGGAATAGCCGTCGGAATTGTGGACGTCAATTGGGTTGGGTGCTCGCTCGCCGCTCGAATCGCTCGATATGCAGATGTGTGCTCGTTAGTCGACTCTCTTCTGCACTGCTCTTTGGCATAGTTAGGGCCCATACCATGTACATACAATACAAACATATACATAATAGCACACACACATATTATAAGGTGTAACAAAATTAGCTAAAACTATTTTAACTGGTGCCTCTACCCATGAAACTGAACAACTTTCCCCATGGAACACATAGTCAAGTCGCAAAAAAATGTGGCTCTCCCATACTAACTCGATCAGCTGATCAGCCAACTTAGTATGGGAAGTTCAAATTTTTTTTTGAGATTTGACAATGGGTATCATGGAGAAAGTTGTTCAGTTTCATGGGCATAAGCACCAGTTTAAATAGTTTCAGCTAATTTTGTTAGACCTTATACAGTATGTAACAAAATTGGTGTAGGTCCCGTTCACTGAGGGTTCTACACGTCATACTGAACAACTTTCCCCAAGGAACCCATAGTCAATTCTCAAAAAAAAATTTGTACTTTCCATACTAAAATGCACAAAATCGGTCGATCAGCTGATCGCTTTGTATGAAGAGTAAAAACATTTTTTTACGTTTTCAGTAAAGTCGTAGAACAAAAGTTGTTCAGTATGATGAGTAGAAGCCCCAGTGAACGAGACCTACACCAATTTCGTTACACCCTGTATAAACACCCACACACACACACACGCAGAGACACTCCCACACACTCGTAAATAAACATGCATTCAATCTCACGCACGCACATAATTACTTACACGCGCGTGCTTATTAATACGTAGCGCATATATTTGTAAAGTATTGTTGTTTTTAATTATTTTTTGTTGTATCTCTGTGTTGTTTATTAGTTATGGAAGAGCGGATTCTTCTGGCACAAGTATTCTTATACTTAAAAGAAGTCTCCTGCAACATGTAATATTTTTTACAATGAGATACCGCAATAAACTTTTTTCATTTTTATTAATACCAACCAACAAAGGGAGCGTCCATTAAGAGGAAACACGGGCGTCTTTTTTTCCATACAAACGTAGTCCCCTGTTTCCTCCCTGGATAGTGATAATAGAGCAAAAATTTTTTTTTCCATAAAACCTATATCTACCATGGCCACGCCCCTGTCTTTAGTTTTTTCTCATATTCTAATTAAAATAGGAAGTAGAAGCCTTCAAAAACTAAGAAAATTGACCAATTGAAACGTCACTTTCAGATACGTACCAAAAATATAATACGCATATCTATACATATAAAAGAAAATCGTGTTAGTTACACAATTCATAACTCAAGAACGGCTGGACCAATTTTTATGATTTTTGTGTTTTTGCATTTGTCTTCGTCGGGAATAGGATGTATTAAATTTATGTATTAAAATATGGTATTCATCAATAAATATGGTATTCATCAATAAAAAAAAATATCAGTCAAAAATTAATTGGTTTAAGGGTAGGGTAGTGTAGTGTAGTAAGGGCAGGGTAGAGTAGGGTAGGGTAGTGTAGTGTAGTGTAGGGTAGGGTAGGATAGTGTAATGTAGGATAGGGTAGGGTAGTGTAGTGTATGTAGAGTAGGGTAGGGTAGTGTAGGGTAGGGTAAGGTAGGGTAGTGTAGGGTAGGGTAGTGTAGTGTATGTAGGGTAAGGTAGTGTGGTGTAGTGTAAGGTGGAACAATGTTCGCCGGGAGAGCTAGTTGATAATAAAATGATAACATGGAAGCATAGGTAAAGCGTTTTTTTTTAATTATTCTTGAATCTTCCGGTGCACTCGAGAGCTTTGTTACCCTAGAAGCCATCTGTTGTACCTATAAGACAATGAACCAAGCTTGTGTTCATGAAATTAAGCAGTTTTTTTAAAGGAATCTAGATCGCCTCCGTAGCGTAATGGTAAGTCCATTCGCTTCACACCAGGAGGTCACGGGTTCGATTCCCGGCGGAGTCAACTTTGTAAGACTCGGTCTGGTTGGTGGTAGGGCATTTTCATAGCCCGCCTGGCTAGATTCCACCATCTTATCTAAGTCTTGTCGCCAAATATCAGTGTTAACAGCATCCATGTGTTCCAGCTTGAAGATAAGATAGCCAGATCCCCATTGAGTTAGGGAATCTTGGTAAGCTAGCTACCATCTTCGGCATCATCGCCACTTACCACCAGGTGATGGGTGAATAGATACTTTTCCAATACCCATAAAATTTGTCTTTAGTCAACTCGTGGAGACCAAAAATTATTTTTTTTATTCACTATTCTTAAGCCCTTGGCATCATCTCACCTGATGGTAAATGACAATGATGCCAAAGATGGAAGCGGGCTTACCAAGACTCCCCAACGCAATGGAGAACTGGCTATCTTATCTTCAAGCCGGAGCACATTAATGTTGTTAACACTGGTGTTTGGCGGCAAGACTTAGATATGATGGTGGTAGCTAGCCAGGTGGGCTTACAAAATGCCCTACCACCAACCAAACCGAGTCTTACAAGTTGACCCCACCGGGAATCGAACCCGCTACCTCCTGGTGTGAAGCGAATGGACTAACCATTACGCCACGGATGCGATCTTTTTACTAATATACCAGCAAAGCCGCTTCTCTGTAGCCCGCCTGGCTAGCTACCACCATCTTATCTAAGTCTTGCCGCCAAATATCAATGTTGATATCATTGGTGTGTTCCGGCATGAAGATAAGATAGCCAGTTCCCCATTGCGTTGGGGAATCTTGGTAAGCCCGCTTCCATCTTCGGCAACATCGTCACTTACCACCAGGTGAGATGTTGTCAAGGGTTTACCAATTGTTAATAATAAAAAAAAAATGTCTTGTTTATCGTTGCTTCCTTGAACAAAAAAAAATGTTCAGTTTTTTAGTGTTCCGCACCTCAATCACATCCCGGACACTCATACAACGGGCGATAAATTATATTTCTAAAAACAAATGACGAAACAAATGAAATCGCGGCGAAATTATTTACGTTCGAGAACTAAACTTAAACCAATCTGTATCAACTAAGATACGAGGGGGTGAGGTCGGAATCTAGAGAGCGACAGGGAGTGTCCATACTGTATGTTCAAACTCAAACTCAAATATTTTATTGCTGATTATTGGTTTACATTAGGTCTTAAATAAATTGTACTATGTTCGCAATAACCTGCCTTAAAAAAGCATGCAATATTATATGTTAATTAATTATAGATAATGTCAAAGAATTAAATTAATCAAAATAATCTGCAAACTATGTCGAGTCAGTTTTTACAAAATCGGTCCACTTTTTCTTTCATAAATTCATCGATACTGTAATAACATTTTTCAATCATTAAATTGTAAACACTTGTTTTAAACCTAGGCAAAGACAGCATTTTGATATTTCCTGGTAGCGCATTGTATAAGGATACACTCATATAGATTACATTTTTGTGGAATAACGCAGATTTAGACCTTGGCAAAACTAAATCACAAGCATATCTAGAGGAAAATTTAGTAGTTGGTTGTTTTGATTTGAACATACTTAGGTTATTTTTCACAAACATACAAACCTCGAAAATATACAAACACGGCAATGTTAATATTTTGTTCTCCTTAAAGTAAGGACGACATGATTCTATTTGTTGGAGATTAAAAATAGCCCGATTACAGCGCTTTTGAAGTTTGAAAACCAGATCTTTGTTAGTGGAATTACCCCAAAGTAATATTCCATATCGAAGGTTGGACATAATATAAGAGTGAAATGCAAGAATAGCGGTTTTCCTCGTGGAGACATCAGATAGTCGTTTTAAAGCATACACAAAATTACTAAGTTTATTAACGATGTACTCAATATGATCCTTCCAATCTGTAAAACGATCGACAACAATTCCAAGGAACTTAGTGTTACTGGCACATTCAATTTTTTCACCTTCATACTACGTTCATAGCATAATTCAATATCCAACGGATTACCTTGTGGAGCATAAAATTGTATGTACTTCGTCTTTGTAAGATTGACTTTTAAATTATTTATCTCGAGCCATTTATTTAATTAGTACTAATATGTATCATCAGCTCATATATAGGTCCCCATCCAGGGGCTTGATCCTATCCTGAATTAGGGCGATCGGGCCGTAGTCGACCACGCGGGCCCAGTGCGGGTTGGTCGACTTCATAACACAACCTGCTAGTTTCTTTGCAGGCGTGTGCAGGTTTCCTCACGATGATTTTCCTTCACCGTAAGAGCGTCGGATAAACGTACAGATGAAATCGAAATTCGAAATCACATTGGTACGTGGCGCTACCTCCTGGTGGATAAGATGGTGGTAGCTAGCCAGGCAAGCTTAGATAAAAAAAAGTTTAAAAAAAACTTAAAACCGACTTCAAAATGAAATTCACTCAAAAGTATGAAATAATATTATTATACTTAAATACACAACAATAACCAACAATAACGAAATCAAAGGTGAATACGAATTAAATTAGAGGCTTAAAATTTTCAACGCTTTTAAACGGTGTCAGCAAACCATCGAATCTAAACCATTTAATACGTAAGTAACTCTGTGCTGGTACCGACCTCAAAAAATTTTAAGCCCCTTATTTAATTCGTACCCGCCTTTGATTTCGTTATTGTTGATTAATGTTGTGTATTTAAGTATAATAATATTATTTCATACTTTTGAGTGAATTTCATTTTGAAGTCGGTTTTAAGTTTTTTTTATTTATTTTTTATTTTCTTTACTTTTAGTGGTAATGCTATCTATCTAGCAACGTTTAATCCAATCACCTATACTCACCAATAGGAATTTTCAAATCATAATACATGTGTTTCATTAACAGATACAGAGTCCTGTGGCTTCCATCATCATCTCAGCAACATGAAAGTTAAGGAATTAAATCGTCCATCATCAGCTTATCTAAATAACCTGAAGGAATACAACTATCGGTCTATGCATACCTACGTATATATCTATGTATAACATTAAAAAGAATTTTCCTGTAACTCCTAACCGTTAAGGAGTTGTTCCTTCCTTATCAACATGAGAATAATAACAGACGCAAGTATTTTAATAGCTTTAGAAAACATATGAATCACTTAATTAGTGCCTTTAAAATTCAAATTTTTCATTATTTTTGAAGGGTTGCCCTCGATTTCCCTGAGATCCCATCATCAGATTCTGACTTGGTGACAATGGGACCCCCACGGGAGTATACTCTTTCGAATGAAAAAAGAATTTTGATAATCGGTCCACAATTGACGGAAAAATCGGTAAACATACATTAAAAAAAATATATATATACAGTCTAACTTAGTACATCCTCCTTTTTGAAGTCGGTAAAAATGGAATTCCCACAAAAAGTCCTTTCTTTTGATATGTCACACAATATATTTAAAATTCTCTAAAAAAATATCCAATTTACCCCCCAAAAGTGGCCTTCATGTTTGTGATTCAATTATTTACGTTATACATTCGTTTTTGGGTCACTGATTTACATATATGAACCAAATTTCAACTTTTCAACTACTGGGTTTCGGAGCAAATTGACTGTGACAGACGGACGGATAGACAGACACACGAGTGAGAGGTACGGAACCCTAAAAATGTACAAGAGCGTGTCGAACCACGCGCAAAGTAGAATTCCGTAGTCTTTAAAAAAAACGACGGGTTGCACTCCGGGAGTGCCGGCAGAAGTGAAAACTTGAATATTAACGTTGTGCATTTTTGATATTTTGGAATGGTTAGGGAATAATTTTGCACGAATTGCTTTGATTATCAGTATAAAAGTACTATCATTTATGTGGTAGAATACAATATTTATTTATTGCGCTATCGTACACAAACATGACAATTTATATTACATTAAAAAGTTTATATATCTCAAAAAAATCAACAAAAAATCAACTCCATCCGTCTTACGAATTTTCGATCAGGTCACGTGTCCTGACGCGAGTTTAACATTTTTTACCCATTACAAAAAAAGTGCACAACGCCGCTAAAGAAGTTTTCACTTCAAAAAGTATATTTACATTTCTTTTGCAGTTGGTATAAAACATTTTGTATATAATCTGTAAACCTACTCGGTCGTGATATTTTTCCTTTTAAATTGATTATATTGATGCCCTTCTATTTTCAGTACTTTTCAGGTTTCCTGAAATCAAAGTCTACATATTAAGACTACAGTATGGACACTCCCTGCCGCTCTCTACATTCCGACCTCACTCCTCCCCCTCCTCCCGTCGCGCAGATTGATACAGATTGGTGCTAGTTTGGTTCTCGAACGTATAGGACTTCGCCGTGATTTTGTTAGCTCCGTCATTTGTTTTTAGAAATGACATTTCTCGCTCATTGTATTAAGTGTCCGGGGTGTGCTGTAAATAGCAGTTTTCCTGACAGGTAGTGGGGACATTTAACCCTAACTAAAATCATTACTTAAAAACTTAATATTTAGTAAATCATTCAAATTATTGAAATAAATTTATGATACTTTTTAATTAGTTGTTATTAAACATGGTTTAATTAACAAGTCAATCAAATTTTATCGAAAAAAAATATATTAGTAAACCCTCAGTAGTTTTTGAATTACCTATACAACGATACTTTACACGATAAAAAAATTCACCCCCACTTTACAATACATGTAAAGTAGGTGCCCTAAATTTTGTTCCCTAACTTTTAGGTGTTTTAACACGCCTTTATTAGCTTCACTTGTAACTATGTATGTAAGAAAATCTTGGAATATAAATTTGACCCACTTCCCGGTCTTCGATTAGGATGAAATTTTGCACACGCTCTGAGTTCTGATGACAATACATGACTAGAAACGTCATTACAAATCCAATATAGCGGCCTCCCCAAGATGGCGGACTGGCTGTTTGAAATCCACCCCCATGATATGGGTATCAAATGAAAGGGTTTGCTGTCAGGAATACGAAAAAAGTAGTCACGTGACTTAAATCAAATATGGCGGACGTCCAAGATGGCGGACAGGCTATTTGAAATGCACCCCCATGATATGGGTATCAAATGAAAGGGTTTGCTGTCAGGAATACGAAAAAAGTAGTCACGTGACTTAAATCCAATATGGCGGACGTCCAAGATGGCGGACAGGCTATTTGAAATGCACCCCCATGATATGGGTATCAAATGAAAGGGTTTGCTGTCAGGAATACGAAAAAAGTAGTCACGTGACTTAAATCCAATATGGCGGACGTCCAAGATGGCGGACAGGCTATTTGAAATGCACCCCCATGATATGGGTATCAAATGAAAGGGTTTACTGTCAGGAATACGAAAAAAGTAGTCACGTGACTTAAATCCAACATGGCGGACATCCAATATAACTACTTAACTTGTTTACTAAAAGCGTTTTTTTTTAGTTTTTTAAAATAATTGATGATTATTTTTATATCTACTCTTCTGAATGAGGTAGTAAAAAAAAGATTGTCCTTATAGTTTTTAGTAAATCGATCGCAAGTGTCTGGACAGCTTTCATAGTGAACCATGAATGTGAATAATCCTACGGGCATGCTAGGCGTAGCTGGTGCTACTGGCGCGTCCGGCGCAGTTGGAGAAGCTGGCGCAGAAGGAGCTGTTGGCGTGGCAGCTACTGCTGGCACGGGCACAGATATTTCATGCAACTTTAACCATGGCCTTTGACCAGTGTGTGTTGCTAGTGACGACATACGGAACTGAGACATGGTCGCTTACTATGGGCCTAATAAGAAGGCTCAAGGTCACCCAAAGGGCAATGGAGCGTGCAATGCTCGGAGTTTCTCTGCGTGATCAAATCAGAAACGAGGAGATCCGTAGGAGAACCACAGTAACCGACATAGCTCTCAGAATTGCTAAACTTAAGTGGCATTGGGCAGGGCGGGCATAGCTACATAGCTCGTAGAACAGATGGCCTTTGGGGCAGTAAAGTTTTTGAGTGGCGACCGCGCACCGGAAAACGTAGCGTAGGTAGGCCTCCCACTCGGTGGACCGATGACCTGGTGAAGGTCTCGGGAAGCTGCTGGATGCGGGCAGCGCAGAACCGGTCGTCGTGGAAATCCTTGGGGGAGGCCTATGTCCAGCAGTGGACGTCCTTTGGCTGATATGATGATGATGATGAACCATGGTCACGATACAGATGAGACCAGAATTCTGGTCTGACATGCCAGGGTTATGGTACACCCCGGACACTTCATACAACGAGCGAGAAATGTCATTTCTGAAAACAAATGACGGAGCAAACGAAATCACGGTGAAGTCCTTTACGTTCGAGAACTAAACTATAACCAATCTGTATCAATCTGGGTGGCGAGAAGGTGAGGTCGGCATCTAGAGAGCGGCAGGGAGTGTCCATACTGTATGTTAGTATTAAAATGTATACTTTGGTTACGGTTCGCTAGTTCGAGTCCATTATGGCTACTCAAAAGCAGAGCGACAGCACAAAATTCAACAAGGCCTAATGCTACGCCGTAGCCGCTACAACTTCATCAGATTCCTATGAATCTATAATCGTGCCAAATTTCAGCTTTATAGCTGTAATAGTCTTTGTGCAAAACGTCTGTGAGATACCGACGGACAGACACATAGACGAACATGGCAAAACTATAAGGGTTCCTAGTTTGACTACGGAAATACTATTTGTACGTGGCCCCTAACTCCATTGACCTTCGTTCAACGAGACTTAGGGGGGGTTACCAACCCTCTGTTGTCGATATTCCGCCTATAGACCAGTAGTTAATAACCGCCTCCGTGGCGTAATTGTTAGTCCATTCGCGTCACACCAGGAGGTCGCGGGTTCGATTAGAGCATTTTCTAAGCCCGCCTGGCTAGCTACCACCATATTATCTAAGTCTTGCCGCCAAACATCAGAGTTAAAAACATTGATGTGTTTCAGCTTGAAGATAAAATATCCAGTTTTGCATTGCGTTGGAGAATCTTGGTAAGCCCGCTTCCATCTTCGGCATCATCGTCACTTACCATCATGTGAGATGATGCCAAGGGCTTACTAATTGTGAATTTAAAAATTTTTAAAAAATATTCCGCCCATAATAGGCCAGTAGGATAAAACCATGAAAGTAGACGGATGGAAAATGAATCCCCTAAAAGGATTTATTGTTTTAATGGCTTGACTTGTTGCCCAATATGATATTTTGCGAGCATGATGGCTTTAGACCCCTCAAGACGGTTATTTTTAACTCATTATTCACCAACGTAAAGGCAAAAAATATTTTTTTAATTGAAAGCTGTAGAGTTATCACAGCAGTTTCTTCGTTACTAATGTTATATTTGGGAATACCGCGCATAAGATTTCGTCACGTTCAGGTAAATTGAAGAAAGTTAACTGTGTAAAAAATTGCCCCATCTGACCACTAAGAAAACGCCTTTGTTGCATTCAATGGTACATAGCTCAGGGGATTGGAACATGAAAGACACGCCACTAAGTTACTAATAAAAGACCTTAAGTAGTGTCACCATAAAATCCGTAATAAAAAACAATAACGTTTTTTTTATAAAAAATGGCATTTTACTTTAAAAACTGAATCGGTAATTTCATAATAAACCCTTATTATTATCTACCAGGAAGTTAACAGTTTTTCTTTGTAACTTATTTTAGATAATTAAATTTTTACTTCACTTTCAGTGTTTAAGTATTTTTTTTATTTGTATGACAACACAAAAAAAATTCTTTAATCTTTTTTATACTTTTTTTTTAATTTTGCTTTCAAAACAGGTACAGCAGCTAATTAAATATTTAGAATTAGCAATTGCGCGTGATAATAAATTTTAATATACAAAGACTTTACTTTCTTTTAATGTTGGTGACCGCGGCCCGCGGGCGGCAGGCTGGACGAGCTTGGGTGAAACTACAAGCGAAGAAATGATCACGATCTGACCTGTTCATCGGGCAAAAGCGAGCAAAATTTATTGTAGTCGAATTTCGGCCGAATTCGACATTCGGCGCAAGTGCAACTCTAGTAGAAGTGTCCTTTTAGGTATTTTATATGCTGTTAATAATTATTACTTTGTTCTTTTCAGTGTAATTTATTGCCATGTAAGTCAGCTTTATTTTTTGACTATCTGTTTCCCGCGGCTTCACCCGCGTGGTCATCGTTTCTTTGACTTTTCAGGGGTGCGCAGCGCGCGAACCTTAAACGGCTCGCGAGCGTGAAAAAAGTAGCCTATTGTGTTAATCCAGGTCCTATTCTGTCTACCTACCAAATTTCAGCTAGATCCGTTTAGTAGTTTTTGCGTGAAGAAGTAACAAACATACACACTCACAAACTTTCGCCTTTATAATATTAGTGTGATTAAACATTTTTAAGCTATTAAGACCGAATCAAGAAATTCCGTAACGAAAATAAAACCTAACACCCCCCACTCCGCCTAACATGTAGCTCGGCCGAGCGTAACGTAACGTTACCGCGTTTTGAAAACTACAGTGCCATCTATTAGCTATTTGCGGTACTAAAAGGACTTAGTCAATTTTACTGGTGTAACTTTCTTAGTGTTAAAAGTTGATAAAAAATGCTATGCAACAGCTTTACCGCGGCAGTCCCCGAGTGCCACACGTTGTTTTCAGTTATTTTGAGCGGGCTTTATATTACTGTTACAAGCAGAATACAGCAAGCCCCTTATTTTCTTATTTGCGCCGATAACCGCCCACCACAAAACCAAGCGGGCAACTATTTTAAAGTTAGTTCGTCTAACTATTCGCCACTATTTGCAGGAGCTCGCTACTATGTAACCAGGCTGGCTGCGTGCAGCTAAATTATTTACATTACAACGTTACAGCAACTCAAAGACTAGAACCTAAACATGATGAAAAAGTTTTTTGATAGCGACAGCCAGCAGTTTTAATAAATGTTCAAGTAAACAAAAATTTTTGGTGACTACTGTGTGGAAATCAAGGCTCGAGTTTCCATACAAACGTAGTTCCGCTTTAATACAAAAACTACATGCCAGATTGAACCCAAACTTTGCAGATATATTGAGAAGACACATATCGATGTTTGTATTTAGTTTTCAATGTACTAATATAAAACGGAAAAAATAAGAGCAGTTTCAAACTTTCAGTACAAAACTAATTTAAGCCTTCGTTTAGTTACGTTAAAATTTACTACGATGAAAACTAGTTACAAACATCGATATTTATCTATTCAATTTATTTACAAAGTTTGGATTCAATCCTGCGAGTAGTTTTTGTATTAAAGCGCAACTACGATTGTATGGAAACTCGAGCCTCCTGGAGACTCTTAAAATAAAAATAATATACAAAAAAAAATTTTTATGGTTTGCTACAGGTATCTTATCTTATCTTTGTAAGTGGGGGCTGCAGTTGCAGCGACACTTCGACCCAATGGGATCTTCTGTGTCTACCCCTATAACCTTTGCACCCCAACCTACTCGTAGATGTGCTGCATCAATGCAGCAATTCCACTGCTTGGAAAGTGCTTGTGTAGCCCTACGGTTTTGGGTAGCCATCACCTAAGAGGTACATACGCTTGCTAGCCAGGACATCGCAGTGACATAGTAAGTGTTCCATTGATTCTATATCTTCACCACAGGCCCTGCAGGTCGAGTCATTCGTCAGGCCGATTTTTTGCAGGTGTGCGTTTGTGGCAAAGTAGCCCGTCAACTCGTTACAGGTAACGGGACCTTATTACTAAACCAACGTTGTCTGTCCGTCCGTCCGTCTTTTCGACATTAAAAAAACTGTCTTTTGAAACCGTAATACGAATACGTAGCCAGCTGAAAAATAAAAACCGGAATCCAAACACAAAAAAAACCGGCTAAGTGTAAGTCTGACTCAGCACACCGAGAGTTTTTACTACCACACCACTACTCCACACAAGAATAATAATCATCATCATCATCATGTCAGCTCATATACGTCCCCACCGAGGGGCTCGAGCCTACCTTGAATTAGGGCGATCGGGCCTTAGTCGACCACGCGGGCCCAGTGCGTGTTGGTCGACTTCACACACAAGAATAATAATGATACCTATTAATTACAAACAAAATAAGCAAAGGACAGAAAATATTTGATTTTATAATTTAGTTCGGACTCCTTACGACTTACTCTTGGTCAGTTTTTAGGGTTCCGTGCCCAAAGGGTAAAACGGGACCCTATTAATAGGACTCCGCTGTCCGTCTGTCTGTCCGTCTGTCACCAGGCTGCATTTCATGAACCGTGATAGCTAGACAGTTGAAATGTTCACAGATATTGTATTTCTGTTGCCGCCATAACAACAAATACTAAAAATAGAAAAAGTGAAAAATAAGAGGGGTTTCTATACAAAAAAAGAGTTTTTTTTTAAACGTGAAGAAACTAGCGCCATCTAGTATGATGGTACGGAACCGTTTGTTCTAGCGCCATCTAGTCTGATGGTACGGAACCCTTTGTGTGCGGTTCTGACTCGCACTTGGCCTGTTTTTTTTATTATTTTTTTGTTTTACTTCAGGATTAGTAAAAACATTACACCAAGTTTCACACTTGATTGTATTAAGTATAGGATAATCGAGCTAATTAGGTATTTCTAGCTTACGTTGTAGGGGGGATTTGTAATAAATATCAACAACAGTGGTATAGTAAAATAATAGTTTAATTTAATTAGGTAGACAGTAATTCTAACTCAATTACAACCTTATTTAAATTAGATAAAACCAACACAATATAGCTCAGGTACGTAAAAGTAACTAAAATAAGCAAAATAGGTAGGTACTCACAATTTTAAGATATTTATACGGGCAGCAGGGCGTCCTTACATGTTTAAGACTCACACTCGAATGGCCGTCTGCCTGCGCAGTCTGTCTATTTATACTGTGGCGTAAACAAGTGAGGTAATCGCGTGATGACGCGATTACGTCACCTCTTGTTTTGCTTGTGATAAAATTGCAGAAAAGTTAAAATTTACAAAACATAGCTAACAGTCGGCCATCCGTTTCAATCGGACACCTCGTACGTTCACATTATGCAACGGTATTGAGAATTAGGATGAAAACCTACAGCTAAGTATTTGCATTTTAAATATTTTAAACTCACTATGTTGCTTTACTAATCGAAATATTATGATAATTAACAATTAATTCTAAGTGATAATTAAAAATATTTACGGTTGTAACCTATATTAAAATTAAATCTTCTAATAAGATACTGACGTATACTTAAATGTTTTCTAGCTAACAAAGAAAATACTCACAAAATTAAACTTAAATACATCAAATTTATTGATAATGGAAACCAAATTATTTGATTAAATTCCGATTTCAAATAAAATTGGTAAAAGGCCCCCATTCGTCTTGAATACCATAATATTATCATTTACATTTTGTTGTCATAATTAAATTTAATATTATTTACCTCTTACAGTTAGAGTACTTGCTCATAACCTAGTAGAAACAATAAAAATTATCTCTAAATTTTACGTTACATCTGTACAAGTTATTAAAATAATTGTTCTATAATAATTATGTATGTACATACTAGCACATAAATATTACAACAATAAGAATTATTTAAATTAAATTGACATTAAAACTCAAATTAAAACCATTGTTAAGTTGTGCAAGGGACAGTAAGTAAGTATTTATTTTAATTCACGATTTTTATTTATTTAGTCTAGTGTGGATGCAATAAACACACGTTTTAAACCAACCTTCAGAGCTTGTGATAGTAAAAAGTAAGATCGATACTTTGCATTTGTAATTAATATTATAGGTATTAGTAAATTTAATCAAGTCTTTCCGATATATTACGCAATTAAGATTATCAAAATTTAAATTTTAAAATCAGGTTTCTACTTATTTTGCTCTGCTAAAAGAGAAAACATTAAACTTTCTAACATATAATACAGATGTAAGAGGAAATAAAAATATCTAAAATACTGGTACTCATAACCTTCTTATTCACTAATCACAGGAATATCTACTAGGTACCACTTTAACGTGCCACGGCTTATAACTACCGCCTACACACACACAAGGTGTTACGGCTTAATATCAATACCGCCTGCACACACAAGGTGTTACGGTTTAATCTCAATACCGCATGCACACACAAGTGCTACGGTTTAATCTCAATACCGCCTGCACACACAAGGTGCTACGGTTTAATCTCAATACCGCCTGCACACACAAGGTGCTACGGTTTAATCTCAATACCGCCTGCACTCACAAAGTGCTACGGTTTAATCTGAATACCGCCTGCACACACAAGGTGCTACGGTTTATACCGCCTGCACACACAAGGTGCTACGGTTTAATCTCAATACCGCCTGCACACACAAGGTGCTACGGTTTATGACTCCCGCCTGCATACACAAGGTGCCACGACTTATTCGACGTGTATCTCCAAGTTCATCAACTCTGAATTTTAATGTTTCAACAAAAATAGTCATCCATGACTTCCATTTCCATTAGATGCGTTCATTTTTAACCAGGTTTAGCATCTACAATATTCATCTACAAGGATTTGCTGTCTAACGGTCTCAATTCTCCGCTCTTAATAATAACAAGCATTTAATCTGGTTTATCTTACATTGCCTTATGTTTTAAATTTTCAAGTCGAAAGTTTGATCATAAAAGTCACAAAGTTTTGACACCATCATAAAAACCTTACAATGAAAAGAAAGATTTAAATTTGAATATAACATTGGTTCCCAAATGCCATATAAGTTTCAGGTCATTTGTCTCAGATTTTATCAACTGTCAATATGGCAACGGCCTTATTCCGAATACCACAAATCACAAGTCATAGGCAACAGACCTAATATTCCAAAACAAAGACGGGCCTCGCGTTCTGAATACCTTACGTTATTGTTAGACATTCAAAGAAACGAATATGAATGCCCTATAACATGACTAATCAAATGCTTCAGCTCAAGATGAATGGGAAGAACTGTACAAGTTTTTTGATCGTCCTTGAAAGAAAAGCTACGCCTCCTCGCTCGAGTATTTTCGTTATTGTAAGTATACTTCACATGATATGGCGACACGTATACGTCTTTGAAATAAAGAACTTATGGAACAGTTTGAAATTCAAACTAAGAAAGGATTACAAATGATCTACCGGAAGTTCTACTACTCTGCAAGAACCTAGATACAATTTGGCTACTTAGTCAAAGGAAGATCGCAATATTGATAATTTGACCTTCCAACGTTGCAATTTATTTTAAAAGTCTTGCAAGTCAATATAATTTGCGTTAACTGAAATACTTTTCACACAAAAGCACCAACAAAGAGAAATTTAACCAAAACGAAGTATGGCTATTGCCGCATGATAGGCCATGGTGTTAAGAAATGCAAAAAGTAGATATTTTATGGTGAGCCATCTAAGCCTCAAGCCAGTCCTAATGTTATTGTTACTCTCATATGTACAGTAACACATTGAAGTAATTAACACTGTATTTGAAGCAGTTAGGAGTTAGTAACTTGATAACGGAGCTCGGAGTAACCAAGTATCTCACCAGTCGCAGTCACCAGTTTCGAATACTATACGAGCGATAAAAACTCAAAACAGAAAATGGTACAGAAATCAAGGCTATTGATATCTATTGACAAAGTAAGCGTTTACTTGGTGGCATATTTAGGTAATAAAAAGCAAAGCTTTATACTTAATTATGTATGGTATGTACCTACTGTATGTGACAGTAAAATTACAATAGTCGCATACGATGTGTAACACGTGACAAAATATTTAATCAAAAGAAATTATCCGTGTAAACCTATAAACAGATCATCTTTTTTTTTCTTTACCATAGACAATTATTAGACAGTCAATGATAGGTCATCCTTGGTCCCACGTATATATCATCATCATCGTCGTCATCAGTGGCCTTATGCGTCTGTAACAGACGATTTAGTCAGTGACTCGGATACAGTGTTTTTGGTGACTGTGCAGTCCGAAGCGAGACCGGCACAATCTACCGCAGGACTGACAGGAGAAGTTTCCGATAGATGGATTAGAGACAGATTGATGTTTCCAGTGCCTCAGTTCGGATAATAGTTTGAACCAGGCCTCATCACACGTATAAATGGACAGTCAATAAAAGGTCATCTTTGGTTATACATTCATGGGCTGGGCCTTCGACCTCGCATTAGGTGGAATGGCCGTTTTTCCTTAGCCTAAAAATATGTCCGCATTTTACTGCCACAGGAAAACGGGAGGAAACAAAGAAAATATAAGTCACTACGTTTAGGAAGAAATATGTTACATACACAAAAGAAGCATATTTTACTACTGGAGGGAAATACTGCTTTTTAACAGTGTGCTAATTGGTAAACGGTTGAAAAATGGGAAGTTTACGAGCTGATTGTGAAGACAATAGTAAATAAGGAGGACAGAAATAAACGTGCTGGGTAGTCTTCAACTTTATCAAGAGATTCACTCAAAACGAAAGGGGAATGAAATGAAAGGCCGAGTTACTCCTTTGATAGGTGTAATTCGTAAGTTCTAACAGCAGATTCTTTTTTCATTAGCAAATTTAAATAATTAGACATTTAATAGTTCAGTCTAATCTTTGAGGTAAAAAGAAAATCAATATCTATGTTAAAAAATCACGTTAAGTACCGCTTTCAATTTGTCACAATATTACAAGTCTTCATAATCCTCCTCATTTTTGGATACTAATAAAAGGTTTTGTCGAAACTAAAATGTCCAACGTAATCATATATAGATTTAAGAATTGACCATTTAATTGACCCCCTTCATACAGCTAAACTTTCTGTACTCCATTCAGCAACAATATTCTTAGATATTTGAATATTTAACTATAGTACCTTGACTACCCAAATCATTTATGGAATTCGTGGAATTTCATTTATCCAAAGCTTCCTTGTAGCGTTTTAAATTCGTTTCTCTACTTGAACTTTATAATTATTTTAGACACTCTTGGCTTCTTGTTATTTTTAGTACTACATTGGGAAGTTACATAGCTAAAATCTAGAATATTTTCTGTATATATACACTTAAAATGGAGATGCCCTTGTTCACCGCAGCTAAAACACTTCATTGTGCCTATTATTAAGTTTCTGAAGGTTTGTGATCCAACCCAAGTCTTAAATTATCACCCCATTTTGTAGTTTTAACGTTCTTAAATTAACTAACAATTTATCCGGTCCCGTAAAATGTACTGCTTTAGCACTAATCTATCGTTTTAAGTCAGTTTTGTATTAAAGCAAACGTTTTCTTTGTGCACTGTTCCAAAAATTGTAGCAAAACTAATATAAATAATGAATAACAATCGGATGTCAGAGGTTTGAAGAGTTTATAAGTCTTTTGCGTTAGATGTATTTGAAAGTCCACAATGAGAACAACAATACAAAATTATGGGTAACGAGATTCAACAAAAATACAAAGCTATGGGTAGCGAGATTACGTTCCTGATTGAAACAAAGACCTGGACCTTGGCAGACGTCAAAGGTCAAAAGTCAATCTCCTGTAAATGGGTCTATAGGGCCAAAACTAATGCAGGTGAATTCCTCGACATATTCAAAGTTGGAGGGATACACTCAGAAAAAAGGAATAGACTATTTCGACACGTTGAACCCATTTGTTAAACACATTCTAGCTTAGCAGTAGCCAGCAAAGGAAAGATATGGGATATCACATATATTAGAATGAGACAGGGTGATGTTTAGCTGTGTAACCCTAACCGTCAGCTGACTACGTGGCAGATATCGTACAAGGAGGTCACACAGCAGCACAAAAACGATTTTAGATTGGAGGATGATTCCTGGTGCTGCCAGTTTCTTGGTTACTTATTAAACTACAGGAACACACTGCTCCTCGGGTATGGTGACAAAATAAAGACATACATAAGTAATAATGATGTCACAGCAGCAGGTTGTATGCTATTGTAACCAGGTCTCTGGTCTCTATGGACAAGGGAGCTCAGATCGCGAGCGGGACGTGGAGCAACGCCGCTGGATGGCACGTTTACGTAACGAGGGATTGTTTTTTTTTGTTTATCTTCTCTTCTCTTTTTTTTTATTTTGTTTGTGTACTTAAGCAATACAATAAATAAATCATTCATTCATTCATTCATTGAACCACCAACAAGAAACAACAACATTCATTTATTTAGCGGGCAGCGATTGAGTGGAACTCCTTGCCTGCATCTGTGTTTTTCGATTTAGGGATCTTTAAGGAGAGAGAGAATAGGCATTATTTGAGTTTGCATGTACCATCCTCGACTACATCGTCACTTACTATCAGGTGAGATGTAGTCAAACACACTCAAATTTGTAGTAAAAAATAAATTTAAAAGGAAGTTATCAGTGAGCGAAAGTATTATGGCTTGCAAATACCCAACCGCTGCGCAGCCGGGTCGGCCTCATGATGACGCAGTGTGTACTTACTTTCTAAGTGTAATATTATGTGCAAGTCGGAGACTTGCGAGCGTTGCAAACTCCAGTGCCAAAGTAGAAAACCTAGCAGAGTACCGCGTGGCGCCAAGGTTCACATGTTGACAGAACCGATTCGGTGAACGCAGCTTCCGCTGACCGGCTGGTTGACTCGCTGGTTCACTGGCTGTCCCGCCGGCGCGTTGGCTGTCTCGCTGCCTCGCTGGCTCGTTGGGTGTCTTGCCGGCCCGGTGGCTGCCACGAGAGCTCGCCGGCTGCCTCGGCGACCCGCTGGCGCGTTGGCTGCCACGCTGGCTCGCTGTCTGCCTCGCTGACTGTATCGCCGGCCCGCTGACTGCCACGCCAGCTCGCCGACTGCCTCGCTGGTTACCTCACCGACACGCTAGCTGCCTACTGCGTAAACGCCGATTCATGTGGCTGCGTGACCGCCACTCCATGTCCAGCGAGCGCACCGATTCCGGCGGCTGCGGGACCGCCGATCAACGATGCTCGCAACTGTTTGCTCGACGCCGCTTAAAATTTTGCTCGCCATTCCGGTGTATGGAAAAGGCTGTCCATATTACCTGAGCAAGAAAAATATACGCAGATAATCTGTTCTCAACAAAGGGTATAATGTAAAAACTGAGCGTATTTCTAACATGTGTCTTTGTATATAAAACTAAATGTTTTAAAAAGGTAAACATGTATTATAATACTTTAACGTCACAGTCAATAAGGTCACTGCATCATATTAATGCACAAAGTTTTACAAAAAAAAAAAAAAAAAAGCCGACAACAGGTTAACTGCATCCCGCTTCTGATATGTAGGATAATCGAGCTAATTAGGTATTTCTAGCTTACGTTGTAGGGGGGATTTGTAATAAATATCAACAACAGTGGTATAGTAAAATAATAGTTTAATTTAATTAGGTAGACAGTAATTCTAACTCAATTACAACCTTATTTAAATTAGATAAAACCAACACAATATAGCTCAGGTACGTAAAAGTAACTAAAATAAGCAAAATAGGTAGGTACTCACAATTTTAAGATATTTATACGGGCAGCAGGGCGTCCTTACATGTTTAAGACTCACACTCGAATGGCCGTCTGTGGATTTTCTTCTCGTTGCCCCCGCAGGGGGCGACGGGGAGACGTCCCCGAGGCGTAGCCTCCTTGACGTGGCTGCTTCCGCCGTCCATTACGATGGATGGGTCCTTGGGGGGGGCGCAGGGCCCTTGGCGGCCTCTCTAGCCCCGGCTGGGGCGAGCAGCTGCTGAATTACTTCCAGGGCGTGCAGGAGGTCGCGTCTGGAGGGCATCTCGGTGGTACTGGCAGCAGTGGGGACGGCGGAAGCAGGGGCAAGGTGCCTCTTCTTCCTCCGGCGGGTTCGTCGTTTTCTGGGCTTCGGTGCGGGTGCAGCGGCCGAGCCGCTCAACACGGCGGGCGCTGCCGGTGTGGCGCGCTCCGCAGTGGCGGCGGGTGCTGCAGGGCGAGAGGCGGTGGTCCGGGCGACTGTGCCGGCCTTCCTGTTCCGGAGCTCCCTGCGGAACGCCGGGCACGAGACGTGATTGGCGGGATGCGGGCCCGCGCAGTTGGCGCAGGTCGCTGGGTCCTCCCGCGGCCGTGGGCAGTCCTTCGCGGCGTGAGGATCGCCGCAGCGGACGCATGCTTGCGGGAGGTGGCAGCCGTGGGAGGAGTGCCTGAACCCTTGGCACCGGTGGCACTGCGCGGGCTTTATAGCTGTAATAGTCTTTGTGCAAAACGTCTGTGAGATACCGACGGACAGACACATAGACGAACATGGCAAAACTATAAGGGTTCCTAGTTTGACTACGGAAATACTATTTGTACGTGGCCCCTAACTCCATTGACCTTCGTTCAACGAGACTTAGGGGGGGTTACCAACCCTCTGTTGTCGATATTCCGCCTATAGACCAGTAGTTAATAACCGCCTCCGTGGCGTAATTGTTAGTCCATTCGCGTCACACCAGGAGGTCGCGGGTTCGATTAGAGCATTTTCTAAGCCCGCCTGGCTAGCTACCACCATATTATCTAAGTCTTGCCGCCAAACATCAGAGTTAAAAACATTGATGTGTTTCAGCTTGAAGATAAAATATCCAGTTTTGCATTGCGTTGGAGAATCTTGGTAAGCCCGCTTCCATCTTCGGCATCATCGTCACTTACCATCATGTGAGATGATGCCAAGGGCTTACTAATTGTGAATTTAAAAATTTTTAAAAAATATTCCGCCCATAATAGGCCAGTAGGATAAAACCATGAAAGTAGACGGATGGAAAATGAATCCCCTAAAAGGATTTATTGTTTTAATGGCTTGACTTGTTGCCCAATATGATATTTTGCGAGCATGATGGCTTTAGACCCCTCAAGACGGTTATTTTTAACTCATTATTCACCAACGTAAAGGCAAAAAATATTTTTTTAATTTAAAGCTGTAGAGTTATCACAGCAGTTTCTTCGTTACTAATGTTATATTTGGGAATACCGCGCATAAGATTTCGTCACGTTCAGGTAAATTGAAGAAAGTTAACTGTGTAAAAAATTGCCCCATCTGACCACTAAGAAAACGCCTTTGTTGCATTCAATGGTACATAGCTCAGGGGATTGGAACATGAAAGACACGCCACTAAGTTACTAATAAAAGACCTTAAGTAGTGTCACCATAAAATCCGTAATAAAAAACAATAACGTTTTTTTTTATAAAAAATGGCATTTTACTTTAAAAACTGAATCGGTAATTTCATAATAAACCCTTATTATTATCTACCAGGAAGTTAACAGTTTTTCTTTGTAACTTATTTTAGATAATTAAATTTTTACTTCACTTTCAGTGTTTAAGTATTTTTTTTATTTGTATGACAACACAAAAAAAATTCTTTAATCTTTTTTATACTTTTTTTTTAATTTTGCTTTCAAAACAGGTACAGCAGCTAATTAAATATTTAGAATTAGCAATTGCGCGTGATAATAAATTTTAATATACAAAGACTTTACTTTCTTTTAATGTTGGTGACCGCGGCCCGCGGGCGGCAGGCTGGACGAGCTTGGGTGAAACTACAAGCGAAGAAATGATCACGATCTGACCTGTTCATCGGGCAAAAGCGAGCAAAATTTATTGTAGTCGAATTTCGGCCGAATTCGACATTCGGCGCAAGTGCAACTCTAGTAGAAGTGTCCTTTTAGGTATTTTATATGCTGTTAATAATTATTACTTTGTTCTTTTCAGTGTAATTTATTGCCATGTAAGTCAGCTTTATTTTTTGACTATCTGTTTCCCGCGGCTTCACCCGCGTGGTCATCGTTTCTTTGACTTTTCAGGGGTGCGCAGCGCGCGAACCTTAAACGGCTCGCGAGCGTGAAAAAAGTAGCCTATTGTGTTAATCCAGGTCCTATTCTGTCTACCTACCAAATTTCAGCTAGATCCGTTTAGTAGTTTTTGCGTGAAGAAGTAACAAACATACACACTCACAAACTTTCGCCTTTATAATATTAGTGTGATTAAACATTTTTAAGCTATTAAGACCGAATCAAGAAATTCCGTAACGAAAATAAAACCTAACACCCCCCACTCCGCCTAACATGTAGCTCGGCCGAGCGTAACGTAACGTTACCGCGTTTTGAAAACTACAGTGCCATCTATTAGCTATTTGCGGTACTAAAAGGACTTAGTCAATTTTACTGGTGTAACTTTCTTAGTGTTAAAAGTTGATAAAAAATGCTATGCAACAGCTTTACCGCGGCAGTCCCCGAGTGCCACACGTTGTTTTCAGTTATTTTGAGCGGGCTTTATATTACTGTTACAAGCAGAATACAGCAAGCCCCTTATTTTCTTATTTGCGCCGATAACCGCCCACCACAAAACCAAGCGGGCAACTATTTTAAAGTTAGTTCGTCTAACTATTCGCCACTATTTGCAGGAGCTCGCTACTATGTAACCAGGCTGGCTGCGTGCAGCTAAATTATTTACATTACAACGTTACAGCAACTCAAAGACTAGAACCTAAACATGATGAAAAAGTTTTTTGATAGCGACAGCCAGCAGTTTTAATAAATGTTCAAGTAAACAAAAATTTTTGGTGACTACTGTGTGGAAATCAAGGCTCGAGTTTCCATACAAACGTAGTTCCGCTTTAATACAAAAACTACATGCCAGATTGAACCCAAACTTTGCAGATATATTGAGAAGACACATATCGATGTTTGTATTTAGTTTTCAATGTACTAATATAAAACGGAAAAAATAAGAGCAGTTTCAAACTTTCAGTACAAAACTAATTTAAGCCTTCGTTTAGTTACGTTAAAATTTACTACGATGAAAACTAGTTACAAACATCGATATTTATCTATTCAATTTATTTACAAAGTTTGGATTCAATCCTGCGAGTAGTTTTTGTATTAAAGCGCAACTACGATTGTATGGAAACTCGAGCCTCCTGGAGACTCTTAAAATAAAAATAATATACAAAAAAAAATTTTTATGGTTTGCTACAGGTATCTTATCTTATCTTTGTAAGTGGGGGCTGCAGTTGCAGCGACACTTCGACCCAATGGGATCTTCTGTGTCTACCCCTATAACCTTTGCACCCCAACCTACTCGTAGATGTGCTGCATCAATGCAGCAATTCCACTGCTTGGAAAGTGCTTGTGTAGCCCTACGGTTTTGGGTAGCCATCACCTAAGAGGTACATACGCTTGCTAGCCAGGACATCGCAGTGACATAGTAAGTGTTCCATTGATTCTATATCTTCACCACAGGCCCTGCAGGTCGAGTCATTCGTCAGGCCGATTTTTTGCAGGTGTGCGTTTGTGGCAAAGTAGCCCGTCAACTCGTTACAGGTAACGGGACCTTATTACTAAACCAACGTTGTCTGTCCGTCCGTCCGTCTTTTCGACATTAAAAAAACTGTCTTTTGAAACCGTAATACGAATACGTAGCCAGCTGAAAAATAAAAACCGGAATCCAAACACAAAAAAAACCGGCTAAGTGTAAGTCTGACTCAGCACACCGAGAGTTTTTACTACCACACCACTACTCCACACAAGAATAATAATCATCATCATCATCATGTCAGCTCATATACGTCCCCACCGAGGGGCTCGAGCCTACCTTGAATTAGGGCGATCGGGCCTTAGTCGACCACGCGGGCCCAGTGCGTGTTGGTCGACTTCACACACAAGAATAATAATGATACCTATTAATTACAAACAAAATAAGCAAAGGACAGAAAATATTTGATTTTATAATTTAGTTCGGACTCCTTACGACTTACTCTTGGTCAGTTTTTAGGGTTCCGTGCCCAAAGGGTAAAACGGGACCCTATTAATAGGACTCCGCTGTCCGTCTGTCTGTCCGTCTGTCACCAGGCTGCATTTCATGAACCGTGATAGCTAGACAGTTGAAATGTTCACAGATATTGTATTTCTGTTGCCGCCATAACAACAAATACTAAAAATAGAAAAAGTGAAAAATAAGAGGGGTTTCTATACAAAAAAAGAGTTTTTTTTTAAACGTGAAGAAACTAGCGCCATCTAGTATGATGGTACGGAACCGTTTGTTCTAGCGCCATCTAGTCTGATGGTACGGAACCCTTTGTGTGCGGTTCTGACTCGCACTTGGCCTGTTTTTTTTATTATTTTTTTGTTTTACTTCAGGATTAGTAAAAACATTACACCAAGTTTCACACTTGATTGTATTAAGTATAGGATAATCGAGCTAATTAGGTATTTCTAGCTTACGTTGTAGGGGGGATTTGTAATAAATATCAACAACAGTGGTATAGTAAAATAATAGTTTAATTTAATTAGGTAGACAGTAATTCTAACTCAATTACAACCTTATTTAAATTAGATAAAACCAACACAATATAGCTCAGGTACGTAAAAGTAACTAAAATAAGCAAAATAGGTAGGTACTCACAATTTTAAGATATTTATACGGGCAGCAGGGCGTCCTTACATGTTTAAGACTCACACTCGAATGGCCGTCTGCCTGCGCAGTCTGTCTATTTATACTGTGGCGTAAACAAGTGAGGTAATCGCGTGATGACGCGATTACGTCACCTCTTGTTTTGCTTGTGATAAAATTGCAGAAAAGTTAAAATTTACAAAACATAGCTAACAGTCGGCCATCCGTTTCAATCGGACACCTCGTACGTTCACATTATGCAACGGTATTGAGAATTAGGATGAAAACCTACAGCTAAGTATTTGCATTTTAAATATTTTAAACTCACTATGTTGCTTTACTAATCGAAATATTATGATAATTAACAATTAATTCTAAGTGATAATTAAAAATATTTACGGTTGTAACCTATATTAAAATTAAATCTTCTAATAAGATACTGACGTATACTTAAATGTTTTCTAGCTAACAAAGAAAATACTCACAAAATTAAACTTAAATACATCAAATTTATTGATAATGGAAACCAAATTATTTGATTAAATTCCGATTTCAAATAAAATTGGTAAAAGGCCCCCATTCGTCTTGAATACCATAATATTATCATTTACATTTTGTTGTCATAATTAAATTTAATATTATTTACCTCTTACAGTTAGAGTACTTGCTCATAACCTAGTAGAAACAATAAAAATTATCTCTAAATTTTACGTTACATCTGTACAAGTTATTAAAATAATTGTTCTATAATAATTATGTATGTACATACTAGCACATAAATATTACAACAATAAGAATTATTTAAATTAAATTGACATTAAAACTCAAATTAAAACCATTGTTAAGTTGTGCAAGGGACAGTAAGTAAGTATTTATTTTAATTCACGATTTTTATTTATTTAGTCTAGTGTGGATGCAATAAACACACGTTTTAAACCAACCTTCAGAGCTTGTGATAGTAAAAAGTAAGATCGATACTTTGCATTTGTAATTAATATTATAGGTATTAGTAAATTTAATCAAGTCTTTCCGATATATTACGCAATTAAGATTATCAAAATTTAAATTTTAAAATCAGGTTTCTACTTATTTTGCTCTGCTAAAAGAGAAAACATTAAACTTTCTAACATATAATACAGATGTAAGAGGAAATAAAAATATCTAAAATACTGGTACTCATAACCTTCTTATTCACTAATCACAGGAATATCTACTAGGTACCACTTTAACGTGCCACGGCTTATAACTACCGCCTACACACACACAAGGTGTTACGGCTTAATATCAATACCGCCTGCACACACAAGGTGTTACGGTTTAATCTCAATACCGCATGCACACACAAGTGCTACGGTTTAATCTCAATACCGCCTGCACACACAAGGTGCTACGGTTTAATCTCAATACCGCCTGCACACACAAGGTGCTACGGTTTAATCTCAATACCGCCTGCACTCACAAAGTGCTACGGTTTAATCTGAATACCGCCTGCACACACAAGGTGCTACGGTTTATACCGCCTGCACACACAAGGTGCTACGGTTTAATCTCAATACCGCCTGCACACACAAGGTGCTACGGTTTATGACTCCCGCCTGCATACACAAGGTGCCACGACTTATTCGACGTGTATCTCCAAGTTCATCAACTCTGAATTTTAATGTTTCAACAAAAATAGTCATCCATGACTTCCATTTCCATTAGATGCGTTCATTTTTAACCAGGTTTAGCATCTACAATATTCATCTACAAGGATTTGCTGTCTAACGGTCTCAATTCTCCGCTCTTAATAATAACAAGCATTTAATCTGGTTTATCTTACATTGCCTTATGTTTTAAATTTTCAAGTCGAAAGTTTGATCATAAAAGTCACAAAGTTTTGACACCATCATAAAAACCTTACAATGAAAAGAAAGATTTAAATTTGAATATAACATTGGTTCCCAAATGCCATATAAGTTTCAGGTCATTTGTCTCAGATTTTATCAACTGTCAATATGGCAACGGCCTTATTCCGAATACCACAAATCACAAGTCATAGGCAACAGACCTAATATTCCAAAACAAAGACGGGCCTCGCGTTCTGAATACCTTACGTTATTGTTAGACATTCAAAGAAACGAATATGAATGCCCTATAACATGACTAATCAAATGCTTCAGCTCAAGATGAATGGGAAGAACTGTACAAGTTTTTTGATCGTCCTTGAAAGAAAAGCTACGCCTCCTCGCTCGAGTATTTTCGTTATTGTAAGTATACTTCACATGATATGGCGACACGTATACGTCTTTGAAATAAAGAACTTATGGAACAGTTTGAAATTCAAACTAAGAAAGGATTACAAATGATCTACCGGAAGTTCTACTACTCTGCAAGAACCTAGATACAATTTGGCTACTTAGTCAAAGGAAGATCGCAATATTGATAATTTGACCTTCCAACGTTGCAATTTATTTTAAAAGTCTTGCAAGTCAATATAATTTGCGTTAACTGAAATACTTTTCACACAAAAGCACCAACAAAGAGAAATTTAACCAAAACGAAGTATGGCTATTGCCGCATGATAGGTCATGGTGTTAAGAAATGCAAAAAGTAGATATTTTATGGTGAGCCATCTAAGCCTCAAGCCAGTCCTAATGTTATTGTTACTCTCATATGTACAGTAACACATTGAAGTAATTAACACTGTATTTGAAGCAGTTAGGAGTTAGTAACTTGATAACGGAGCTCGGAGTAACCAAGTATCTCACCAGTCGCAGTCACCAGTTTCGAATACTATACGAGCGATAAAAACTCAAAACAGAAAATGGTACAGAAATCAAGGCTATTGATATCTATTGACAAAGTAAGCGTTTACTTGGTGGCATATTTAGGTAATAAAAAGCAAAGCTTTATACTTAATTATGTATGGTATGTACCTACTGTATGTGACAGTAAAATTACAATAGTCGCATACGATGTGTAACACGTGACAAAATATTTAATCAAAAGAAATTATCCGTGTAAACCTATAAACAGATCATCTTTTTTTTTCTTTACCATAGACAATTATTAGACAGTCAATGATAGGTCATCCTTGGTCCCACGTATATATCATCATCATCGTCGTCATCAGTGGCCTTATGCGTCTGTAACAGACGATTTAGTCAGTGACTCGGATACAGTGTTTTTGGTGACTGTGCAGTCCGAAGCGAGACCGGCACAATCTACCGCAGGACTGACAGGAGAAGTTTCCGATAGATGGATTAGAGACAGATTGATGTTTCCAGTGCCTCAGTTCGGATAATAGTTTGAACCAGGCCTCATCACACGTATAAATGGACAGTCAATAAAAGGTCATCTTTGGTTATACATTCATGGGCTGGGCCTTCGACCTCGCATTAGGTGGAATGGCCGTTTTTCCTTAGCCTAAAAATATGTCCGCATTTTACTGCCACAGGAAAACGGGAGGAAACAAAGAAAATATAAGTCACTACGTTTAGGAAGAAATATGTTACATACACAAAAGAAGCATATTTTACTACTGGAGGGAAATACTGCTTTTTAACAGTGTGCTAATTGGTAAACGGTTGAAAAATGGGAAGTTTACGAGCTGATTGTGAAGACAATAGTAAATAAGGAGGACAGAAATAAACGTGCTGGGTAGTCTTCAACTTTATCAAGAGATTCACTCAAAACGAAAGGGGAATGAAATGAAAGGCCGAGTTACTCCTTTGATAGGTGTAATTCGTAAGTTCTAACAGCAGATTCTTTTTTCATTAGCAAATTTAAATAATTAGACATTTAATAGTTCAGTCTAATCTTTGAGGTAAAAAGAAAATCAATATCTATGTTAAAAAATCACGTTAAGTACCGCTTTCAATTTGTCACAATATTACAAGTCTTCATAATCCTCCTCATTTTTGGATACTAATAAAAGGTTTTGTCGAAACTAAAATGTCCAACGTAATCATATATAGATTTAAGAATTGACCATTTAATTGACCCCCTTCATACAGCTAAACTTTCTGTACTCCATTCAGCAACAATATTCTTAGATATTTGAATATTTAACTATAGTACCTTGACTACCCAAATCATTTATGGAATTCGTGGAATTTCATTTATCCAAAGCTTCCTTGTAGCGTTTTAAATTCGTTTCTCTACTTGAACTTTATAATTATTTTAGACACTCTTGGCTTCTTGTTATTTTTAGTACTACATTGGGAAGTTACATAGCTAAAATCTAGAATATTTTCTGTATATATACACTTAAAATGGAGATGCCCTTGTTCACCGCAGCTAAAACACTTCATTGTGCCTATTATTAAGTTTCTGAAGGTTTGTGATCCAACCCAAGTCTTAAATTATCACCCCATTTTGTAGTTTTAACGTTCTTAAATTAACTAACAATTTATCCGGTCCCGTAAAATGTACTGCTTTAGCACTAATCTATCGTTTTAAGTCAGTTTTGTATTAAAGCAAACGTTTTCTTTGTGCACTGTTCCAAAAATTGTAGCAAAACTAATATAAATAATGAATAACAATCGGATGTCAGAGGTTTGAAGAGTTTATAAGTCTTTTGCGTTAGATGTATTTGAAAGTCCACAATGAGAACAACAATACAAAATTATGGGTAACGAGATTCAACAAAAATACAAAGCTATGGGTAGCGAGATTACGTTCCTGATTGAAACAAAGACCTGGACCTTGGCAGACGTCAAAGGTCAAAAGTCAATCTCCTGTAAATGGGTCTATAGGGCCAAAACTAATGCAGGTGAATTCCTCGACATATTCAAAGTTGGAGGGATACACTCAGAAAAAAGGAATAGACTATTTCGACACGTTGAACCCATTTGTTAAACACATTCTAGCTTAGCAGTAGCCAGCAAAGGAAAGATATGGGATATCACATATATTAGAATGAGACAGGGTGATGTTTAGCTGTGTAACCCTAACCGTCAGCTGACTACGTGGCAGATATCGTACAAGGAGGTCACACAGCAGCACAAAAACGATTTTAGATTGGAGGATGATTCCTGGTGCTGCCAGTTTCTTGGTTACTTATTAAACTACAGGAACACACTGCTCCTCGGGTATGGTGACAAAATAAAGACATACATAAGTAATAATGATGTCACAGCAGCAGGTTGTATGCTATTGTAACCAGGTCTCTGGTCTCTATGGACAAGGGAGCTCAGATCGCGAGCGGGACGTGGAGCAACGCCGCTGGATGGCACGTTTACGTAACGAGGGATTGTTTTTTTTTGTTTATCTTCTCTTCTCTTTTTTTTTATTTTGTTTGTGTACTTAAGCAATACAATAAATAAATCATTCATTCATTCATTCATTGAACCACCAACAAGAAACAACAACATTCATTTATTTAGCGGGCAGCGATTGAGTGGAACTCCTTGCCTGCATCTGTGTTTTTCGATTTAGGGATCTTTAAGGAGAGAGAGAATAGGCATTATTTGAGTTTGCATGTACCATCCTCGACTACATCGTCACTTACTATCAGGTGAGATGTAGTCAAACACACTCAAATTTGTAGTAAAAAATAAATTTAAAAGGAAGTTATCAGTGAGCGAAAGTATTATGGCTTGCAAATACCCAACCGCTGCGCAGCCGGGTCGGCCTCATGATGACGCAGTGTGTACTTACTTTCTAAGTGTAATATTATGTGCAAGTCGGAGACTTGCGAGCGTTGCAAACTCCAGTGCCAAAGTAGAAAACCTAGCAGAGTACCGCGTGGCGCCAAGGTTCACATGTTGACAGAACCTGGTTGACTCGCTGGTTCACTGGCTGTCCCGCCGGCGCGTTGGCTGTCTCGCTGCCTCGCTGGCTCGTTGGGTGTCTTGCCGGCCCGGTGGCTGCCACGAGAGCTCGCCGGCTGCCTCGGCGACCCGCTGGCGCGTTGGCTGCCACGCTGGCTCGCTGTCTGCCTCGCTGACTGTATCGCCGGCCCGCTGTCTGCCACGCCAGCTCGCCGACTGCCTCGCTGGTTACCTCACCGACACGCTAGCTGCCTACTGCGTAAACGCCGATTCATGTGGCTGCGTGACCGCCACTCCATGTCCAGCGAGCGCACCGATTCCGGCGGCTGCGGGACCGCCGATCAACGATGCTCGCAACTGTTTGCTCGACGCCGCTTAAAATTTTGCTCGCCATTCCGGTGTATGGAAAAGGCTGTCCATATTACCTGAGCAAGAAAAATATACGCAGATAATCTGTTCTCAACAAAGGGTATAATGTAAAAACTGAGCGTATTTCTAACATGTGTCTTTGTATATAAAACTAAATGTTTTAAAAAGGTAAACATGTATTATAATACTTTAACGTCACAGTCAATAAGGTCACTGCATCATATTAATGCACAAAGTTTTACAAAAAAAAAAAAAAAAAAGCCGACAACAGGTTAACTGCATCCCGCTTCTGATATGTAGGATAATCGAGCTAATTAGGTATTTCTAGCTTACGTTGTAGGGGGGATTTGTAATAAATATCAACAACAGTGGTATAGTAAAATAATAGTTTAATTTAATTAGGTAGACAGTAATTCTAACTCAATTACAACCTTATTTAAATTAGATAAAACCAACACAATATAGCTCAGGTACGTAAAAGTAACTAAAATAAGCAAAATAGGTAGGTACTCACAATTTTAAGATATTTATACGGGCAGCAGGGCGTCCTTACATGTTTAAGACTCACACTCGAATGGCCGTCTGTGGATTTTCTTCTCGTTGCCCCCGCAGGGGGCGACGGGGAGACGTCCCCGAGGCGTAGCCTCCTTGACGTGGCTGCTTCCGCCGTCCATTACGATGGATGGGTCCTTGGGGGGGGCGCAGGGCCCTTGGCGGCCTCTCTAGCCCCGGCTGGGGCGAGCAGCTGCTGAATTACTTCCAGGGCGTGCAGGAGGTCGCGTCTGGAGGGCATCTCGGTGGTACTGGCAGCAGTGGGGACGGCGGAAGCAGGGGCAAGGTGCCTCTTCTTCCTCCGGCGGGTTCGTCGTTTTCTGGGCTTCGGTGCGGGTGCAGCGGCCGAGCCGCTCAACACGGCGGGCGCTGCCGGTGTGGCGCGCTCCGCAGTGGCGGCGGGTGCTGCAGGGCGAGAGGCGGTGGTCCGGGCGACTGTGCCGGCCTTCCTGTTCCGGAGCTCCCTGCGGAACGCCGGGCACGAGACGTGATTGGCGGGATGCGGGCCCGCGCAGTTGGCGCAGGTCGCTGGGTCCTCCCGCGGCCGTGGGCAGTCCTTCGCGGCGTGAGGATCGCCGCAGCGGACGCATGCTTGCGGGAGGTGGCAGCCGTGGGAGGAGTGCCTGAACCCTTGGCACCGGTGGCACTGCGCGGGCTTTATAGCTGTAATAGTCTTTGTGCAAAACGTCTGTGAGATACCGACGGACAGACACATAGACGAACATGGCAAAACTATAAGGGTTCCTAGTTTGACTACGGAAATACTATTTGTACGTGGCCCCTAACTCCATTGACCTTCGTTCAACGAGACTTAGGGGGGGTTACCAACCCTCTGTTGTCGATATTCCGCCTATAGACCAGTAGTTAATAACCGCCTCCGTGGCGTAATTGTTAGTCCATTCGCGTCACACCAGGAGGTCGCGGGTTCGATTAGAGCATTTTCTAAGCCCGCCTGGCTAGCTACCACCATATTATCTAAGTCTTGCCGCCAAACATCAGAGTTAAAAACATTGATGTGTTTCAGCTTGAAGATAAAACATCCAGTTTTGCATTGCGTTGGAGAATCTTGGTAAGCCCGCTTCCATCTTCGGCATCATCGTCACTTACCATCATGTGAGATGATGCCAAGGGCTTACTAATTGTGAATTTAAAAATTTTTAAAAAATATTCCGCCCATAATAGGCCAGTAGGATAAAACCATGAAAGTAGACGGATGGAAAATGAATCCCCTAAAAGGATTTATTGTTTTAATGGCTTGACTTGTTGCCCAATATGATATTTTGCGAGCATGATGGCTTTAGACCCCTCAAGACGGTTATTTTTAACTCATTATTCACCAACGTAAAGGCAAAAAATATTTTTTTAATTTAAAGCTGTAGAGTTATCACAGCAGTTTCTTCGTTACTAATGTTATATTTGGGAATACCGCGCATAAGATTTCGTCACGTTCAGGTAAATTGAAGAAAGTTAACTGTGTAAAAAATTGCCCCATCTGACCACTAAGAAAACGCCTTTGTTGCATTCAATGGTACATAGCTCAGGGGATTGGAACATGAAAGACACGCCACTAAGTTACTAATAAAAGACCTTAAGTAGTGTCACCATAAAATCCGTAATAAAAAACAATAACGTTTTTTTTATAAAAAATGGCATTTTACTTTAAAAACTGAATCGGTAATTTCATAATAAACCCTTATTATTATCTACCAGGAAGTTAACAGTTTTTCTTTGTAACTTATTTTAGATAATTAAATTTTTACTTCACTTTCAGTGTTTAAGTATTTTTTTTATTTGTATGACAACACAAAAAAAATTCTTTAATCTTTTTTATACTTTTTTTTTAATTTTGCTTTCAAAACAGGTACAGCAGCTAATTAAATATTTAGAATTAGCAATTGCGCGTGATAATAAATTTTAATATACAAAGACTTTACTTTCTTTTAATGTTGGTGACCGCGGCCCGCGGGCGGCAGGCTGGACGAGCTTGGGTGAAACTACAAGCGAAGAAATGATCACGATCTGACCTGTTCATCGGGCAAAAGCGAGCAAAATTTATTGTAGTCGAATTTCGGCCGAATTCGACATTCGGCGCAAGTGCAACTCTAGTAGAAGTGTCCTTTTAGGTATTTTATATGCTGTTAATAATTATTACTTTGTTCTTTTCAGTGTAATTTATTGCCATGTAAGTCAGCTTTATTTTTTGACTATCTGTTTCCCGCGGCTTCACCCGCGTGGTCATCGTTTCTTTGACTTTTCAGGGGTGCGCAGCGCGCGAACCTTAAACGGCTCGCGAGCGTGAAAAAAGTAGCCTATTGTGTTAATCCAGGTCCTATTCTGTCTACCTACCAAATTTCAGCTAGATCCGTTTAGTAGTTTTTGCGTGAAGAAGTAACAAACATACACACTCACAAACTTTCGCCTTTATAATATTAGTGTGATTAAACATTTTTAAGCTATTAAGACCGAATCAAGAAATTCCGTAACGAAAATAAAACCTAACACCCCCCACTCCGCCTAACATGTAGCTCGGCCGAGCGTAACGTAACGTTACCGCGTTTTGAAAACTACAGTGCCATCTATTAGCTATTTGCGGTACTAAAAGGACTTAGTCAATTTTACTGGTGTAACTTTCTTAGTGTTAAAAGTTGATAAAAAATGCTATGCAACAGCTTTACCGCGGCAGTCCCCGAGTGCCACACGTTGTTTTCAGTTATTTTGAGCGGGCTTTATATTACTGTTACAAGCAGAATACAGCAAGCCCCTTATTTTCTTATTTGCGCCGATAACCGCCCACCACAAAACCAAGCGGGCAACTATTTTAAAGTTAGTTCGTCTAACTATTCGCCACTATTTGCAGGAGCTCGCTACTATGTAACCAGGCTGGCTGCGTGCAGCTAAATTATTTACATTACAACGTTACAGCAACTCAAAGACTAGAACCTAAACATGATGAAAAAGTTTTTTGATAGCGACAGCCAGCAGTTTTAATAAATGTTCAAGTAAACAAAAATTTTTGGTGACTACTGTGTGGAAATCAAGGCTCGAGTTTCCATACAAACGTAGTTCCGCTTTAATACAAAAACTACATGCCAGATTGAACCCAAACTTTGCAGATATATTGAGAAGACACATATCGATGTTTGTATTTAGTTTTCGATGTACTAATATAAAACGGAAAAAATAAGAGCAGTTTCAAACTTTCAGTACAAAACTAATTTAAGCCTTCGTTTAGTTACGTTAAAATTTACTACGATGAAAACTAGTTACAAACATCGATATTTATCTATTCAATTTATTTACAAAGTTTGGATTCAATCCTGCGTGTAGTTTTTGTATTAAAGCGCAACTACGTTTGTATGGAAACTCGAGCCTCCTGGAGACTCTTAAAATGAAAATAATATACAAAAAAAAATATTTATGGTTTGCTACAGGTATCTTATCTTATCTTTGTAAGTGGGGGCTGCAGTTGCAGCGACACTTCGACCCAATGGGATCTTCTGTGTCTACCCCTATAAGCTTTGCACCCCAACCTACTCGTAGATGTGCTGCATCAATGCAGCAATTCCACTGCTTGGAAAGTGCTTGTATAGCCCTTCGGTTTTGGGTAGCCATCACCTAAGAGGTACATACGCTTGCTAGCCAGGACATCGCAGTGACACAGTAAGTGTTCCATTGATTCTATATCTTTATCACAGGTCCTGCAGGTCGAGTAATTTTTTTTGCAGGTGTGCGTTTGTGGCAAAGTGACCCGTCAAAGCGTTACAGGTAACGGGACCTTATTACTGAACCTACGCTGTCTGTCCGTCTTTTCGAAATTTAAAAACTATATTTTTAAACGACTTCAAAAGCAGGAGGAGGTTTCTCAATTCGACCGTATATATATATATTTTTTTCATGTGTGTTCGCGGATAAATTCGTTGTTTATGAACTGATTTTGATGGTTCTTTTTTGGTTGAAAAGGAGATATCCCAAGGGTGGTACCATTATAAGGAAACCAGGATCTGATGATGGCATCCCAGAGAAATCGAGAGGAACCTTCAAAAATCGTAGTGGCGGCTAGTGCGTTTGAAGTCGTTTTTTTTTTAAATTATAAAACCGTAATACGAGTACGTAGGCAGCTGAAAACTAAAAATCGGCAAATGTGAGTCGTAGTCACGCTAAGGAATCTAAACTCAATAAAAAACAGGCCAAGTGTAAGTCTGACTCTGCACACCAAGGGTTTTTACCACACTTCTACTCCACACAAGAGTAATAATGATACCTATTAGATACAAACAAAGGACAGAAAATGTTTGATTTTTATTATTTAGTTCGGACTCCTTACGACTTACACTTGGTCAGTATTTAGGGTTCCGTGCCCAAAGGGTAAAACGGGACCCTATTACTAAGACTCCGCTGTACGTCTGTCTGTCCGTCTGTCACCAGGCTGTATTTTATGAACCGTGATAGCTAGACAGTTTAAATTTTCACAGATGATGTATTTCTATTGCCGCCATAACAACAAATACAGAAATTAAAAAAAGTGAAAAAATTATAAAACTAGCGCCATCTGGTATGATGATACGGAACCCTTTGTGTGCGGGTCTCGCACTTGGCCGGTTTTTTATTATTTTTTGTTTCACTTCAGGATTAGTAAAAACTTTACACCAAGTTTCATGCTTGAATGTATTAAGTTTAGTAAAATGTATTTTTAATCTATAATCTATCTATCTTCTATAATATAATAAAACTGTAACGGGGCCGTGTCTGTACATGAAATATTTTTGGAAAATAATAACTGTGGTGGACATTACTAACGATACAGAGGCCAAAACAACAACTTTTGGAATCTTTGTCTGTCTGTCTGTCTGTCTGTATGTTCGCGCATCACGCAAAAACTACCAGGCCGATTTTAATGAAATTTTGTATGGTGGTTCCTTATAGCCCGGGTTAACATATAGGATACTTTTTATCCCAGAAAATTCAAGAGTTCCCGTGGGAAAATCAAAAGTATTCATTTATAGAATGGGTCACCACGCATATGTGGCTTGACCTATTACAATCAAATTTTACATGTTGATAAAGGGTATCAACATGTAAAAACAACATCGCGAACTAAAACTGGGACAAAGTGAATCCCAAAAAAATTAAGGGTTCCTTCAGGAATGCAAAAAATTGTATCTTTAGAATGGCTTAACGTAACAATATGAAACCTTTACATTGGGATGGGGTGTTTTGATCATCATTGTATAGTCGGGTATTCTTTATCCCGGAAAACTAAAGAGGTCCCGTGGGAAATTATCCATCGATACTTACAATAATAAGAATAGAGTACTTTTTTCCACATAATATTAACTACACATACCACACATTATAATCTTGGCAGCAGAATGTCAATAGATGGCACTGCAGGGATAATAAAACGCGCTTAAGTTGTATTAAAACATTAAAAGATTATTTGATAGTTTTGAGTGGATTTCTTTCATGTATTTTTCAGCATAAGTTACTTTACACAAATCTAACTCTGGAATTATGGCACGTAGCGATGTGTTTCATAGACGAACAGATAGGTATTTTTTTACAGATTCCAATCGTGTAAAAAAATTAAAAACACATAAATCGAGTTTAGTATCTTTTATCAGGAGGCACAGATACGGGAACTCTTCTGACGACGACTATTTGCGTGTGGCAGTTGCTCTCCGCCTGCAATATCAATATATGTGAACCTCATCAATGTATTTGCGGGTCCACTGTGGAGGCAATTGGCCATCACTCACTGAGTTGCGGTCGTTGTTTGTGAAGATTCCCACGTCACCAATTCCATAATAACCTCACTCGGAGGGAACTGGTCTCGGCCAGATGGAATATTCCATCTTTGTTGCAGCCGCCGGGCTTTAGTCGATCTGATGGCAAAAGGCCGGAGGGTTTAAACAGGTGCTATGGCAGAGAGGATCGTGCTTGCTTTGGGACGCCACTTTTTCTGCCTCACTCCTCACCCATACGGTACTGCTGCTCAATTTGCGGCGAGAAAGAAGCATAATAAGTACTCGGTCTTAGAGGCAAATTACTGCTTTGTGCCGCTGGTCTGTGAGACAACCGGCTGCTGAATCCTCAGAGGCCTTTGCCTTCACAAAGGAGATTGGCCGTCGCCTTCGAGAGAGGAGATGTGACATGAGGTCCTACCTGCTGCTTGGGTTGTCTATTGCCATCCAGCGCGGCAACGAGAAGTGCGTTATGGGCTCCTTGGAGTTGCTACGACTCGCGGATTTGACGCATATTAATATTTTTAGGATTTTTTTTACTTGATTGATATAATCATTTGAATTAGTTTTTTGATAGTACAGGTATATGTTTTATTTCATCATATCAATTTATATACGTCCCCACCAAGAGGCTCGACCTGCCCTGAGTTAGGGCGATCAGGCCTTAGACGATCACGCGGGCCCATTGCGGGTTGATTAACTTCACACATAAGCTTCTTCGCAGGCGTGTGCAGGTTTCCTCGCGATGTTTTTCTCACCATAAGAGCGTCGGATAAACGTACATACCAGTACGAAATCGATATTCGTATAGATATTGGTAAGTGGCAGGATTCGAACCACGGCCTTCCGGACAGGAGGTAGTGGCCCTAACCGTTACGCCACCGACGCTATATATGTTATTTAAGATTAAGAAATCCTTACTTAATATTATAAATGTGAAAATGTGTTTGTTTGTTTGTTTGTTACCTATTCACACTTCAACACCTCTACTAATCTTGATGAAATATGGCATGTAGGTAGCCTGTATCACTGGGAATGAAATAGTCTACTTTTTATCTGTGGAAATTATCATGGCCCGATGCAGTTCCCGATTTTGATTTTGATTTTGATTTTTTGATTTTTAGCACAGAGATGAGGAGGATAATGATATAATTTACAAATAATAATAATCAGGTGAGTTGCAGTCAAACGCACTCAATTTTTTAATAAAAAAAAAAAAAGTATATCCTGACATAGTTCCCGAGGGATCGGGGGACAACTGTTTTCTACGCTCGCGCACGTCGGTGGCGTCGCAACGGAGCAACGGATTAAAGTGATTTTTTTGTATAGAATTTGTTGAGGGGGTTAGAAGTGACAAAGACTGCTAATCCGAATAGCCCGATGCAGTTCCTGAGGTACCGGGAGAAAACTCATGTCCACGCTTGCGAGCTGATTGCGGCTCGCGCACCACTCACCCTCAAAAAGAGTCATAAAAGCTATGTCCACGCGGGCGAAGCCGCGGGCAAAAGCTAGTATTAAATACGATAATACAATACACGATGTTTCGGATATTATTTTCGAAGCGTATAGAGAAAAGTCTTTTTCCCAACTGACATATATGTTTTTATTCGTTGCTATGGTATTCGTGACACTCCCGGCCATACGTATTACCAATAATTTTAAAATTTATAATTTGACTAAATATGGAAATGATTTTTAAATAACTAAGACTTACCTTACATTTATCTACTTACTTTTGTTATTTTAGTGTGATTAATTTAATATTGACGATATGGATTTTATTTTTATGTAATGTCAGTATTTTATGAGATATTTTTTACGATGGAATAAAAACAAAAAATTAAAATCTTGAACGTTTTTTGTATGGGTTCAAAATTTTTCACTTTTTTGTTTTATTATAATTTAGTTTTTTTATAATAACATATATTCTGTGAAAATCCTTATTAACTCCTTCGTATGGTTGTATAGATACAGCCTTTTAATGGTCGGACAGACAGGTCGATGGACGGACTGACAGCGTAGACTTTAATTATGGTCACATTACCTGGTACGTAAAGGTTAAAAAATCATTTTTTTGTGTTCTCGTTGACGGCTTTTCAAGCGACTTCCAAAAAGGAGGAGGTTCTCAATTCGTCTGTATGTTTTTTTTATGTATGTTACCTCAGAACATTTGACTGGGTGAACCAATTTTCTTAAGGCCTTAAGATAGGTCAATTAAAATTAAAATTTCAATTTAAATTATTGAAAGACTACGTAAAGCTATCACTATGGAAACAATATAAAATAAATTTAAAGTAATAAAAAATCGATTTAGTTGAATACAATTTTAAAAATATTTAAGATGTAAAAAAATATACTGTAGACCCTTTTTTTTGAGAGCGTCGGTGGCGTAACGGCTAGGGCCGCCGCCTCATGTCCAGGACGTCGTGGTTCGAATCCTGCCACGTACCAATGTAATTTCGAATTAAGATTTCATATGTTAGTTTATCCGACGAAGGAAAACATCGTGAGGAAACCTGCACACGTCTGCGAAGAAACTCAAAGGTTGTGTGTGAAGTCGACCAACCCGCACCGGGCCCGTGTGGTCGACTAAGGCCCGATCGCCCTAATTCAGGGTAGGCTCGAGCCCCTCGGTGGGGTCGTATATGAGCTGGTGGAGAGACCCTGTTTTTTTGCATTAATTGTAAAATTTCTCCAAAACAAATAATTAATGTTGAATGAAACTAACACACTAAAATCGGTGACTTTAAGAACTTTCATTTTAATTGAACACATTTTTTAAACTTATTTGAAAGTATAGAAAAGTAATAAAACCATGTCATCATTACAGCTCATATACGTCCCCACCGAGGGGCTCGAGCCTACCCTGAATCAGGGCGATTAGGCCTTAGTCGACCACGCGGGCCCAGTGCGGGTTGGTCGACTTCACACACAACCTTCGAGTTTCTTCGCAGGCGTGTGCAGGTTTCCTCACGATGTTTTCCTTCACCGTTAAAGCAATCGGTAAGTATGTACGTAAGTTTTTGAAAAACTCATTGGTACATTGGCCGTCCAGATTTGAACCCGGTACCTCTGGTTAGATGGACCGAGTCGTTACCGGTTGAGCCACCGACGCTTTTTGGCCACCGACGCTTTTTAAAACCAAGTACAATTCTCGATTTTTAATAAAACCATGTAAAAATCGAGAATTGTACGTTCGGTTTCAACGTAACAGTCGCGTTGAAGCCCGCATTGATTTGAACTTAAAATTAATGGACTTACGTTCGATATTATTTTAACACGTATCAACCTCAAGGCCGCGCTCCGCTCGTCAGCGCTAGAACGCCGTACGGTCGCCGCCGCTATTCGCGCGCCGCCCGTGTACGCAGTTATAACCGCTAAGTCGAGCGCCTTAATACCCATGTTTCCGTGTATTATCTGACAAAGGAGTAGGTGAATAAATGCGTAGGTATTTTCGTTTTATAAGGAAGTGCAATATCTGTTACGAAGTAACTAGTATCTCATCTGTGACCAAATTCCTAAAACAGTCTTAAAGTTTTTTTAATTCAAACAGAAAATTTTCATTTTTGTAGGATGAGCGTTGAAACTTCAGAAGAAGCATTACATTTCGTTAATTGCATTTAAATAAATCAATAAATTTGAGTTTCAAATAATAGGCTAAGGCCACCGCCGATCCGGGAGGTCGTGGTTCGAATCCTGCCACGTACCAATGTGTTTTCGAATTTCTATTTCATATGTACGTTTAAACAGAGAAAGTGGACATGGTTGCATCCCAATGGCGTAACGAAGAACGAGATTTACTTCATCTTGTCGACGAGAAGGCAAATATTCAATGATATCTATGTGATCAACTCAGTAAAAACAGGAAGCGATCACCGCATGGTAAGAGTCACATTGAATCTAACGACCAAGCTAGAAAGATATCGACTGATGAAGTCCACACTCCGACCAGCGCCCATCCAGCTCCAAAACCCCGAGAGCTTTCAGCTCGAGTTGCACAATCGCTTCGAATGCCTAGGAGACTGCGAGAATGTGGACGATTATAACGACAGGTTCGTGGAAATTGTAGCTCTTCAGAAATTATTTAATAACATTATTAGTGTGATTAAACATTTTTAAGCTATTAAGACCGAATCAAGAAATTCCGTAACGAAAATAAAACCTAACACCCCCCACTCCGCCTAACATGTAGCTCGGCCGAGCGTAACGTAACGTTACCGCGTTTTGAAAACTACAGTGCCATCTATTAGCTATTTGCGGTACTAAAAGGACTTAGTCAATTTTACTGGTGTAACTTTCTTAGTGTTAAAAGTTGATAAAAAATGCTATGCAACAGCTTTACCGCGGCAGTCCCCGAGTGCCACACGTTGTTTTCAGTTATTTTGAGCGGGCTTTATATTACTGTTACAAGCAGAATACAGCAAGCCCCTTATTTTCTTATTTGCGCCGATAACCGCCCACCACAAAACCAAGCGGGCAACTATTTTAAAGTTAGTTCGTCTAACTATTCGCCACTATTTGCAGGAGCTCGCTACTATGTAACCAGGCTGGCTGCGTGCAGCTAAATTATTTACATTACAACGTTACAGCAACTCAAAGACTAGAACCTAAACATGATGAAAAAGTTTTTTGATAGCGACAGCCAGCAGTTTTAATAAATGTTCAAGTAAACAAAAATTTTTGGTGACTACTGTGTGGAAATCAAGGCTCGAGTTTCCATACAAACGTAGTTCCGCTTTAATACAAAAACTACATGCCAGATTGAACCCAAACTTTGCAGATATATTGAGAAGACACATATCGATGTTTGTATTTAGTTTTCGATGTACTAATATAAAACGGAAAAAATAAGAGCAGTTTCAAACTTTCAGTACAAAACTAATTTAAGCCTTCGTTTAGTTACGTTAAAATTTACTACGATGAAAACTAGTTACAAACATCGATATTTATCTATTCAATTTATTTACAAAGTTTGGATTCAATCCTGCGTGTAGTTTTTGTATTAAAGCGCAACTACGTTTGTATGGAAACTCGAGCCTCCTGGAGACTCTTAAAATGAAAATAATATACAAAAAAAAATATTTATGGTTTGCTACAGGTATCTTATCTTATCTTTGTAAGTGGGGGCTGCAGTTGCAGCGACACTTCGACCCAATGGGATCTTCTGTGTCTACCCCTATAAGCTTTGCACCCCAACCTACTCGTAGATGTGCTGCATCAATGCAGCAATTCCACTGCTTGGAAAGTGCTTGTATAGCCCTTCGGTTTTGGGTAGCCATCACCTAAGAGGTACATACGCTTGCTAGCCAGGACATCGCAGTGACACAGTAAGTGTTCCATTGATTCTATATCTTTATCACAGGTCCTGCAGGTCGAGTAATTTTTTTTGCAGGTGTGCGTTTGTGGCAAAGTGACCCGTCAAAGCGTTACAGGTAACGGGACCTTATTACTGAACCTACGCTGTCTGTCCGTCTTTTCGAAATTTAAAAACTATATTTTTAAACGACTTCAAAAGCAGGAGGAGGTTTCTCAATTCGACCGTATATATATATATTTTTTTCATGTGTGTTCGCGGATAAATTCGTTGTTTATGAACTGATTTTGATGGTTCTTTTTTGGTTGAAAAGGAGATATCCCAAGGGTGGTACCATTATAAGGAAACCAGGATCTGATGATGGCATCCCAGAGAAATCGAGAGGAACCTTCAAAAATCGTAGTGGCGGCTAGTGGGTTTGAAGTCGTTTTTTTTTTAAATTATAAAACCGTAATACGAGTACGTAGGCAGCTGAAAACTAAAAATCGGCAAATGTGAGTCGTAGTCACGCTAAGGAATCTAAACTCAATAAAAAACAGGCCAAGTGTAAGTCTGACTCTGCACACCAAGGGTTTTTACCACACTTCTACTCCACACAAGAGTAATAATGATACCTATTAGATACAAACAAAGGACAGAAAATGTTTGATTTTTATTATTTAGTTCGGACTCCTTACGACTTACACTTGGTCAGTATTTAGGGTTCCGTGCCCAAAGGGTAAAACGGGACCCTATTACTAAGACTCCGCTGTACGTCTGTCTGTCCGTCTGTCACCAGGCTGTATTTTATGAACCGTGATAGCTAGACAGTTTAAATTTTCACAGATGATGTATTTCTATTGCCGCCATAACAACAAATACAGAAATTAAAAAAAGTGAAAAAATTATAAAACTAGCGCCATCTGGTATGATGATACGGAACCCTTTGTGTGCGGGTCTCGCACTTGGCCGGTTTTTTATTATTTTTTGTTTCACTTCAGGATTAGTAAAAACTTTACACCAAGTTTCATGCTTGAATGTATTAAGTTTAGTAAAATGTATTTTTAATCTATAATCTATCTATCTTCTATAATATAATAAAACTGTAACGGGGCCGTGTCTGTACATGAAATATTTTTGGAAAATAATAACTGTGGTGGACATTACTAACGATACAGAGGCCAAAACAACAACTTTTGGAATCTTTGTCTGTCTGTCTGTCTGTCTGTATGTTCGCGCATCACGCAAAAACTACCAGGCCGATTTTAATGAAATTTTGTATGGTGGTTCCTTATAGCCCGGGTTAACATATAGGATACTTTTTATCCCAGAAAATTCAAGAGTTCCCGTGGGAAAATCAAAAGTATTCATTTATAGAATGGGTCACCACGCATATGTGGCTTGACCTATTACAATCAAATTTTACATGTTGATAAAGGGTATCAACATGTAAAAACAACATCGCGAACTAAAACTGGGACAAAGTGAATCCCAAAAAAATTAAGGGTTCCTTCAGGAATGCAAAAAATTGTATCTTTAGAATGGCTTAACGTAACAATATGAAACCTTTACATTGGGATGGGGTGTTTTGATCATCATTGTATAGTCGGGTATTCTTTATCCCGGAAAACTAAAGAGGTCCCGTGGGAAATTATCCATCGATACTTACAATAATAAGAATAGAGTACTTTTTTCCACATAATATTAACTACACATACCACACATTATAATCTTGGCAGCAGAATGTCAATAGATGGCACTGCAGGGATAATAAAACGCGCTTAAGTTGTATTAAAACATTAAAAGATTATTTGATAGTTTTGAGTGGATTTCTTTCATGTATTTTTCAGCATAAGTTACTTTACACAAATCTAACTCTGGAATTATGGCACGTAGCGATGTGTTTCATAGACGAACAGATAGGTATTTTTTTACAGATTCCAATCGTGTAAAAAAATTAAAAACACATAAATCGAGTTTAGTATCTTTTATCAGGAGGCACAGATACGGGAACTCTTCTGACGACGACTATTTGCGTGTGGCAGTTGCTCTCCGCCTGCAATATCAATATATGTGAACCTCATCAATGTATTTGCGGGTCCACTGTGGAGGCAATTGGCCATCACTCACTGAGTTGCGGTCGTTGTTTGTGAAGATTCCCACGTCACCAATTCCATAATGACCTCACTCGGAGGGAACTGGTCTCGGCCAGATGGAATATTCCATCTTTGTTGCAGCCGCCGGGCTTTAGTCGATCTGATGGCAAAAGGCCGGAGGGTTTAAACAGGTGCTATGGCAGAGAGGATCGTGCTTGCTTTGGGACGCCACTTTTTCTGCCTCACTCCTCACCCATACGGTACTGCTGCTCAATTTGCGGCGAGAAAGAAGCATAATAAGTACTCGGTCTTAGAGGCAAATTACTGCTTTGTGCCGCTGGTCTGTGAGACAACCGGCTGCTGAATCCTCAGAGGCCTTTGCCTTCACAAAGGAGATTGGCCGTCGCCTTCGAGAGAGGAGATGTGACATGAGGTCCTACCTGCTGCTTGGGTTGTCTATTGCCATCCAGCGCGGCAACGAGAAGTGCGTTATGGGCTCCTTGGAGTTGCTACGACTCGCGGATTTGACGCATATTAATATTTTTAGGATTTTTTTTACTTGATTGATATAATCATTTGAATTAGTTTTTTGATAGTACAGGTATATGTTTTATTTCATCATATCAATTTATATACGTCCCCACCAAGAGGCTCGACCTGCCCTGAGTTAGGGCGATCAGGCCTTAGACGATCACGCGGGCCCATTGCGGGTTGATTAACTTCACACATAAGCTTCTTCGCAGGCGTGTGCAGGTTTCCTCGCGATGTTTTTCTCACCATAAGAGCGTCGGATAAACGTACATACCAGTACGAAATCGATATTCGTATAGATATTGGTAAGTGGCAGGATTCGAACCACGGCCTTCCGGACAGGAGGTAGTGGCCCTAACCGTTACGCCACCGACGCTATATATGTTATTTAAGATTAAGAAATCCTTACTTAATATTATAAATGTGAAAATGTGTTTGTTTGTTTGTTTGTTACCTATTCACACTTCAACACCTCTACTAATCTTGATGAAATATGGCATGTAGGTAGCCTGTATCACTGGGAATGAAATAGTCTACTTTTTATCTGTGGAAATTATCATGGCCCGATGCAGTTCCCGATTTTGATTTTGATTTTGATTTTTTGATTTTTAGCACAGAGATGAGGAGGATAATGATATAATTTACAAATAATAATAATCAGGTGAGTTGCAGTCAAACGCACTCAATTTTTTAATAAAAAAAAAAAAAGTATATCCTGACATAGTTCCCGAGGGATCGGGGGACAACTGTTTTCTACGCTCGCGCACGTCGGTGGCGTCGCAACGGAGCAACGGATTAAAGTGATTTTTTTGTATAGAATTTGTTGAGGGGGTTAGAAGTGACAAAGACTGCTAATCCGAATAGCCCGATGCAGTTCCTGAGGTACCGGGAGAAAACTCATGTCCACGCTTGCGAGCTGATTGCGGCTCGCGCACCACTCACCCTCAAAAAGAGTCATAAAAGCTATGTCCACGCGGGCGAAGCCGCGGGCAAAAGCTAGTATTAAATACGATAATACAATACACGATGTTTCGGATATTATTTTCGAAGCGTATAGAGAAAAGTCTTTTTCCCAACTGACATATATGTTTTTATTCGTTGCTATGGTATTCGTGACACTCCCGGCCATACGTATTACCAATAATTTTAAAATTTATAATTTGACTAAATATGGAAATGATTTTTAAATAACTAAGACTTACCTTACATTTATCTACTTACTTTTGTTATTTTAGTGTGATTAATTTAATATTGACGATATGGATTTTATTTTTATGTAATGTCAGTATTTTATGAGATATTTTTTACGATGGAATAAAAACAAAAAATTAAAATCTTGAACGTTTTTTGTATGGGTTCAAAATTTTTCACTTTTTTGTTTTATTATAATTTAGTTTTTTTATAATAACATATATTCTGTGAAAATCCTTATTAACTCCTTCGTATGGTTGTATAGATACAGCCTTTTAATGGTCGGACAGACAGGTCGATGGACGGACTGACAGCGTAGACTTTAATTATGGTCACATTACCTGGTACGTAAAGGTTAAAAAATCATTTTTTTGTGTTCTCGTTGACGGCTTTTCAAGCGACTTCCAAAAAGGAGGAGGTTCTCAATTCGTCTGTATGTTTTTTTTATGTATGTTACCTCAGAACATTTGACTGGGTGAACCAATTTTCTTAAGGCCTTAAGATAGGTCAATTAAAATTAAAATTTCAATTTAAATTATTGAAAGACTACGTAAAGCTATCACTATGGAAACAATATAAAATAAATTTAAAGTAATAAAAAATCGATTTAGTTGAATACAATTTTAAAAATATTTAAGATGTAAAAAAATATACTGTAGACCCTTTTTTTTGAGAGCGTCGGTGGCGTAACGGCTAGGGCCGCCGCCTCATGTCCAGGACGTCGTGGTTCGAATCCTGCCACGTACCAATGTAATTTCGAATTAAGATTTCATATGTTAGTTTATCCGACGAAGGAAAACATCGTGAGGAAACCTGCACACGTCTGCGAAGAAACTCAAAGGTTGTGTGTGAAGTCGACCAACCCGCACCGGGCCCGTGTGGTCGACTAAGGCCCGATCGCCCTAATTCAGGGTAGGCTCGAGCCCCTCGGTGGGGTCGTATATGAGCTGGTGGAGAGACCCTGTTTTTTTGCATTAATTGTAAAATTTCTCCAAAACAAATAATTAATGTTGAATGAAACTAACACACTAAAATCGGTGACTTTAAGAACTTTCATTTTAATTGAACACATTTTTTAAACTTATTTGAAAGTATAGAAAAGTAATAAAACCATGTCATCATTACAGCTCATATACGTCCCCACCGAGGGGCTCGAGCCTACCCTGAATCAGGGCGATTAGGCCTTAGTCGACCACGCGGGCCCAGTGCGGGTTGGTCGACTTCACACACAACCTTCGAGTTTCTTCGCAGGCGTGTGCAGGTTTCCTCACGATGTTTTCCTTCACCGTTAAAGCAATCGGTAAGTATGTACGTAAGTTTTTGAAAAACTCATTGGTACATTGGCCGTCCAGATTTGAACCCGGTACCTCTGGTTAGATGGACCGAGTCGTTACCGGTTGAGCCACCGACGCTTTTTGGCCACCGACGCTTTTTAAAACCAAGTACAATTCTCGATTTTTAATAAAACCATGTAAAAATCGAGAATTGTACGTTCGGTTTCAACGTAACAGTCGCGTTGAAGCCCGCATTGATTTGAACTTAAAATTAATGGACTTACGTTCGATATTATTTTAACACGTATCAACCTGCTCGGATTGAGGCATCTTAAAGCCTTAAAGATTCCTAAATTATACGAATCAGGGAACACAGACGCTCCCTGGTCTTATGGACAAACGTGTAAGTGATCTCATAAGGGCCGTTTTGTCCTTGTGAGGGATGTAATCCCAAAAATCAAGCTATCTTTTTCACAGTGCAAGATACCATAATGTCTCGAATGACTCACTAAGTATACGGTCAAACCAATATATTTTTATAGTTCCATCGTAGAATCATAAAAACCCAAGACTAAAAGGAAAATGGCGAAGAAAACCAAACCAGGCCTTCGTCACTTGGTCGAGCAGGCGAGAGAAGTACCTACACATTGGCGCGGCCTAAGGCCGCGCTCCGCTCGTCAGCGCTAGAACGCCGTACGGTCGCCGCCGCTATTCGCGCGCCGCCCGTGTACGCAGTTATAACCGCTAAGTCGAGCGCCTTAATACCCATGTTTCCGTGTATTATCTGACAAAGGAGTAGGTGAATAAATGCGTAGGTATTTTCGTTTTATAAGGAAGTGCAATATCTGTTACGAAGTAACTAGTATCTCATCTGTGACCAAATTCCTAAAACAGTCTTAAAGTTTTTTTAATTCAAACAGAAAATTTTCATTTTTGTAGGATGAGCGTTGAAACTTCAGAAGAAGCATTACATTTCGTTAATTGCATTTAAATAAATCAATAAATTTGAGTTTCAAATAATAGGCTAAGGCCACCGCCAATCCGGGAGGTCGTGGTTCGAATCCTGCCACGTACCAATGTGTTTTCGAATTTCTATTTCATATGTACGTTTAAACAGAGAAAGTGGACATGGTTGCATCCCAATGGCGTAACGAAGAACGAGATTTACTTCATCTTGTCGACGAGAAGGCAAATATTCAATGATATCTATGTGATCAACTCAGTAAAAACAGGAAGCGATCACCGCATGGTAAGAGTCACATTGAATCTAACGACCAAGCTAGAAAGATATCGACTGATGAAGTCCACACTCCGACCAGCGCCCATCCAGCTCCAAAACCCCGAGAGCTTTCAGCTCGAGTTGCACAATCGCTTCGAATGCCTAGGAGACTGCGAGAATGTGGACGATTATAACGACAGGTTCGTGGAAATTGTAGCTCTTCAGAAATTATTTAATTCCATTAACCTTGAGGGACAAACGCCTAAAGGTGACAAGACCCTGCTGAAGAACTACAGACCCATCTCACTTCTGAGCGATGTCTACCAGCTGTTTTCGAGTGTCATTACGAATCGTCTCGCACGCAGGTTCGACGAATTTCAGCCTCCCAAACAAGCCGGTTTCCGAAAAGGATTTAGTGCCATAGACCACATACATACGCTGCGGCAGATTATACAAAAGACCAAAGAGTACAATCAGTCACAATGCTTGGCATTCGTGGACTATGAAAAAGCTTTCGATTCGGTCGAAACTTGGGCTGTGCTACAGTCTCTCCAGCGGTGCCAAATTGACTATCGATATATCGAAGTGCTGAAGTGTTTGTATGAAAACTTCACCATGTCGGTTTGCCTCCAGGATCAAAACTCGAAACCTATCCAACTGCAGCGAGGGGTGTGACAGGGAGACCATATATCTCCGAAACTGTTCACCGCCGCCCTGGAAGATGTTTTTAAGCCTTTGGACTGGGGTGGACTCGGCATCAATATCAACGGCGAGTACATCACCCACCATCGATCATCGATCGCTGACGATATCGTGGTTATGGCTGAGACTATGGATGACTTAGGCACAATGCTCGATGGCCTCAGTAGAGCCTCTCAACAAGTGGGTCTTAGAATGAACATGAACAAGACGAAAATTGTCAAACTTCCGTGTCATACCTACTCCTCTGAAGGTTGGAGGCTCTACACTCGAAGTTGTTACCGAATATGTATACGTGGGACAAACAGTCCAGTTAGGTAGGTCCAACTTCGAGACAGAGATCAATCGTCGAATCCAACTCGACTGGGCAGCGACCGGGAAGCTTCGCAATTTCTTTACGTCCCAGTTACCGCAGTGTCTTAAGACCAAGGTCTTCGACCAGTGTGTGTTGCTTACTATGGGCCTCATAAGGAGGCTCAAGGTCACCCAAAGGACAAAGGAGTGTGCTATGCTCGGAGTTTCTCTGCGTGATTGAATCAGAAACGAGGAGATCCGTAGGAGAACCAAAGTAACCGACGTAGCTCTCAGAATTGCTAAACTTAAGTGGCAGAGGGCGGGCCATATTGCTCGTAGAACAGATGGCCGTTGGGGCCGTACAGTTCTCGAGTGGCGACCACGCACCGGAAAAAGTAGTGTAGGAAGGCCTCCCACTAGGTGGACCCATGATCTGGTGAAGGTCGCGGGAAGCCACTGGATGCGGGCAGCGCAGAACCGGTCGTCGTGGAGATCCATGGGGGAGGACTATGTCCAGCATAGGACGTCCTTCTGCTGATATGATGGAGACTTGGGAGATCTGAGCTCCGTAAGAAAACAGCTGTTATAATGCTATATGTCATTTTAATAAACACCTATTCGCTCTAGGTATCACGAATAGCCTACTATGCATAGCTTGTATGGAGGCTGAGGAGACATACTACTCGATTGCAATCGACTAGCACACTACATAGTTGTGCACCTCGGTGACCTAAGCCACAGTAGACTAAGTGCCTGAGGTTGCTTCAGGAAGTTGCCGGCGGCGACCCGAGGTCGGTACTGGACTCTCTGGAGGAGCTAAATTGACAGTGAAGACGACCAAATTACTCAAAATGGGCACAAAACCAGCCCACCCTTAACTGACGAAAATAAAAATGAAAAATTGTCTAAATAGACAACAATAAATTTTAGGATGTTATTTGTAACATGTTCTTTGGAACATTATACCTTAGAATGAAGATATTAGTTAGACAAATCCATGTAAATTTTATATTCATCGTCATCATAGCTCATATACGTCCCCCCACCGAGGGGATCGACCCTACCTTGAATTAGGGCGTACGGGCCTTAGTCGACTTCACATACAACCTTCGAGTTTCTTCTCAGTTGTGTGCAGTTTTCCTCACTATGTTTTTCCTTCACCGTAAGAGCGTCGGATAAACGTACATGAAATCGATTTTCGAAAACGCATTGGTACGTGGGATTCGAACCATGATCTCCCGAACAGGAGGTGGCACTGTTACCGTAGCAGCCTTAATCGTCACGCCACCGACGCTCTATAAATTTGATTTTAACAAACATAATACTGTATGACGCGCTAGCTTGAAATTCTGGTGCAAAAGGGAATTAACCGTTTTTGATTCACATTTTTCCCGGAAATATTTTCATCTAGATTTAGTAAAGACATATCCGCTTCTTTAATCTTTGCATGAAATGAACCGTAATAGCTATACACTTGAAATTTTTACACATGATGTATTTCTGTTGCCGCTCTATAAAGTTACATACTAAAAATTTTAAAAAGTGAAAAAATAAGGGGGGTCTCCATACAAAAAAACGTGTTTTTTTTTAAATGTCAAGAAACTAGCGTCATCTACTATGGTGGTACGGAACCCTTTGTACTAGCGCCATCTAGTATAATGGTGCGGTACCCTTTGTGTGCGGGTCTGAGTCGCACTTGGCCGGTTTAGTAATTAAATTAGGTTATTTCCATATCGATAATTAGATAAGCCAATGATATTATATTATATACTAGCTTTTGCCCGCGGCTTCGCCCGCGTAGACATTTTATTTTATTTATTTTTATTTTATTTATTTGCTATTCGGAAGATTTACAGCTTAATATTATATATAAGTAACAAAATTAAATTTAAAACTATGCTAATTACAAACCTTCACCAAAATAAATTAGAAAATTAACATTAGTAACATCAAAGAACATTTTTTTTTCAAGATAATCCGTTTCTTTAAACATTATATATTCAGTCTAAGAAGAATTCCTGTGCCACTAGTCGCCTTACCGCAGTAGTACTTGTACAGAATAGATCGACATCAGGATGTTCACAGACTAGTTTGTTAAAACTATTACAGCTACGCAGTAAAAATGTATTCTGCCTGTAGTTAGTGCTCGCATAAGGAACATGTAATATAGGTCGTAATCTGAATGATAACAGGTTCGTACGAACGAAGTTGCAATTTAGATAGAAGTTCAGGGCTGTCCAAGCCGCCATTAGCTATTTTTAGTAAGAAACATAAATCATTAATGGTTCGCCTGGTGGAAAGAGATACATAGCTTTTATGACTCTTTTTGAGAGTAAGTGGTGCGCGAGCCGCAATCGGCTCGCAAGCGTGGACATGAGTTTTCTCCAGGTACCTCAGGAACTAAAACGGGGTATTCTGATTAGCAGTCTTTGTCCCTTCCCACCCCCTCAACAAATTCTATACAAAAAATCACTTTAATCCGTTGCTCCGTTGCGACGCCACCGACGTGCGCGAGCGTAGAAAACAGTTGTCCCCAGATCTCTCGGGAACTATGTCAGGATATACTTATTAGTAAATTATAACATTTTCCACCTCACCTCTGTGCTAAAAATCACACCAACCCATTTTTTCGTTGCGATTTTAAATAAATTTACTAACAAAGAGTATTGTTTTAGTTTCCTCAGGAACTGCATCGGGCTGATAATTTCAAGAGATAAAAAGTAGACTATTTCCTTCCACATGCTACCTGCATGCCAAATTTCATCAAGATTGGTAGATGTGTTGGAGTGTGAATAGGTAACAAACAAACAAACACATTTTCAAATTTATAATATTAAGTAAGTATTTCTAAATCTTAAATAACATATAGAGCGTCGGTGGCGTAACGGTTTGGGCCACTACCTCCTGTCCGGGAGACCGTGGTTCGAATCCTGCCACTTACCAATATCTATTCAAATATCGAATTCATATGTACGTTTATCCGACGCTCTTACGGTGAGGGAAAACATCGTGAGGAGACCTGCACACGCCTGCTAAGAAACTCGAAGCTTATGTGTGAAGTCAATCAACCCGCAATGGGCCCGCGTGATCGTCGAAGGCCTGATGGCCCTAAGTCAGGGCAGGTCGAGCCCCTCGGTTGGGACGTATGTGAACTGATATGATGAAATAACACATATATTATCAAAAAGCTAATTCCCATAATTATATCAATCTAGTAATAAAATATCCTAAAAATATTAATATGGGTCAAATCCTATAGTCGTATCAGCTCCAAAGGAGCCCATGACGCACTTCTTCTTGCCGCGCTGGATAGCAATAGACAACCTCAGCAGCAAGTAGGACCCGGAGCAGGCGTCACATCTGCTCTCTCGAAGGCGACGGCAGAAAAAGTGGCGTACCAAAGCAGGCACGTTCCTCTCTGCCATAGCACCTGTTTAAACCCTCCGGACTTTTGCCATCAGATGAAGGCAAAGACCTCTGAGGGTTCAGTAGCCGGTTGTCTCACAGACCAGCGGCACAAAGCAGTAATTTGCCTCCAAACCGAGTACTTATTATGCTTCTTTCTCGCCGCAAATTGAGCAGCAGTACCGTACGGGTGAGGAGTGAGGCAGAAAAAGTGGCGTACCAAAGCAGGCACGTTCCTCTCTGCCATAGCACCTGTTTAAACCCTCCGGACTTTTGCCATCAGATCGACTAAAGCTTGGCGGCTGCATCAAAGATGGAATATGGCCGAGACCAGTGCCCTCCGAGTGAGGTCATTAAGGGCATGGTGACGTGGGAATCCTCACCAAACAACGACCGCAGCTTAGTGCTTGATGCCTCCACCGTGGACCCGCAAATACATTGATGAGGTCACAGGATAAGGTTCACAGATATTGCAGCTCAGGCGGAGAGCAACTGCCACACGCAAATAGTCGTCATCAGAAGAGTTCCCATATCTGTGCCTCCTGTTAAAAGATACTTCGACTTATGTGTTTTTAATTGTTTTACACGACTGGAATCTGTTTAAAATTACCTATCAGTTTGTTTATGAAACACATCGCTACGTGCCATTGTTCCAGAGTTAGAGTTTTGTAAAGTAGCGTAGGTATGCTGAAAAATGCATAAAAGAAATTCACTCAAAAGTATGAAATAATATTTTCATCTCTCCTGTTCGGAAAGTTTAATTTTCATGAGTAGATAGCCGGGTGGAACATTGCTTTTCCATCCCTAGGGTAGAAAGTATTTCCATCCCTAGGGTGGAAAGTATTGTCATCCCTAGGGTGGAAAGTAATTTTTTTTTATTGCCAGCCACGGAGTCGAACTAAGAGGTTTTCATATATCTAAACTCAGCTATACATTAAACGACGGGTTTATTACGATCTACAGATTGATATTAAATCATTTTATAGTTGGTCTATATTTTTCACAATTACAGAAGATTAAAATTTAAAAGCATTCCTCTATTCTGCTGCGCGCCTTATTGCCATGATAACATTACACTTGTTTTTAAATTTTCGGCATGGCCACCTAGATGCACGTCGTGACCAACTCGATTAGTTTCAATCTAGACGGCCGTGGCAAGCGGCCATTGCGAAAAGGTTGGAGGTTGGATATAGGTAAAACTAATTTATTGATATCTAATTAATATTTTATATCATTTAAACAATTAAATTACAATAAATACATTTCCTCATAGTCGAAATGAAAAGTAGAGTGTTTAACTCTGGTGAAATGACCCATTTCACCCTCGAACAGAAATATCTCGAGTGAAATGGGTCACTTTCTTGCCTTGATTAACAATCTACTATTTAATACAACTTAAGCGCGTTTTATTATCCCTGCTGCGCCATCTATTGACATTCTGCTACTATGATTATAATGTGTGGTATGTGTAGACCTCCCACGTGGTGGACCGATGACCTGGTGAAGGTCGCGGGAAGCTGATGGATGCGGACAGCGCAGGACCGGTCGTCGTGGAAATCCTTGGGAGAGGCCTTTGTCCAGCAGTGGACGATTTGTGGCTGATATGATGATGTGTAGCTAATATAGGGAAAAGTACTCTATTGTTATTATTGTAAGTATCGATAGATCTAATTTCCCACTATCTAATCTCTCTCTATCTAATTTCTCTTTAGTTTTCCGGGATAAAGAATACCCAACTATGCAATGATGGTCAAAACACCTCATCCCAATGTAAAGGTTTCATATTGTTACGTTGAGCCATTCTAAAGATACAATTTTTTTGCATTCCTGCAGGAAACTTTAACTCTTTTTTTGGGATTCACAATGTCCCAGTTTCAGTTTGCGATATAGGGTATCAACGTGTAAAATTTATAATTGTAATATGTCAAGCAACATTTGCGTGGTGAGCCATTCTATAAATGAATACTTTTGATTTTCCTACGGGAACTCTTGAATTTTCTGGGATAAAAAGTATCCTATATGTTAACCCGGGCTATAAGGAACCACCATACAAAATTTCATCAAAATCAGCCCGGTAGTTTTTGCGTGATGCGCGAACATACAGACAGACAGACAGACAGACAAAAATTCTAAAAGTTGTTGTTTTAGCTTCTGTATCGTTAGTGATGTCCACCACAGTTATTATTGTCCAAAAATATTTCATGTAGAGACACGGCCCCGTTACAGTTTTATTATATTAAGATACCAGTGTTGCCAATAAGAGATTAACAAAACACTAAAGAGTTGGTCCTAAAGTTTCAGTATAAATTAAGGCCTGCTATCGTTCCCGCCAACAATAAAGTATATTTTAAACCTAGTCTTACTTGGTCATATGGTTGATTTGGTCATTTTTGCGAATTAACAATACTTTCTCGATTTATTTTCAGAAAACATCAAAACTTGTTTAGCGAAGGGATATCAAAAACTTACCTCCATTGTAAACACAAAGCAGTTAGGGGTGTTGTATTGTATGGGTTGTTTCCATCTGTCACACGTAACAAAAAGGACATAACTGGTAGCTCATTTGGATTTTTTAATTCCACCTAAAATAATATTTATTTCAAAACACGCTACCAGCTGATTTACGTGCCCGTTTAATCTTAGCTGGTGTTTTGGACATTCTAATAAATTGTAGCAATCATAGAAATAATGTATAAGCTGCATGTATTATGTTTGAAAATTACACTTTTTTGTTGGAACTGATTTGTACATGTAATATTGGAAATATTCAATCTGAAATATAAATTTAACAATATATTCTGAACAACTTTCCCCAAGGAAAACTAAATTTCTAAACTCAGACAAGTCAATAGGCTAAGTAAATATGGACGGAATGACTATATATTTATTGGGAAAAGTTGTTCATAAAAACCATTAGAAGCCTTATAAATAAGTGTGTGGTTTTATGAAACCACGCTAAAAGTGAAACTTTACAGAGGACGAAACGATCATGGCTGCTCTCGCTACGGTAAAAAGGACGAAACGATCATACCGTCAGACGAAAGCGACCGTCACGCGACATGCAACACACAGACGAAAAAAATTGAGACAATGTATAAAAGTTTCACTTTAAAAATCGTGGAACATTAGCACTTCGTATAGGTACTCGCTGTTCTTACTCTCATAGTACTAGCACTCTTTTGGACATTTGTTTCTCCCAATAAATTTATAAATCACTTTGTGGCAAAAATATACTTGGACCAATGTATTAAACTAATGGCCTCCTTTAGCCCTCACCAACGTAGTACAAAATATTTGAAATGCAAACGAAATTTAAAGTTCTTACTCGATTGGTTCGAGGCCAATGATCGATTTATTTAGTGCACGGTTGCTCTTTGGTCTTAGCTAATAGCTCTTAAAAGTTGTTAATTGGAGTACCGGGGGAAAAGCAATTATGTGCCTCAGCTAGAATATAACAAACATCTTAATTTTTTGCACAGAAAATCGAACAGCATTTTATGGAATAAAAATATTGTTATCTACTCTCAAATCGTTAAATTCGAGTAATAAACTTCAAAACGAATTCATATTGACATATCGTTTTAAACACCATGCCGAAATATAAAATAGACTCAATTTATAAAACTTTTTCTCTATCAAAATAATGGTAGAATTTTTCTTTTTACCAATACGATACCAAAGTATATATATTAGTACTAACATACGACACAGGGAAAATCCAAGAATTTAATCTCACCAAGGAGTTTTTATCAATTATTGTAATGGAACGCTCGCGGGGCGCGCCATTTTAATAGCATTACAAAAAAGTTTTGATTCCAATTTTACCTATATGATACATCGCCCGCGAAAGTGCGTGCGCGGTGGTGACGTGCCATTCATACTTTTTGTTGTACAGAATTTCCAAAGAATTTTTTTTTCTTCTTTAGACTCAGCAAACATAAAATTATCTATATATATTTATGAGGCCCATAGTAAGCGACCATGTCTCATGGAGTCGTGGTCGCTAACTTTAAACTCAGACAAACATAAAATTATCTGTATATATTTATGAGGCCCATAGTAAGCGACCATGTCTCATGGAGACATGGTCACTTACTTTAGACTCAGACAAACAAAATTATCTCTATATATAAATGTCGCTTTTAACAATAATTTTCACATTAAGACCTTTATTTTCAACGTGATTCGGGTCGAAGGCAGGTAATGTGAAAGCGGTACGCGAATTTCATAATTAATACTTTCAAAAGGACTGGTTAATTAGTACGGGGTGAGCCAGCAAATTCCCTAATCCAATGGACGCTCTTCACCCGACGGAGTAAGCAAGGATAATCATAACCTGGGCTTAACGAAACTGGCTATGTCAACTAAATAGACTAATGTCTTAGAAAAGGTACACTCAGAGTTCGATATACCTAATTACTCAAATTCTAAGTTCTAAACTATTAGCGACACAAATTCGCTAATCCAATGGACGTTCTTTAGCCGACGGAGTAAGCAAGGATAATCATAACCTGGGCTTAACGAAACTGGCTATGTCAACTAAATAGACTAAAGTCTTAGAAAAGGTACACTCAGAGTTCGATATACCTAATTACTTAAATTCTAAGTTCTAAACTATTAGCGACACAAATTCCCTAATCCAATGGACGCTCTTCAGCCAACGGAGTAAGCAAGGATAATCATAACCTGGGCTTAACGAAACTGGCTATGTCAACTAAATAGACTAAGGTCTTAGAAAAGGTACACTCAGAGTTCGATATACCTAATTACTCAAATTCTAAGTTCTAAACTATTAGCGACACAAATTCGCTAATCCAATGGACGTTCTTCAGCCGACGGAGTAAGCAAGGATAATCGTAACCTGGGCTTAAAGAAACTGGCTATGTCAACTAAATAGACTAATGTCCCAGATAAGGTACACTCAGAGTTCGATATACATTTACTCACATTCTAAGTTCTAAACTATTAGCGACACAAATTCGCATTGAAGGCCTTTAAGGCCTTCACTACGTAAAGCCTGTTCGCTAAGATAGTGTCACTCGCCCTTTGTAAATGTGGAAGCTATGTTGTAGAATCCGCCGTTTTGCAAAACAGCGCGCTGAATGTGGCGGTAAATGACGTCGGATATTGTAACTGCGGCGTTTTGTAATGCGGCGTCATCACGTTCAGCCAGATTGCAATTCGGCTGAAATAAAGTACGCCGCACTGTATGAGGCGCCGGTTTGTGCAAAAACTACTGAGTAAAAATTGTAATAGAGCAAACGAAGATATTAAGTTAGGTTCGGTCAGGTTTGATTGATTATACAGTCAAAGACCCTCGACTATTCGGAGTTTTTTTTTCTCAGTACCTAGTTTACAAAGCGGCGCAAAATCCGCCGTTTTACAAAACGCCGCTGTTTTGCAAAGCAACGCGCTGTTTTACCAACCAGCAGATTCTACATAATGGCTGCGACATAAATAGCGACACAGCGTGCCGCCGCGTGTCAAAGAACGCCGTCTTAACATCATAAAATTCCGACACGTGTGTATTACTTAATTTGTATCTGTAATCAGTAAATTGTATATTAAAGTAGATTTAATAATGGCATTTTGTTTAAACGAATGACACTATCTGAGCGAATCGACTTTAACCGTATCTCATATTTTGTGCCTCCACTCATAGCGCCCGATCCGTCTAATGATCCGATTTGACGATGCAATATGAACACATGCGTTTTCTGTAACGTTTCTGTAACCAATGGCCGGGGTGTAACAAAATTGGTGTAGGTCCCGTTAACTGGGGATTTCACTCATCATACTAAACAACTCTAGTTCCATGAATTTGCTGAAATCGCAAAAAAAAACTCTCATCGATCAGCTATTCGACCAATTTTGTACACTTTTGTATAGAGGGTCCAGTTTTTTTTAATTGATTAGGGTTCCTTAAGGAAAGTTGATCAGTATGATGACTGATGAGTAAAACCGCCAGTTAAATTGAATACAATTTTTTAAATATTACCACTTTTGATGTAAAAAAAAATATACTCTAGTCCCTGTTTTTGGCATTAATTGCAAAATTTCTCGAAAACAAATAGTTAATGTTGAATGAAACCAACACACAAAGATCGACTACTTTGACACTTTTAATTTTAATTAAAAGCATTTTTTTACAACTTTTTTGAAAGTGAAGGAACATAATAAAAACATGTCAAAATCGAGAATTGGTCGTTCGGTTTCAACGTTAAAGTCCGCATTAATTTGAACTTAAAATGAATAGACTTACGTACGATATTATTTTAACACTTCTCAACTGCTCGGATTGAGTCATCTGAAAGCTTTAACGGATCATACACCAGTTTTGTTAACCCTATATATTGCTTATCGGTGACTCAATTAAATGAAAATTGAATGTTTAATTATTATTTTATTACCTTATAACGGAATAAGAAGAAAATTAGCTGGGCAGAGTACTGTGTAGGCACCTCTTCACATACTTGCCCAATTTTTGAATTTTTAATACCGTATTTGTCAAAGTTTTGCGACGAAAATGACAATATCCTAGTACTAACTATGTTAACTAAACTTCTTACATTTTTAGGGTTCCGTAACCCAAGGGTAAAAATGGGATCCTATAACTAAGACTTCAAAGTCCCTCAGTCTGTCTGTCCATCTGTCACCAGGCTGTATTTCATGAACCGTGATAGCTAGACAGTTGAAATTTTCAAAGATGATGTTTTCTGTTGCCGCTATAACAAAAAATACTAAAAATTAGAAAAAGTGAAAAGAATAGGAGGGGTCTCCATACAAAAGAACTTGTTTTTTAGGATTCCGTACAACAACAAAAAAACGGAACGGAAAAAAAGATTTGCAAACCTTACTGTGTCATATATCAAATGAAAGGGCTCGTTATGAGGATCTCAAATATATTTTTTTAGCATTTTAAAATAAATAGTTTTGTTTTATTCATGAAAGCAGACGAAAATTGACCATTTTCCCCGCTCCCCCTGATCTCTGAAACTACTGAGCCTAAAATTTCGAAAAAAATACAAAATAAAGTTCATTGCTTGTAGATTACAGCAAAACCTATAAGAATTCCTATCAAATGAAAACATAGTGGTAAACTCAATATAATATATTCAATTACGGAAAATAGTTCACTAAAACACCATTAGATAGCGCTAGTAGTATTTTTCTGTTGCTCGCGTTTGTCTTTTGTTTGTCACGTGAATAGGTATCATTGTCATAGTTGTGTGGAGAGGTGTGGCGGTACAGAACTCTCATACCGCGAGTCTATTTCTAGCTCGCACTTGGCCGGTTTTATTTTAAACATGAAGAAACTAGCGCCATCTAGTATGATGGTACGGTAAAATCCACTGCTTCGACTGCTCTTTCATTTCCGGGGTGTAGTGGTGAACCCACGTTTCGTCCACGGTTACAAAACGACGCAGAAACTCCTTCGGTTTACGTTTGAACACGGCTAAACACTGCTCCAAAGTAGTCATTCGGTTCCGTTTTTGCTCCTCCGTGAGTAAACGCGGCACCCACCTCGCCGATACTTTCTTCATACCCAATTTTTCTTCTAATATGTGTTGTACCCTCTCGATTGAAACGTTTACACCATCAACGATTTCTCGAAGTTTAATTCGGCGGTCGGCTAAAACGATATTTTCAATTTTCTTAACCATATCGTCTGTAGTCACCTCAATTGGCCGGCCTGGGCGATCCTCATCAAAGACGGTTGTTCTCCCCCGCTTAAACTCGTTATACCAATATCTGACGGTTGTCATAGAAGGAGCACATTCATGGTAAACCGCTTGCATTCTTACTTTTATTTCATCACATGTTTTTCCTTCCAAAAACAAGAATCTAATTACAGACCGATACTGTTCTTTCTCCATTTTAACAATTTTAAGTTTACGCTTTCACTAAATCGCTGTCAAATGAGAAAAAAAACAAAAGAATGCAGTTTTTTTTTCTTTTTCCGCCTCTGAAAAATGGCTTAAAAAGGTGGTATACTTATTTTCGGCCAGTGCTATTAATATATTTAGTAAACGGGTACTTATCAAACATCCTAGGTATGTATGTTTGTTCGGGTGTAATCTTGCAAGTTAAATTTGACCTACTTCCCGGTTTCCGATTGAGCTGAAATTTTGCATGCATAATGTATATCGCGTGACCATGCAATGATAAAAGCTTGTACCTAAAAGTTATTAGGTTTTTAGAAAACTAATTACTTACAAACATCAATAGCGTCAATCTACGGTATAGGTGTTTTTTTTTTTAAGTAAGAGTCATGTATTAATAATTAGGAATTAAACGAACTTGTCTGTAAGTGAAGTTCTATCATAATTACACGAGGGCTTCGTCCGAAGAGATTAACTTATATTTAAGAGGATTGTGAAGCTGCGACTTTTCATACAAACGGCGATAAAGATTTTCACCTCTTTAATGTTAACCGATTTAGACTAATTTTTGATAGGTTGTCAGTCAGAACAAAAGCTAGGCTTATACGTTTTTGTTTTTTTCGATAAAGTTAATAAGTTTAATTTTATTGTCGTTCACGTGTTTTCATACAAAACTAATTTCTGCTATTTTTTTTATTTATAATCAGTAATTTAAAAAACGAAACGTACAAGCCTAGCTTTTGTTCTGACTGACAAACCTGTCAAAAATTGGTCCAAATCGGTTAACATTTAAGAGGTTAAAATCGTTATCGCCGTTTTTATGAAAAGTCGAATTTTCGCCTTGGATTCACAGTCCTCTTACCACTTGTAGTATCTCGCGGTAGTCCGTACGATTCCTCACTATTTTGTGAATTTTTATCACATATTAATAAATAAATTAAATATTTTAAACAATAAAAAAGGTTCTGTTTTGATAATACCTACAATATAACTACACAGGCTTACAAATCGTGATTTAAAAAGAATGACATCTTTGCTTTTTTTATTCAGTTTGGACTCCTTAGCGCGAGCAAAGTATATATATTAGTACAAACATACAGTATGGACACTCCCTGCCGCTCTCTAGATTGCTACCTCACCCCCTAGTCACCCAGATTGACACAGATTGGTTGTTGTTTGGTTCTCAAACGTATGGGATTTCGCCGCGATTTTGATTGCTCCGTCATTTGTTTTTGGAAATGTCTTTTCACGACGTATGCAGTGTCCGGGGTGTGGCTAAAGATTGTGTAGCGACATATTTATTATATGAGTGTATAAATTATACAACACTTTTAAATGCATGTGACTGTACTTACCGAGCTGTATCAGCTTAAGACAGCAAAGTGCCGTACAAAATAAAATCTTTTAAATATCTTATTTTCATGTGTTTCGTTCAGCCTCCTTAATGTCTGTAAGTGGGTAGGTTTATACCTGGAAAGGTAAGTTGAGTGCCCTCCTGAGAGTTTAATTATTCCTCTTGTGTGTACATTTTGTGCCATTTTACCTAACTTATACTTTATTTACTTCTACAAATGCTTTCACAGTATTTACCATGACCCACTCATTTACAAAATACTTTTTAACAATCTACACACATTTGCACACCACAGACGATGTTAAGGGGTTGAGAGGGTGGGTGGATTAGGGTATAGTGAGGGGGTTGTAGTTCTATGATGTTTCTATAAGATTCTATGAAGTGTATAGAAGGGTACAGAAGATTTCCAGTCATATCAGTACAGTCTACATTAAATAAATCGTAACTATAAAATCAGCGTGGCACCAAAACACCATTTTAATAAAAAGCATCTAAATCATAATTAAAATTTATATAGGTAGATTTAAAATTTTAAATTTAATGGAAATCCGTCCAGCGTTTCGGAGGAGTATGGCAACTAACACTGTGACACGAGTATATATATAAAGATAATATGTAATTGGTTCGGCAGCGGCAGAAATTTATATATTATGGGGGTTTTAGGGCGCAAAAAAACGATTTACATAGGTCTCATCTATGGTAACAATTTTACTTAAACCAGCCAAATGCGAGTAGGACTCTTATAAAAAACTTAATAGAAAAATTTAAGAAACCCTTTACAAAAGTAGTAAATAATATTTCTTGGCCCTGTAAGTTTAATATAGTTGTCGCGTAGGGGGATCGCTAAGTTGTAAAATTAGTAGTAATTAGTTGTAGTAAAGTAAAACAGTTGTATTCTGTTTTATTTTATGAACTTAGCGGTCCCCCTTCGCGACGACTCTTAGATCAAAATATAACTACTCTCATATTAAACGTAAAGGGCCAAGACATATTATTTTCTACTTTTTAGCGGTCCTTTTGTCAGGAGGTTTTCTATGCTAGATAATAGTCTTATTTCATTTCCCACCCCCTAAACCATTTCTGTGCAAAAAAATCACAACAATCCGTGGCTCCGTTGTGATGTTAGAAAAATCTATGCTAATTTCTTCACGTCTGGCGCTAATTTCTTCAAGTTTAAAAAAAAACACGTTTTGCCATTGAAAACGACTTTTAGATCGCTGGGTACTAGGTCCCATTTGGGAGTTTAGTGCGACATGGCGATTGTATGGAAGCTATTGGTAGTTCATAAATAAATAGGATGGCAAAGGACGCTGATTGATGAGATCTATCAGATGGTGAAGGAATTAAAAAAAAAGTTTTGGTCGTAAAACCAGTTTTTTTTGTCGAAAATTTTTGAATTTTTGACTTTGAGCCCGGATGTCTCCAGAACTAAGTCAAAATTAAAAAAAAATGGTCTTAGGGTATTTAGTTGGCTGTCAAATGAGATCAAAATTATGAAAATCAAAAAAAAAAATACGGGCTGTAGGTGCGCCCTCAAAAAAGTACCTCGGCGAGTGAGTTGTAGCGCATCATGGTTTTACAGTACTTTGGTTTGGAAGTTGGGTGTGTATGAGAGTTGATATTGTTGTATGTGGTGAATGGATGATTTTTGGAATATTTTGAACTTTTTTCGATTTTTTTTTAAATTTTTGGATTTTGTAAAATATTCAAATTTTTAATTAATGGGTATGGGGACTAATGTAAAAAAACGAATTGTTGGTGGATAGTGTGATACATAAATTACTTATTGTTTGTCCATGAAAAAATGAATTTGTAAAAATAAAATTTGTGTGTTCATTTCGTTTATTTCCTTATGCCTGAATTTCATTTTCAGTGTCCTAGTAGTTCGTGCTATGCAGGGAATCTGTGCATTTTTTTGTATGGAGACCCCAATTTTTTTCACTTTTTACTTATTTTTTATAGCGGCAAGTGAAAATTTTAACTGTCTAGCTATCATAGTATTTATAGTATATCATTAAATTCTTCACGTTTAAAAAAAACACGTTTTTTGTATGGAGACCCCCTTATTTTTCCACTTTTTCTAATTATTTGTATTTGTTGTTATACCGACAACAAAAATACATAAACTGTGAAAATTTCAACTGTCTATCTATCACGATATATCAGTAATTTCTTCACGTTTAAAAAAAACATGTTTTTACGGAGACCCCCTTATTTTTTCACTTTTTCAAATTTTTAGTATTTTCTGTTATAGCTGCAACAGAAATACATCATCTGTGAAAATTTCAACTGTCTATCTATCACGATATATCAGTAATTTCTTCACGTTTAAAAAAAACATGTTTTTACGGAGACCCCCTTATTTTTTCACTTTTTCTAATTTTTAGTATTTTCTGTTATAGCGGCAACAGAAATACATCATCTGTGAAAATTTCAACTGTCTATCTATCACGATATATCAGTAATTTCTTAACGTTTAAAAAAAAACATGTTTTTACGGAGACCCCCTTATTTTTTCACTTTTTCTAATTTTTTGTATTTTTTGTTATAGCGGCAACAGAAATCATGGTTGGCAATGTTTAAAACATTTGTTTAAAACACTGAAAAAAAAATACAAACCTGTTTAAAACTGTTAAATTGGAAAACATTTCGTTTTGAACTCGTTTTAAACAAGCCATACAAAACATATTTGTTTAGTGTACACAGACCAGGGCCGTTATAAAACAACTCCTTAAAATTTATAACATTTGTTTATGAGCCATTTAAGAACATTTGTTTAAAACAAGTGTTTAAAGCACTGGCAAAAATACAAACCTGTTTAAAACAAATGACTTACAGAACATTAAAAAAACATGAATTTAATCGTAAAATGTGTTAAAACAATGTTTAAATCATGTTTTAAAGACTTAAAATAAAACAATTTCAAAGAATTATTTTAATACATGTTTCTTTTGTTTGTTGATTAAAAATAATGTTTTGTTCTTTTTGAATAAATAACAGTTTTTTTTTCCAACCCTGACAGAAATACATCATCTGTGAAAATTTCTACTGCTAGCTATCAGTTCATGAAACACAGCCTGGTGACTGACGAACAGACAGACAGACGGACAGCGAAATCAGTAATAGGGTCCCGATTTTACCCTTTGGGTACAGAACCCTAAAAATCAACCAAAAGAGCGTATTTTTTGGTTCCCTCTGAAACTGTATCGGACTTGGTTATTTTCCCAAAATAAAAGTAGCACATGTTCTTGCCCGTGACACGGGCTACCTGCATGCCGAATTTTGTCAAGATTGGTTTAGGTGTTGAAACGTGAAAAGTTAACAAACAAACAAACACATATTTTTACATTTATAATATTAGTAAGGATATATTATCAGGTAAATTAGTACTGAAATACAAAAATATACATATATAAAAACATAAAAATAACATAATTGACACTTTAATATGATTTACACGACTCCGTATTACCACTACGTTGTATTTCGTAGGTAGCTATTTGAATGGTGGCCGCCGACTTGGTTGTGATTAAAACCTTCGGGATTCAATTTCAAAAATCAGAAAACTCTTCAGTACTAAATTCAAATCTGCCAATTGCAATATCGTTCTCGTCACTGGAGTGCCGGAACCCTCTGTCAGGCCCTCAGCTCATCCACCCGACGCCAAGGGCTCTCCATCCGGAGTCCTCTATATGGACCATTCAAGAGACCTGCACACCGGGTCGATTTGATAATAGGGAACGATTTTATTTTCACCCGTTTCGTAAGCGGTAATTAAGAATTCTGAATCAGCAATATTAAATTTAGGGTTTTTTGCAGACGTAGAAATTAAGGTCTTTTTAATTATGCCTACGCCTCTGAGACTGTTTTCCAGAACATAAAGCACTGACCACTATATCAACAAGTCAGTCAATAGTAGATTTAAGCTTGTATAAATAGAAAACATGCCTATAGAAAATATTCCTGTTGTACATGCTAATAACTTTTAAAGTTCTGTACAACCATAACACACCCCGGACACTGCATACAACGGTCGTGAAATGACATTTCTGAAAACAAATGACGGAGCAAATAAAATGACGGCTAACCCTACAGTATATATATTAGTACTAACGTACAGTATGGACACTCCCTGCCGCTCTCTAAATTCGACCTCACCCCCCCGTCACTCAGATTGGATGTAGATGGGGTACCAAACGTAAAGGACAAGCTACGCAAGCGCGATAAATGTCACTTATATTCACTTTGCGCGCCGCTGTGATTTCGTACACCGGAATAAAAAGCAACTAGTTACCGAACGTAAGGACGAACTACGCATGCGCGATTAACGTCACTTATATTTACTTTGCGCGCCGCTCACCGCTCGACGCCAATAGGCGGCCGCGGCGTCTCAGCATGCTTCGTATCATGATTGGCTGACCACCAATATTATACGACCAAATCTAAGAACAATCAGTTCCTATGAATCTTCATACTAGCTGTATCTTTTTTTTTTTAGAAATGTAGTTCCTTTGGGTACGTTCCACTTAACGCCCGCAACGCCATCGACCGCGACCGCTGAAACTGCCGTTCCACTAACCGAAAAAGGCCGCCGCGGGCGTTGTAGGTGAATGTTTTAGGTGGAACGCACATCTTGAGCGCTGTGTGCTCGCAATATGGCGGCATGGTGAAAGTTTTCTGTATTCTCGTATAAATAGTTCAATAAATAATCGATATTAAATCTGAATACTATAGATTTTTTTTAACTGCGTATGAAAACTTACACTATTACACTTACTTTCTAGTTTTAAATTATCATATAATATCTCTTAACACGTAAAAAACAGAACTTATTCGATAAAACTAATTACTTTTTATCAACTAATTTAGAAAGTAACGCGAGCATTTTTTCGTCCATTTCCAAGCGCTCTTTATGTCGTTTGGCACTTCAATAGGGAGGCCACATTCTCTTTGGTGAAAGCCCACTCTGACCCACCAATATTTTGTGGGCGAAGTGGGCGCGATGTGGTCGCGAACAGTGACGTCATTTATGACGTCGAGCGATCGCTCGCGACGACCACGGGCCTTAGGTGGAACGATACAGCGGGTGTTACAATCGTTGCGGGCGTTTAGTGGAACGTACCCTTTATGTTTTTCATATGTCAGATTTCAGTTTGTTATTGTAGGTTGTGAGATATTTTGTTCGTTTTATTTATTTAAATAGATGATTGTTTGTAATAATTTGATTAGATGGTGTGAAAGTATGAGTTGTATAGAAATATCTAGTGGTGTGATATTATAAAATGTGATCTCGGAATTATAGATTGAGATTGACTATTATTGTAGGTTACTAAATGAGATTGTTTCACGGACAAAAGCTCCTGTGTTTGAAGAACAATTGAACAATGTTATCCATGTAAGTTACTTAATCATGTAAGATAACTGTTGATTGTTGCTTGCAGCACAGTATATATATCTTGCAGTGTGCATGCAGTAAATAACTAACAAACATTTCGTGACCAATACCGCCGGTGTGATTCAACCCTACCTGTATTCTTGCCTATAGATACGTCAGTTATAATTATGTATATCATTTCTCGCTCGTTTGTATGGAGTGTCCGGGGTGTGCCTATACGTTCGAGAACCAAACTATAAGGAAGAAGGGCTTTGTCCAGCATTGGACGTATTTTGGCTGATTGATGATGACGAGTTAATAATAATAACATAGATATAACTAAATAGTATCTCATCTGTGGTGTTACTAACAAACCACGGACTTTCATATGTCTGAAAATAAAAACCGATAACCAATCTGTATCAATCTGGATGACGAGGGGGTGTGGTCGGAATTTGGAGAGCGGCAAGGAGTGTCCATACTGTATGTTAGTACTAATACGTATACTTTGCCCAAAGGGTAACCAACGGAACCTTAATACTTAGCCGCTGTACGTCTGCCAACAACGCGGGGCACGTGAGTTGTCCATTAAGCGGAACTGCTGGTTTAATTACTGATAGGGAAGCATCTCCGGCACTTGCCTGTATAGCAAGTAGAGCTAAGCAAATACTGCTCCGGCCGATCCAGCCGCGTAGGAGTAAGTCTGGATAGGTGCGATAAGCGCCGGGAAGTGAGCGTGCCTACAGCTCCAGTACCACACCGGATATGTGGGAGCCAGCTTCTCTGGCGTCCCGAGCGGGGATCGAACCGCCAGCAGCGAAAGCCGTGGGAGGTGAGCGTGCCTACAGCTCCGGGACCTACCTGGACAGTAGGTAGTGGTTCTCCTCCACGAAGCACTCACCTTGCAGAGTACCGGGACAAGCGTCTTGGCGGCAAGACCTACCGTAACTGGTCCTTGTCTTCACCTTATGGTGTTGGCAGGAATACCGGCCCTCACTATATGACCTAGCTGTCGGTGAGTGAGGACGCTATAATCATAAACCTGGTAGTTTTAGCGAATCTGGTAGATAAACGAGAGGGAATGTACATTCGTCTGTCAGCGGGATATTTTTCATTAACCGTAATAGATAAACAGTTTAAATTTTCAGAGAGTTTGTTTTTCTATTGCCGCTGTAACAAACAACACATAATAAAAATTAGAAAAAATAAAAATTAAAGTAACACAGAACGTGTTTTCAATAAGTATTTTTGATTTCGCTCTATTGTAAAAACGGTAATACATACATAGAAGCGTGAAACTTGTGTGATTGTGGTTGTTATTCCAAAGTAATCAGGTGAGGTGCAGCCAAACGCACTCAAATTTTTAATAAAAAAAAAAAAAAAAGTAAAAGCCAAGTGCAAGTAGAACTCACGCAAAGTAGGGTACCGTAATCTTTTCAAAAAATCTTTCTAATATTATAAATGTGAAAGTTTGGATGTATGTATGTTTGTTACTCTTACACGCAAAAACTGCTGAACTTATCTGGCTAAAATTTGGTAGGTAGATAGATAACGACCTGGATTAACGTATAGGTTACTTTTTACCACGCTCGCGAGCCGCTTGCGGCTTGCACACTGCGCACCCTCGAAGACAGTCATAGAAACTATGTTCACGCGAACGAAGCCGCTGGCAAAATCAAGTAAATGTAAATTTTAAAAATTAAATTGTTTTTGCAGTTGGTAATGAAACATTTAAACTTTTTACAAAACCAACTGCACATCTTAAGTTCGACTAACAGTCAAAACTTAACTAAGAAAGCCTTCTTAGCTGTGATCGTTTCCTTTTTATATTGATTATATTATGTAACTAGCTTTTGCCCGCGGCTTCGCCCACGTGGACATAGCTTTTATGACTCTTTTTGAGGGTGACTGGTGCGCGAGCCGCAATTAGCTCGCAAGCGTGGACATGAGTTTTCACCAGGTACCTCAGGAACTGTATCGGGCTATTCGGATTAGCAGTCTTTGTCACTTCCCACCCCCTCAACAAATTCTATACAAAAAAATCACTTTAATCCGTTGCTCCGTTACGACGCCACCGACGTGCGCGAGCGTAGAAAACAGCTGTCCCCAGATCCCTCGGGAACTATGTCAGGATATACTTATTAGTATATTATTTCATTTTCCACCTCATCTCTGTGCTAAAAATCACACCAATCCATTTTTTCGTTACGATTTTAAATAAAACGAACAAAGAGTATTGTTTTAGTTTCCTCAGGAACTGCATCGGACTATGATAATTTCCATAGATAAAAGGTTGACTATTTCATTCGCAGTGATACAGGCTACCTGCATGCCAAATTTCATCAAGATTGGTAGAGGTGTTGAAGTGTGAATAGGTAACAAACAAACAAACACATTTTCACATTTATAATATAATAAAAGTAAGGATTTCTAAATCTTAAATAAAATATAGAGCGTCGGTGGCAAAACGGTTAGGGCCACTACCTCCTATCCGGAAAGCCGTGGTTCGAATTCTGCCACTTACCAATATCTATACGAATATCGATTTCATACTGGTATGTACGTTTATCCGACGCTCTTACGGTGAGAAAAACATCGTGAGGAAACCTGCACATGCCTGCGAAGAAATTCGAAGCTAATGTGTGAAGTCAATCAACCCGCAATGGGCCCGCGTGATCGTCTAAGGCCAGATCGCCCTAACTCAGGGCAGGTCGAGCCCCTTGGTGGGGACGTATATAAACTGATATGATGAAATAACACATATACCTATATTATCAAAAAACTAATTCAAATCATTATAGGTATCAATCTAGTAATAAAATTTCCTATCAATATTAATATGGGTCAAATCCTCGATTCGTATCAGCTCCAAAGGAGCCCAAGACGCACTTCTCGTTGCCGCGCTGGATGGCAATAGACAACCTTAGCAGCAGGTAGGACCTCACGTCACATCTCCTCTCTCGAAGGCGAAGGCCAATCTCCTTTGTGAAGGCAAAGGCCTCTTAGGGTTCAGCAGCCGGTTGTCTCACAGACCAGCGGAAAAAGCAGTAATTTGCCTCCAAGACCGAGTACTTATTATGCTTCTTTCTCACCGCAAATTGAGCAGCAGTACCGTACGGGTGAGGAGTGAGGCAGAAAAAGTGGCTTCCCAAAGCAGACGCGTTCCTCTCTGCCATAGCACCTGTTTAAACCCTCCGGCCTTTTGCCATCAGATCGACTAAAGCCCGGCCGGCGGCTGCATCAAAGATGGAATATTCCATTCTGTCTGGAATCAATTCCATCTCGCCGAGACCAGTGCCCTCCAAGTGAGGTCATTAAGGAATTGGTGACGTGGGAATCTTCACAAACACGACTGCAACTCAGTGAGTGAAAGCCAATTGCCTCCACCGTGGACCCGCAAATACATTGATGAGGTTCACAGATATTGATATTGCAGTCGGAGAGCAATTGCCACACGCAAATAGTCGCCGTCAGAAAAGTTCCCATATCTGTGCCTCCTGTTAAAAGATGCTAAACTCGATCTATGTGTTTTTATTTTTTTACACGATTGGAATCTGTAAAAAAATACCTCTCTGTTCGCCTATGAAACATCGCTATCGTACCACGGTTCCAGTTTAAAGTAGCGTATGCTGAAAAATACATAAAAGAAATCCACTCAAAAGTATGAAATAATGTTTTAATGTTTTAATACAACTTAAGCGCGTTTTATTATCCCTGCAGTGCCATCTATTGACATTCTGCTACTATGATTATAATGTTTGGTATGTGTAGCTAATATATAAAAAAGTACTCTATTGATATTATTGTAAGTATCGATAGATAATTTCCCACGGGACCTCTTTAGTTTTCCGGGATAAAGAATACCCGACTATACAATGATGGTCAAAAACACCCCATCCCAATGTAAAGGTTTCATATTGTTACGTTGAGTCATTCTAAAGATACAATTTTTTGCATTCCTGTAGGAACCCTAATTTTTTTGGGAATCACAATGTCCCAGTTTTAGTTCGCGATAAGGGTATAAACGTGTAAAATTTGATTGTAATAGGTCAAGCCACATTTGCGTGGTGAGCCATTCTATTAATGAATACTTTTGATTTTCCCACGGGAACTCTTGAATTTTCTGGGATAAAAAGTATCCTATATGTTAACCCGGGCTATAAGGAACCACCATACAAAATTTCATCAAAATCGGCCCGGTAGTTTTTGCGTGATGCGCGAACATACAGACAGACAGACAGACAGACAGACAGACAAAAATTCCAAAAGTTGTTGTTTTGGCCTCTGTATCGTTAATAATGTCCACCACAGTTATTATTTTCCAAAAATATTTCATGTACAGACACGGCCCCGTTACAGTTTTATTATATTATATAGATATAGATATAGATATAGATATAGATACTATTTGTAACTTTTTCAAATGTCCTGAAATAGCGGTTTAATTGGTAGGGGTTGAGGGACACTTGACTCTATCAAAAATTAAAATAATAATAATAATAATATTCTGGTAAAAATCACACATGGTCATCTGGCCCCAAAGTAGGATTCCCTGTGTTATGGGAACCAGAGACTGATATAAACACGTATATACGTTTAAATACATACATATATAGATATTTAACACTCAGACACAAAGCAAACAAATCTGTTCATCACACAAATGTTTGCCCTGGGTGGGGATTGAACCCACGACTCTCGGATCAGTAGTCAAGAGCACGAACCACTGTGCCACCGAGTCAGTCAAAATTAGTATATTTCACAAACCAATCCCTATATCAAAAAATGGTTTTAACAAACCCTATGTAGTTTTGTAAGACCTACTGAACGACACCCCACGCGATATGGTACGTCAACAAAACACACACCCCTTCTTTACACGCCTCCTTTTTTTTTCAAGAATGTTTTGTTTTCTAGATTTTATTTGAAAAATTTGTTGTCGTGATTAATATGTATAGCCATGCCAAATTATAGCTTTCTAGTACTAATAGTCTCTGAGCTAGCTAAGAAGCGGACAGACAAACGGACAGACATGGTGAAACTATAAGGGTTCCTTGTTAGCTACGGAACCCTTAAATCCGGCCAAATATGTTTCTTAATCGCACTAATGAGTCCAAACTGAAAAAAAGCCTTTTTCTGTCGCTAGAGTCGATGTCTTTTGTTTGTAATCTGAATAGGTATCATTATGTAAAGAGGTGTGGTGGTAAGGAACCCTTGGATTACCAAAAGAGACTATTCAGTAGAGAATCAAATAAAATTTCAAAGGTACCTAAAACGCTCTCGTTTGCTGTTGTTCTTAAAGAAACATATCTAGATCTTGCCTTTAATAACTTTTATTACCAAAGCGGTATGCTCTATTATTCGTGTTGTCCAAAAATTCGTGTTAAAGTTACTAATAAAAACATCGGACCAAAGTGGATAACTAAGGGACTAAAAAAATGCAACAAAGTAAAAAGAGAACTTCGATTCCAATACTATAGAAATAGAAACGCAGTACATAAAAACAAATATTTAAAATACACTAGAATCTTAGAAAAGTTTATATATTGTTCGCAATAAAGAGCTCCCTAAAATATCTTAGAATTAGTAAAATTAAAAGCAAAGCGGCCTGGTCTATTATTAAGGAAGATAATGAACGTAAGCCATCAGACTATAACATTGACGCTATAAATTTAGATAACAGCAAAATAACTGACCCGCAGAACATAGCTTAAACAATGAATAACTATTTTTTAATCTGACTAACCAAAATAACAACTGTGACAATTTAACTAATACATTGACTTCTGTTAAGCCAGTTCTTAACTCATTTTTTATAAAACCGTTTGGAATGGACGAAATCATAAAAAATATAGAGTCACCTAATAACTCGAATGCTTGTGGCTATGACGAAATATCAACAACAATGGTTAAACTATGTAAATATGAACTAGTAACTGTATTGACTTACTTGATTAATTTGTCTTATGAGACTGGCAAATTTCCAAAATTGTTGAAACGATCTATCGTGAAACCAGTGTACAAAAAGGGTGACAAAGCAGACGTGACTAACTACAGACTAATTACGCTTATTTCTATATTAGCTATAATATTCGAAAAATGCATGTACATGAGACTACATGATTTTTGTACTAAATTTAACAATGTTAGATCTGAACAGTTTGGTTTTCAGAGAGGGAAATCCACCACTCTCGCAGTTTTTAACCTAATTGACTTAGTTGTTGAAAGTCTAGACTCAAAACAACACGCCACTGTATTTGTTCTATGATATGAGTAGGGCTTTTGACTTCGTAGTCCATGACATCCTGGTGAATAAACTAGAAAAATATGGAGTTAGGGGTCTTGCTTTGTCTTGATTTTGGTCATATCTTGACGACAGGCAACAGTGTGTGGAATTAAACCACTTGGGGAATGATAATGTATTAACCACATATCAGTCTCAATATAATCAAAATAAATACGGTGTTCCCCAAGGTAGTATCCTTGGCCCATTGTTATTCATACATTATATTAATGACCTACCAGTTGTGACTTAGCACCGTTGTATCTTGTTTGCTGATGACCTATCAATTATTGTAACAACTAAAAGAGATGATCTAAAAAACTAAGAACATGTAATCAACATGACCGCCAAATGTATTATAAATTGGCTAGTAAATAATAATCTGCACGTTAAATGGAATAAATGTAATTATACTCAATTTTTAACAAAAGGACGCGAAACACTAAATATGAAAATAAATTATGCTGGCACAAATATTGGAGAGGCTAATAATACTTTATTTTTAGGTATCCAAATAGACCACTATAGAACTCACATTGATAGAGTATGTGCCAAGCTACATAGATTCGTTTATGTTCTCGGAAGGTTAAGACGTGCCGCCTCTACTAAACTTTCTTTACTATCCTACCATGGCTATGTATCATCGGCCCTCAGATATGGGTTAGTCATTTGGGATAATGGTTCCTACGTAAGAAATGCATTTATGGCTCCGAAAAAATGCATCAGAGCTATATGCGGAGTTGGCCCTTATGATACGTGTAGGCTCTTATTCAAAAAACTTAACATTTTAACTCTACCATCTTTATATATCTTTGAAATGTGCAAACTGGTAAGAAATAATCGTAATCTCTTTAATACTGCCACAGAGATAAATCCTAGAAACAAGAGAGACCCGGATAGACTAGCTGCTAAATATCATCCGAGAACATCACTCTATCTAAATAGTAGTTACTATATGTGTATCAGAATATACAACAAACTGCCAAAGAATATACAGGATCTAAAAGGCAAAAAAATGTATAACGAGCTATTTAAATGGTTGATAGAGAGAATTTTTTACAGTTTAGGTGATTTTTTTATTTTCATTAAGTAAATTAGATTTATGTTATGACATGGTTTTTTTAAAAATTATATTTTGATTGACTAGGAAGAGTTTTTTAAATAATGCAATAAGTATATTAATTTTATTTTATTTTTATGAGTTTGTTCCTAACATTTAATTTATGACATTCGTGTATATTGTGGTTTATTAACACTGTTGAATATTTGCATGCAAACTGTATAATGGCTATATATGAGATTCCTTTTACAATGTATCACCTTATTCGTACCATATTTACTGCAAATAAACATTCATTAATTCGTTCATTCATTGGAGAGCGAGTCCGACTCGCACTTGGCCCGTTTTTTGTAGTAGGTATCCTCCACTCATTAATTTAACAACAAAAAAAGTGTTTCATTGCTATAAAGAGCGATATTGTAAGATATCTGTTACGTTAAATATATCTTATAGTATAGCGCCCGTGTGTGACAACCTTTATCTATTATAAATTTAAACTAGGTACATACCTAGTATAGTATAGTATTTTAATATCAATAAAACTTGCAACTTTGACGACGAAGCGACGCCAACGACGATGCTTAAAGTAACTGCTTAAAACACGACTTATTATAGAAGCATAGATCTCATCAAGTTATTCTAAGTAACACAGATTTCTTGACACAATAAACTCAATGGCAAATCGTAGAAAAAAAAATTATAAGTAGGTTAATCAAAAAAAGTAGTTAAAAATTTAAGTAGTTCTTCTTTCATTCGACCTTTTTTTCATTCCATCTATTTGTTCTTTTACGCATGCGTTGTCATCTATGTGACAATAAGAATCAAAAATCAAAATCCGATCCATCAATATTTTTCACCAAACTTTCGCTATCATAATAAAATTGAATGCTTTGCATATTTGTTTGCACATGAAAAACCTGATATTCTCTTAGACCCATCTTGGGATATAATTATGTTTTTGTTGGTATAATGTAAATTTGATCCGTATGTATTTACTTTTTAGGTCTTTTATTTCTATTATAAATATCTGTGAGCACGCATTTTTGGAGTTTACTCCTTAAGAATCGATTTGCATATAAGGCGCCCAGTATGAAAAAAATATGAGGAGTAAAATCTAGTGATCGAAAACGTAGTTTGTTATATTCTCTTTGCGCGTTACGTTTTTTACGCGCAACCTATTGTGCGCACCTCTGTCACGTGATACAAAACAGTCAGGATTGGCTGAATCTGACAAAAATAATATAAGTCACTACGAAATCTAAAATGAAGTCACAACCAACACAGTAATCAAATCAGATCTGTTATTGTTGCAGTCTTACAATTTTTGATCTGATAAGATTTTAAAATTTGTGATTTTTATATAATTTGGTATTCCACTCCATCATGGGTGTCAATTTTGTGAAAGCAGATAGCAGAAACTTGCCCAAAGTGGACGCAATCATGTTCTTTAAAAATAACCCCGATTTTTATTCTGCAGAGCTGAGAAATGTAAAAATAGCAATGTAAGTACTATAAAATAATATAACACTACCTACGTAAGTAACCTTAATTCTGCTAAGGCGAAATAATAGTCTTTCTTTCAGTAGTAGTTTTTTAGGTTATAAAGAATAAATTTTCTTTACAGTAAGTAATTAGTTTGCATTTCCAGGAATTCACTATGGTGATAGACGAGACTAAAGGTGAATCGTCAGTTGCCAGTGCTTGGACTGTGCAGCTTTAGCTGGTGGTTGTAAGCATGCAGTGGCATTTTTGATGTGGACTCATCGTCGCAGTGAAGAACCTTCCTTGCGTGAATGTTACTGGAAAAAACCCGTCCTCTCGAGAGTAGGGACTACTATGAAATACGTCACTGTATATCAAATTTGAAAAAAAAAACAGCTCCACATCATGAAACCAGCACAGACCTTTTCCACGGGTTTCTTCAAGAAGCAAAAAAGAAGAAAATTATGAATTGTGAACTTTTAAAGTATCAGAACGACTTTAAACACAGTGATGTTCGACAGTTTTCATTTCCTTATTCAAGTGAGTGATGATATAAAGAAAGATGTCAACAAATTACTAGAAACATTACAAGAGAAACTTAACAAAAATGCTCTTGATTTAATTGAAGAGTCAACACAAAACCAATGTTCGAGCCCTTTATGGTATGACCTAAGATATGCTCGTATAACCGCATCTAAAGCATACAAGGTTAGTCGCTGCCAAACACCAAATGGATCATTAGTAGCTGCGACCATGGGAGCTAAAACACCTGACACATCAGCTATGAAAAGAGGCCGGAAATTGGATTGATTAGTTATAAAAACTGTGCAGAGTAAACTTAAAACTAAAGTCAAGCCCTGTTTTGTGCCTGTTTAGACAATCGTACTTAAGTAGTAAACTCCAGTCGTGCGTCGGAGCTGACACACACACACTTTTTTTTATTTTAAGAGTTTCCAGGAGGCTCGAGTTTCCAGGAGGCTCGAGTTTCCATACAAACGTAGTTCCGCTTTAATACAAAAACTACATGCAAGATTGAATCCAAGCTTTGTAAATAAATTGATTAGACAAATATCGATGTTTGTAATTAGTTTTCATCGTAGTACATTTTAACGTAACTAAACGAAGGCTTCAATTAGTTTTGTACTGAAAGTTTGAAACTGCTCTTATATTTTTCCGTTTTATAGTATCGTTTTATATATGTATATCGATATGTGTCTCCTCAATATATTTGCAAAGTTTGGATTCAATCCGGCCTGTAGTTGTTGTATTAAAGCGAAACTACGTTTGTATGGAAACTCGAGCCTCCTGGCGGCCCTTAATGCATGATTTCCACACACTAGTCACCAAAAATTTTTGTTTACTTGAACATTTATTAAAACTGCTGACTGTCGCTATAAAAAAACTTTTTCATCGTGTTTAGGTTCCTGTCTTTGAGTTGCTGTAACGTTGTAATGTAAATAAACTATGTAAATTAATAAAATACAGCTGCACGCAGCCAGCCTGGTTACATAGCGAGCTCCTGCAAATAGTGGCGAATAGTTAGACGAACTAACTTTAAAATAGTTGCCCGCTTGGTTTTGTGGTGGGCGGTTATCGGCGCAAATAATCAAATAAGGGGCCTGCTGTATTCTGCTTGTAACAGTAATATCAAGCCCGCTCAAAATAACTGAAAACAACCGTGAAACCAGTACAGACCTTTTCCACGGGTTTCTTCAAGAAGCAAAAAAGAAGAAAATTATGAATTGTGAACTTTTAAAGTATCAGAACGACTTTAAACACAGTGATGTTCGACAGTTTTCATTTCCTTATTCAAGTGAGTGATGATATAAAGAAAGATGTCAACAAATTACTAGAAACATTACAAGAGAAACTTAACAAAAATGCTCTTGATTTAATTGAAGAGTCAACACAAAACCAATGTTAGAGCCCTTTATGGTATGACCTAAGATATGCTCGTATAACCGCATCTAAAGCGTACGAGGTTAGTCGCTGCCAAACACCAAATGGATCATTAGTAGCTGCGACCATAGGAGCTAAAACACCTGACACATCAGCTATTTTAACCCACGCCCTTACCATACCTTCCTACCCGTCGTACTACAAACTTATTTTTTTAAAAGCTTTTATTAAACTTGCAATGTTTGTATTTATGTATATTGGTTTGTTTTAAGGTCAAATTCTGCAAAAGATTTAAAATGGCTGCCAGAATTTTGGTATGATGCCGTATTCCTTGTAGCGCGGTGCGCTGCTATTCATTCTTCTTGCATCCTATCCTATCTTCTTTTCATTCCATCTATTTCTTTTTCCATGCATGCGCTATCATGTCATTTTATTTTTAATAGAATCGTAGGAAATATTGTGCTTGTCGCGAGCTACAGCGCGAAATTCTTAAATCTTGCCTGGTTTCCTAATCTCAATCTTACAAGATACCTTATTAAAGCCCATACTAAAATAAATAGTATTTATTTCCTTATTACTATAGGTGTCATAATACTCTTAGCTATACAACTGGATTTACATAATATCTCTCTCTTGATCTGCTTCTACTCGATGTACTCCTACTGTCCTTCTTCCTTTCTCTATCTTTCGCCACCTTGATGCCGACTGTCGGTATCCCGTAGATTGTAGTCATCTGCTTGGCTGTGCCTTACTCTTCACCATCAAGTCCACGTTCATAAGTTACATAAGTATCATTCATAAGTATCATTTTAAGTTGTCTATTAGCCTCCCTATTATATGGTAGGGATCATATCAGAAACATCAGAGGTTTCTTCCTCATTATATTGTGGGGATCGTATTAGAGATACCCGATGTCTCTTCCCCATTATATCGTGGGGAGAATCTAACCTCTTCTCAAATATACCTCCATATCCTTGCTTTCGTAGGTACTTAGTTCTTACTCAGATTGAAACTACCTACATACATATCTCTAGTTCGCATCATCATCTCTGCTCTCAACAACTGTTACCTACCAACTTATGCGTCACATTCTTCATACTAGCATCAGCTTACCCCTTTCTAGTTTTCATTATCCTCAATCTTCCACACTATTTATAGACACTCCCGACTAGTATAATATCACCAAATTACCGAAATATAACAGAATTATAATAATTTCCATTTTCTCCAATAACACCCTCTGTTTTTCTCCAATACTACTCCATTACTGCCCATCGAAAATATTCCTAGTGTTGCTGTGTTTTTAAAATACATTACTACTAATTCTATCGATCCTCATCGCGGTTCGCGACAGTGCTCACCTTTTTTTTAATTTGGCAACGTCGTGTACTTAATTCACATTTAGCGCACTGAGCATTTGGCTTTTTGAGGATTAAATTTTTTAGCTATTTCCAAAATTATTTGTGTCATTTATCGTCGTTTGAAATCTCAACAACCCATAACGGGGCACGGGTCTCTTTCCAAGCTCGGGGGGTTAAGCCAAACTCCACACACGGGGGCCAAGTCCGGGTTGGTGGAGGTTTCAGGGATAGTGACGAACCCCACTATCAAAATCTTTTCAATCGGCCCATTTAGACATCTGACACGGTTTGACGACTGCCATCTAGTGATAAAAACCTGCACCAACGGCTTACCATGCCTTGAGAAAAATGCCAATAACAGTCAAACCCATCTAAGTAAAGACGTGCTTCAGGTCAGCTAACCTGCGTGATCAACCCAACCACGCAAATCACACTGAGGTACCCCCGCTTCACAGTTGACGATATTAATCATCCCGATGATATTACTAGGGCTGTACAAGTAAAAGCACAGTATTAAGATATGGCTTACAGTAGCGCAACGCCTTTGATGTCGCACGATGCGCCATCGTTGTAGGTACTAGCCCATACTAGCCTGTAGTCAGCCTGGCAAACACGCGGAGTTTGCCAGGCTGTGCCCCGCCGCCCGCTACCCCGCAAGTACCTTTCCGTTGCTCTGCGTAAATACATTCGTTCATGGTCGTAGCCAGCCATGGGCTCAGGGTGGGGCAGCAGTCTAAAATAATATGTAACTAGCAAACTATACCCGCGGTCTTACCTTACCCCGGTTAATTTTTTCATACAAAAAAGTTACACCCTATAGCACCCTGTATCTGTATGTATAATTCGAATTATCCAAAACACTTTCTTATTGCTACACCACGAAATCTTCCATCCAAAAATGTGTCTCTAACTTCAGCTGCAAGGTACCTATAGGTATTTTAGGTTTTTATTATTAACTAGCTTTTGCCCGCGGCTTCGCCCACGTGGACATAGCTTTTATGACTCTTTTTGAGGGTGAGTGGTGCGCGAGCCGCAATCAGCTCGCAAACGTGGACATGAGTTTTCTCCAGGTACCTCAGGAACTGTATCGGGCTATTCAGATTAGCAGTCTTTGTCACTTCCCACCCCCTCAACAAATTCTATACAAAAAATCACTTTAATCCGTTGCTCCGTTGCGACGCTACCGACATGCGCGAGCGTAGAAAACAGTTGTCCCCAGATCCCTCGGGGACTATGTCAGGATATACTTATTAGTAAATTATATCATTTTCCACCTCATCTCTGTGCTAAAAATCACACCAATCTATTTTTTCGTTACGATTTTATATAAAACGAACAAAGAGTATTGTTTTAGTTTCCTCAGGAACTGCATCGGGCTATGATAATTTCCACAGATAAAAGGTTGACTATTTCATTTTCAGTGATACAGGCTACCTGCATGCCAAATTTCATCAAGATTGATAGAGGTGTTGAAGTGTGAATAGGTAACAAACAAACAAATACATTTTCACATTTATAATATTAAGTAAGGATTTCTAAATCTTAAATAAAATATAGAGCGTCAGTGGCAAAACGGTTAGGGCCACTACCTCCAGTCCGGAAGGCCGTGGTTCGAATCCTGCCACTTATCAATATATATACGAATATCGATTTCATACTGGTATGTACGTTTATCCGACGCTCTTACTGTGAGAAAAACATCGTGAGGAAACTTGCACACGCCTTCGAAGAAATTCGAAGCTTATGTGTGAAGTCAATCAACCCGCAATGGGCCCGCGTGATCGTCTAAGCCCAGATCGCTCTAACTCAGGGCAGGTTGAGCCCCTTGGTGGGGACGTATATAAACTGATAAGATGAAATAACATATATACCTATATTATCAAAAAACTAATTCAAATCATTATAGGTATCAAATTAGTAATAAAATTTCCTAACAATATTAATATGGGTCAAATACTCGAGTCGTATCAGCTCCAAAGGAGCCCAAGACGCACTTCTCGTTGCCGCGCTGGATGGCAATAGACAACCTTAGCAGCAGGTACGACCTCACGTCACATCTCCTCTCTCGAAGGCGAAGGCCAATCTCCTTTGTGAAGGCAAAGGCCTCTGAGGGTTCAGCAGCCGGTTGTCTCACAGACCAGCGGCACAAAGCAGTAATTTGCCTCCAAGACCGAGTGCTTATTATGCTTCTTTTTGGCCGAAAATTGAGCAGCAGTACCGTACAGTGAGGCAGAAAAATTGGCTTCCCAAAGCAGACACGTTCCTTTCTGCCATAGCACCTGTTTAAACCCTCCAGCCTTTTACCATCAGATCAACTAAAGCCCGGCCGGCGGCTGCATCAAAGATGGAATATTCCATCTGGCCGAGACCAGTGCCCTCCGAGTGAGGTCATTAAGGAATTGGTGACGTGGGAATCTTCACAAACACGACTGCAACTCAGTGAGTGATGGCCAATTGCCTCCACCGTGGACCCGCAAATACATTGATGAGGTTCACAGATATTGATATTGCAGGCGGAGAGCAACTGCCACACGCAAATAGTCGCCGTCAGAAGAGTTCCCATATCTGTGCCTCCTGTTAAAAGATGCTAAACTCGATTTATGTGTTTTTATTTTTTTACATGATTGGAATCTGTAAAAATATACCTCTCTGTTCGTCTATGAAACACATCGCTACGTATACCATAGTTCCAGAGTTTAAAGTAGCGTATGCTGAAAAATACATAAAAGAAATACACTCAAAAGTATGAAATAATATTTTAATGTTTTAATACAACTTAAGCGCGTTTTATTATCCCTGCAGTGCCATCTATTGACATTCTGCTATTATGATTATAATGTTAATGTATAGAAAAAAGTACTCTATTGTTATTATTTTAAGTATCGATAGATAATTTCCCACGGGACCTCTTTAGTTTTCCGGGATAAAGAATACCCGACTATACAATGATGGTTAAAACACCCCATCCCAATGTAAAGGTTTCATTTTGTTACGTTGAGTCATTCTAAAGATACAATTTTTTGCCTTCCTGTAGGAACCCTAATTTTTTTGGGATTCACAATGTCCCAATTTTAGTTCGCTATAAGGGTATCAACATGTAAAATTTGATTGTAATAGGTCAAGCCACATTTGCGTGGTGAGCCATTCTATTAATGAATACTTTTGATTTTCCCACGGGAACTCTTGAATTTTCTGGGATAAAAAGTATCCTATATGTTAACCCGGGCCATAAGGAACCACCATACAAAATTTCATCAAAATCGGCCCGGTAGTTTTTGCGTGATGCGCGAACATACAGACAGACAGACAGACAGACAGACAGACAGACAGACAAAAATTCCAAAAGTTGTTGTTTTGGCCTCTGTATCGTTAGTAATGTCCACCACAGTTATTATTTTCCAAAAATATTTCATGTACAGACACGACCCCGTTCCAGTTTTATTATATTAATAGATATATGTTGTTTATTTATTTAGGTATTAACTAACTTCATAATATGACTTTAAGAGAAGCCGGCGTGGGTTCTGGCAGAACCTCCTTAGCACTTCAGCTTCCAACTTATTTTTCTCTTCGGCGATCCTCATCCTGTGAACACTCACTCAGCATACAGAGACCCCACAGACGAGTTTCACTCGTGGTGGAGCGAAGACCGTTTAGTCCGTTTTCATAATTGCGGTTTCGTAATTGGCTACGAAAGAAGAATTATTTTTCATAGCTTCGTAATTAATTAACAATCAAGAATTTTTTTGCCGTTTCCGTAATCGAGTATTTTTTTCTTCATTCGTAGTTAATTACGACACGTCTTGACATGCCGTAACGTACTGAAAGACCTGTCTTCAGTACAGGTCGTACACGGTTGGGCCCGTAAAATAGCAAGCGCAGATTTTATGCTCGGATAAACATTTCTGAATCCTTTATCAGTTCTGCCACTTCCATCGGTCAATCGCGTGCGCGCTTTTTGTTTTGAACGCATTTTTTATGTCGACTGTCAAATGTGAACTTTCTTACGGATATTAAGTAAGTATCACTGCTCCTCCCGCTATGGTGAGTCTTTTTCTGTTCATTCGGTGCGACTTTGGAATGCCCTTCCCCACGAAATTCGCGACAGTCCTAGCATACACATATTTAAGAGGAAAATAAAAGAGCATTACCTGACCTGACTTGCTTTCTCTATATTGCAACACTATAGGTATGTATTAAATTATTATTATGTATGTTTATTTTTTTTTTATGTATGTAGTAAGTATATTATTTTTATTATTATTTATTTATGTATGTATATTATAGGTATATTATTATTAACTTATACGTATTTGTAATATTTAAGTAACATAATACTTAGCAACTTATATCTTATAGTATTTTTTTTTACATTTCTAATAACAAATTTGTACACGCCTCTACCCGTTCGTATTTCATTTCTTTCTCACTTACTGGTTTGTTGGCAGAAAACTCTTACAGAGTTAAGCATACCAATTGTAAATCTTATGTTTTTTTTTACTTATGTATCTCTCATTTCCTGTGTACAATAAACAATAAATAAATAAATAAGTATTGTAGTTAGCACCTAGATAATTTATTTTTTTAGGTTTGGTTAGGGACCTTACTGGTCAGAGCCAGGGTGGGGCAAGCGCCCTACCCTGCCCCACCGTGGCTACGCCCATGCATTCATTGCGCTACTGCAAGCCACTATATTGTAATACTGTGGTAAAAGTCAAGAGCCGCGTTTGCTGTTTTTTAATTGGGTAGGTACTTGCCTATTAGTGATCTGACTTACTTTTTATGAACTGTCACAAAAAGCTTTTGTTTTAATAATTTGAACTATTGAACCATGACGTCATACCAACTTTTTCATTGCCGTTGACGTACTAATTTGTGATTTGATAAGTAAAAAAATACTCGCGCAAAGTAGGGTTCTTTTTAAAAAACCAATCTTATACCTATTTACACCGTGAAATCTGGTACCACCATCTCAGGCCTTAAATACAGTGCAGTCACTTAGAATTATTATAGACACCTGCTATCCATCTAAAAGCTTTTATGAAACTGAATAAATTTCAATTCATGAAACTGCTTTGCTGTACGACAATACATTCGTCCTCCGTTATTGAGCTTAGTAATTATTAATTCAAAGCGCAGACAATGACAGCTCACTCTTCGCTCAAAAAACAAATAAGCCCTGTAAGCGGGTACTTAATCTAATAACTTTCCCTTGGAAACGAAAATACTTTGTAAAATTAAATTGTAATTTTCCGCAAATCGAACTTTGTTTGGTACTTTTAATTACAAACAAAGTTTAGGACCTTCATCCAAACAAGGATAGAGGCATTTTGTAACACTCGACAATTTAGTTTTAGATAATAAATAGGTCGGGGGAAAACTTTCTTCCTATTTTGTAAGTATAAATTTGTAATCAAGTCTCTTTGCTTGTTTGATTTGTACCTGGCTGGTTATAATAAAATTGATAGATGAACATTCATTTTTTTTTATAATATCTTAATGTCTCACGGGTACAAAGGCCCTTCAAAGACAATCCCCATTTAGTTAATCTTCATTAGTTTTTTGATTTGTAATGCTAGTGCCGGTGCATTACAAATCTTCTCTGAAGTTCTTGACAGCATTTGCAGCGGCCTCATTCTGAAGTGTAACACCCAGTTGCTGTAGGGCATCTATAAAACTGCACCCAGAGCAAGTTGGGTTCTCACATCTTACTTCGTTTTATTTTCATGTTCTCCACATTGCTCACGTGCACTAGACGATTTTTTCCAAAATGCAGCATTTCTTGAACAAAATCCTAGAAGAAAACAATGAAAAAACAAAAAAAACTACGAATTGCGTCTACCACAAATCCCGCCAAAAAACTCGTGAACATTCAGAATCTTAATAAAAAAAAAAAAACAAACATTCCCGCCATTTCTTAACTGTTTTTTCTGCCTACAAAAATGAGTATTAAGTAACGAAGACATCCGATACATTTAGAAGTTTAAAAAAACCACTGATCTCGTGTCTGCCACGCCCTTCGGGTGCATTGAAAATAAATCAGACGAAGGAACTGATTTGGTTTATTTTTGTTTGGCAAAAAAAAATGTAGGTAGTATAGTAAAATATTAATCTACCTCTTTATCTATTACAATTTGACACTTTTGTTCAAAAATCGATCTTATAACATCTTAAATAAGGTCTAACAAAATTAGCTGAAACTGTTTTGGCTGGTGCTTCTACCCATGAAACTGAACAACTTTCCCCATGAAACCCATAGTCAAATCTCAAAAAAAAAATTGAACTTCCCATACTAAGTTGGCTGATCAGCTTACCGAGTTAGTTAGTTTTTTTGCGATTCGTCTATGTGTTCCATGGGAAAAAAATTACAGTTTCATGGGTAGAAGCACCAGTTAAAATAGTTTCAGCTAATTTTGTTACACCTTATATATGTCGCAGGCATATTATATGTTTCGTCATTTCAAAAATGGTCGGGCAAATTATAAAATTGCGAGGGTGGAGTCTCGCGAGGCTCTTTGACTGTTAAATCAATCAAACCTGACCGAACCTAACAACGCTCGTTTCGCTCGCTCATTTAAAATTTGCCGTACAGCATTTTTACAATTCGCCTTGCTCGGCATTTTACAATCTGTGTACAGAATTTTACAATTTGCCTGACCGTTTGTATACGGACGAATCATTACAATTTGCCTGGATTGGCATTTTACAATCTGCGTACAGCATTTTACATGTTGCCTGACCTGACCATTTGTGAAAAGAGTAATCGTCTCGTGATCCTCGCCAAGTGATGGTGGTGGCGGTTGGGCTGAAATTGGCTCAGCCACTTGCGGCACATGTGCCTATAATCGGCGCGAGCCATTTAATGAGTATCGTGAGGCGGGAACGATCTCGCGACGACGTATCCCTTCGAGTTCGGTCACGCTAAAGATGTTCGAGCGCAATATGTACCGAACTCGATCCGCTAGGTTTTGCTCCGAGACAGACAATGCAGGCTCTAACCGCAAGAACTCTTGGTGCAGCCTCGCTCGGTAGCCCGTTAAACGAGTTTCTCCCCCAGTCGCACTGTAGTACGCACGCATGAGGTTCGTATTTTGAGACATAGTCCATCTCATGCGGCGTACTCCACCAGCGGTGGGCGCCAAATGCTGAGCCTGTGAAGATTCTGCTGGCGCCAAGCGCACTGGTCGTGATGATGGATGAGACCTCCCAGATGGTCGGGCTGGTCGTGGTGCGTTAGACGGATTGGGACCTGGATTAACATATGGGCTACTTTTTTCCACGCTCCCGAGTCGCAAGCGGCTACTGAACGTATCTGGATGAAATATGGTAGTTAGACGGATTAGGACCTGGATTAAAATATGAGCTACTTTTTTTCCATGCTCGCGAGCCGCCAAGCATCATCAAATTCCATCCAGATACGTTCAGTAGTTTTTGCGTGAAATAGTAACAAACATCCATAAATACAAACTGTCACATTTATAAATGCTCTATTTTACTAGTACAATTAGATACAAAGCAAACTGTTTGCCCCGAGTGGGACTCGAACCCACGACTCTCGGAACAGCTGACAGGGGCGCTGATCACTACACCACCGAGTTAGTCAATATAATTGTTTATGGGTATCTTGAGTCAAGTTGTTCAGACGGTGAATGAATAGAGCATGTATGTATAAATTCTTTATTGCACACAAGGAATAATCACAACATGGTTTTATCAGACTTACGTGTACAAAGACGGTCTTATCGCGATCTCTTAAGCGATCTCTTCCAGACAACCCTTGGCAGATGAGATATATTCAAATATATAACGATAGTGCAAGAATCTGATAGCAGTCATAGAAACGATTTCCACGCGGGCGGAGCCGCGGGCATCAACTAGTAGTATAAAATATAGAAGTACAAATAACTGACGAATATCATGAAATGCTCAGATTCAACTGTGAATTCAGTAACAAACAATGCGAAATCATCGATCTCACGTATTTCAAATTGAACTTTTAATTAAATTGACCTTAATGAGTGCCATTCAAAATTAAATAGTACATCGTAGGAATAAGCCAAAGCTCATAGCGGGCGGCCCCGGTCACAGGTGTGGCCGAAAACAATATTCCCCGTATCGGGGGCTTATTGCTATCATTATGTGGATCGGTATCGAGTACTATGCTTACAGTTACGTCCCAACGCCAACTGGAGTGGATTTCGCGTGAATAAATGGCAGGTAAACTGGTTTCATATTTGGATTTCAATAAATATTTTAAAACTAAGTAGTCTGTGCAGCCGTCATACGTTTCCAGTTTTCAGTAAAAATCTGCAGGCGTCATGTATCCAGTTTTTCAATAAGAAGGAACATACTCTGTGCAGCCGTCATAAGTACTCATTATCCAGTAAGAAGGAACATATTCTGTGCAGACGTCATGTATCCAGTTTTTCAATAAGAAGGAACATACTCTGTGCAGCCGTCATAAGTACTCATTATCCAGTAAGAAGGAACATATTCTGTGCAGACGTCATGTATCCAGTTTTTCAATAAGAAGGAACATACTCTGTGCAGCCGTCATAAGTACTCATTATCCAGTAAGAAAGAACATATTCTGTGCAGACGTCATGTATCCAGTTTTTCAATAAGAAGGAACATACTCTGTGCAGCCGTCATAAGTACTCATTATCCAGTAAGAAGGAACATATTCTGTGCAGACGTCATGTATCCAGTTTTTCAATAAGAAGGAACATACTCTGTGCAGCCGTTATAAGTACTCAGTATCCAGAAAGAAGGAACATATTCTGTGCAGTGGGGCGCTTTGTGCCATATTTTTCGTATATCGAGCAACCCACGCTTTTTTCACAATAATACTAGTATTTTTCGTTCATTATTGATTTCAGCTTATATTAAGAATTATTTTTCACTTTTTAGCCGGATGTGCATTAACAGCGTGTTTTTAATATTTTTTTAAATTATATCTATTTTTCTATTTTTAGACATCAACTTATGAAATTATTGAATTGTCACCGATTCTTGATAAATATATAAAGTTTGAATTAAATCTGTCCGTTTAAAGTGGGTCAAAACCGAGTGCAAAGAAGTCGGTTACAAACATACATACAGGTGAAGCTAAATAAAAAAAACTCTAGCGAACCCCCAGCCAAGTCAAGCTCACTGCCGTAATGAATATTTAACACTACCTGTCTCCTGCGGCTTCGCCCGCGTGGACAAAGTTTCTATGACTTTCGAGGGTGCGCAGTGCGCGAGCGTGGAAAAAAGTAGCATATGTGTTAATCCAGGTCATAAACTGTCTACCTACCAAATTTCAGCCAGATCCGTTCATTAGTTTTTAACCTACATCAAACCTACATCCATACATTCTTACAAACTTTCGCGTTTATATTAAGAGTAGGATTACTACTTATAGGTACATACTACTAAATATAACTACATATTTATTTATATAAACCTCGGAAAAAGTATTTTCAATCATGTCGCTGCGATTGCGATCGCCATCAAATTTTTACACCAACCTTGCTTCGATGCCAAGTAATTTACTTATTTCTTTTTTATCTGAAACTACAAAATCCACCTAACTCCCCACAAAGTTAGTACAACGGCTAACATAAAATAAAACATGGGGCGTAGACTCCACGGGTAATAGTGATGGGATTTGAGATCGATGTCGATATTTCACAATATTCCGAAAAGAAGTAGAACTTTTCCGAAAAGTTTTGAAGAGCTTTGTTTATAGGGTTCCTTACCTAAAAAGGTTAAAACGGAACCATTATAGGATCACTCGTGTGTCTGTCCGTCGTACTCAAGTAAGTCGGTGAGCCAAAGACGGAAGTGTAACGTAAATAAGAGTTAAAAACATGGGGGCCACTTTTGGGTGGTAAATAAAACCTATGAGAAAATATAATCCTTCCGTTCCCGTGAAGCATCTAGCCTCGGATTAAGCAAGACATATTATTAAACTGCGATTACACTACACTTAATTAGAATTCTCACTGAGTTAGGGCCCTATTTATCGCATATTCTAATCGCTGATTTAGTCGTTAAACCAGACCAGTGTGTCTATGCCCAGGGCCCATCTTCCGTACTTACCTACAGTTTTTAGGGTTACGCACACCCAACGGGTGACCAACGGGATTCTATTACTAAGCCTTCGCTGTCTGTCCGTCTGTCAGCGAGCTCTACTTCATAAACCGTAATAGATAGACAGTTGAAATTTTTACAGAATAAAAAAAATATGTCACTAACCCTTTAAGAGTGTTCCAGAAAACTGAAAATGTTTGAAGACGGGCGCAGTCAGTGTAATACAGCGAGAACTGTTGGTGGTCGCAATCCACTATTCAACGAGTGCTCCACCGATTTGAAGAGACTGGATCCAATATTCGCAGACCAGGAAGAGGTCGAACAAGGTGCACGACAGCGCGGGAGAATCGATATATGGTGTCAACAATATTGAGAAAACGATTTCAAATGGCTGTTGACATCAAAAATTACCATTTCTTGCTGAAGGGAGCAATCCAAGGACATTTACAGTGAAGCGGCGCCTTGCTGAAGTACACTTGAAGCCATTTAAACCCGCCAATGGTCAAAACTCGGAAGTCAGCATCGAAATTCAAGGCTGAGTTACGCTACAGAAAACATAAATTTGACTCTAAATGACTGGTCAACAGTTATGTTTTCAAAAGAGTCGAGATTCTTGCTATACAAGCACGATGGGAAGCAAAGAGTCTACAGAAGATCAGGAGAGCGCTATAACCAAGCTTGCATTCAAGAAAAAGTGTCATACGGCGGAGGCTTCATACACGTGTGGATTGGAATTTCTCTCGAAAGCCGCACCGAGCTAGAATAGATGAACGCTGGTGATCGGGAATGGAACTTTAACTGCAGAGAGATACGTGAATGAAACATTAAATGAGTATGTTGGCCCATTTTTAGTAAACATGAGCGAGAACGCCATCATTGTGCAAAATAACGCTCGTCCCTATACAGCTCGGATAGTGTTTGACTACCTTGATTATGTCGCTATCACACACATGGAGTGGCCAGCTCGCAACCCAGACTTGAACCACATTGAGCATTCCTGGGATGAACCTCCAAGTTCATCACTTACCATCAGGTGAGTTGCAGTCAAACGAACTCAAATTTTTTATAAAAAAAATATGCTCACGACGTGTACCTCAGCGAAATTCCCCTCCAACCACGCTTCGTGAACTGAAAGAAGCACTGATAGAGGAATGAGAGAATAATCCTCAGCATCGGCTCATAAATCTGGTAAAAAGCATGACAAACCGTGTAACAGCTGTTTAATTAGCTCGTGGTGGTAATACAAAAAAAATAAATGTGTGAAATTTGACACCGTTGTCATTTTTACTTAACCAAATTTTGTACAAAATAAATGTTACAATCTTGAACTTTTATGTCTTATTTTTATTTAAGCACTATTAAATTGTCTATAATACAGTCGTTATTTCATAAAGGTAGTTACAATACTTTGGAAGTTATTGAGTTTTTTGCTCTCGATCCGTATTCTTTGCTGTCAAGTGTACTAAAAATTATAAAAAATGAAAAAAGAAGGAGGGATTCCATACAAAAAACGTGTTTTATAGGTCTTAAAAGTAGCTCTATCGTAAAAATATTAATACATACAAGCGTGAAACTTGGTGTGATTATAGTACTAATACTGAAGTAAAACAACAATTAATAAAAATCAGCCACGTATGAGTCGTACTAGCGCTAAAGAGTCGCTCGCGTTGATGTCTTTTGTTTGTAATGGGAATATATATCATTGTCATTATACTAATTAGTTGTGTGGAGAGGTGTAATGGTAAGGAACCCTCGGAGTGCTAGTCCGACTTATACACTTGGCCGGTTTTTTTAATTTTTTGACTAAATTTCTTCTTAGCGTGTCGATTGCAGACACTATACTGTAGCAGCCCAGAATTTGGCCACGTTAACAGCATTATCAGCCGCTGTCATGAGGTCTTCCTGCGTGCAGATGTAGGTGCACGCAGAGTACGATGTTAAGTGTGTCATCGTTTGACTAAACTAGTAAAGTAGTTAATTTCTCAACTGTTACACATTAGTCATCATTATCAGTATCAACAGTCTTGAAGTGGTTCACCCCCTCACTAGTTCCACGGGAGGCGCGAAATTTACGAGCTCTTTGACGGCGGCCACGGGGTCGCGATAAAATATTAAACGCTCCCCGAGTGATTTACCGCCAGGAGTCGACGATGTGCCGACGACGCGACGGTGACACTTAATGCGTCAGATGCGTCAACAGTTCGTCACAAATAGAGTGAAGTCTGTAATGAATTTTAGGGAAAATGGTTCGTCAACTACGCCTCTTCTCTCTCTCAATCAATCAAATCAAAACAATTTATTTCAAACTAGCTTTTGCCCGCGGCTTCGCCCGCGTGGACATAGCTTTTATGACTCTTTTTGAGGGTGAGTGGTGCGCGAGCCGCAATCAGCTCGCAAGCGTGGACATGAGTTTTCTCCCGGTACCTCAGGAACTGCATCGGGCTATTCGGATTAGCAGTCTTTGTCACTTCCCACCCCTTCAAAAAATTCTATACAAAAAATACTTTAATCCGTTGCTCCGTTGCGATGCCACCGACGTGCGCGAGCGTAGAAAACAGTTGTCCCCAGATCCCTCGGGAACTATGTCAGGATATACTTATTTTTTTTTATTTTTTTTATTAAAAATTTGAGTGCGTTTGACTGCAACTCACCTGATTATTATTATTTGTAAATTATATCATTATCCTCCTCATCTCTGTGCTAAAAATCACACCAACCCATTTTTTCGTAACGATTTTAAATAACTTAACGAACAAAGAGTATTGTTTTAGTTTCCTCAGGAACTGCATCGGGCCATGATAATTTCCACAGATAAAAAGTAGACTATTTCATTCCCAGTGATACAGGCTACCTACATGCCATATTTCATCAAGATTGGTAGAGGTGTTGAAGTGTGAATAGGTAACAAACAAACAAACAAACACATTTTCACATTTATAATATTAAGTAAGGATTTCTAAATCTTAAATAACATATAGAGCGTCGGTGGCGTAACGGTTAGGGCCACTACCTCCTGTCCGGAAGGTCGTGGTTCGAATCCTGCCACTTACCAATATCTATACGAATATCGATTTCGTACTGGTATGTACGTTTATCCGACGCTCTTATGGTGAGAAAAACATCGCGAGGAAACCTGCACACGCCTGCGAAGAAGCTTATGTGTGAAGTTAATCAACCCGCAATGGGCCCGCGTGATCGTCTAAGGCCTGATCGCCCTAACTCAGGGCAGGTCGAGCCTCTTGGTGGGGACGTATATAAATTGATATGATGAAATAAAACATATACCTGTACTATCAAAAAACTAATTCAAATCATTATATCAATCAAGTAAAAAAAATCCTAAAAATATTAATATGCGTCAAATCCGCGAGTCGTAGCAACTCCAAAGGAGCCCATAACGCACTTCTCGTTGCCGCGCTGGATGGCAATAGACAACTCAAGCAGCAGGTAGGACCTCATGTCACATCTCCTCTCTCGAAGGCGACGGCCAATCTCCTTTGTGAAGGCAAAGGCCTCTGAGGATTCAGCAGCCGGTTGTCTCACAGACCAGCGGCACAAAGCAGTAATTTGCCTCTAAGACCGAGTACTTATTATGCTTCTTTCTCGCCGCAAATTGAGCAGCAGTACCGTATGGGTGAGGAGTGAGGCAGAAAAAGTCCCAAAGCAAGCACGTTCCTCTCTGCCATAGCACCTGTTTAAACCCTCCGGCCTTTTGCCATCAGATCGACTAAAGCCCGGCGGCTGCAACAAAGATGGAATATTCCATCTGGCCGAGACCAGTTCCCTCCGAGTGAGGTCATTATGGAATTGGTGACGTGGGAATCTTCACAAACAACGACCGCAACTCAGTGAGTGATGGCCAATTGCCTCCACAGTGGACCCGCAAATACACTGATGAGGTTCACAGATATTGATATTGCAGGCGGAGAGCAACTGCCACACGCAAATAGTCGTCGTCAGAAGAGTTTCCGTATCTGTGCCTCCTGATAAAAGATACTAAACTCGATTTATGTGTTTTTAATTTTTTTACACGATTGGAATCTGTAAAAAAATACCTATCTGTTCGTCTATGAAACACATCGCTACGTGCCATAATTCCAGAGTTAGATTTGTGTAAAGTAACTTATGCTGAAAAATACATGAAAGAAATCCACTCAAAACTATCAAATAATCTTTTAATGTTTTTAACAACTTAAGCGCGTTTTATTATCCCTGCAGTGCCATCTATTGACATTCTGCTGCCAAAATTATAATGTGTGGTATGTGTAGTTAATATTATTTGGAAAAAAGTACTCTATTCTTATTATTGTAAGTATCGATGGATAATTTCCCACGGGACCTCTTTAGTTTTCCGGGATAAAGAATACCCGACTATACAATGATGATCAAAACACCCCATCCAAATGTAAAGGTTTCATATTGTTACGTTAAGCCATTCTAAAGATACAATTTTTGCATTCCTGAAGGAACCCTTTATTTTTTTGGGATTCACTTTGTCCCAGTTTTAGTTCGCGATGTTGTTTTTACATGTTGATACCCTTTATCAACATGTTAAATTTGATTGTAATAGGTCAAGCCACATATGCGTGGTGACCCATTCTATAAATGAATACTTTTGATTTTCCCACGGGAACTCTTGAATTTTCTGGGATAAAAAGTATCCTATATGTTAACCCGGGCTATAAGGAACCACCATACAAAATTTCATCAAAATCGGCCTGGTAGTTTTTGCGTGATGCGCGAACATACAGACAGACAGACAGACAGACAAAAATTCCAAAAGTTGTTGTTTTGGCCTCTGTATCGTTAGTAATGTCCACCACAGTTATTATTTTCCAAAAATATTTCATGTACAGACACGGCTCCGTTACAGTTTTATTATATTATAGAAGATAGGTGTTTACACACACTTTTAAATAGTCAAACAAAAATTGGGTTTTACAAATAATGTCATGATTCAGATTACAGTCTCAGGTAATGGTATTTGCAATAGAATCAACATATATATCTTTGTCATTAACATAATCTATTATTATATAATATCCTCTAGAGCACAAACATTTTTTGACATGAGTCTTGAATTTATTAATCTGAATTTTCTTTTTCTTTCATAGGTTTCAACTATTAGGTAATCTTTCAAAATTCTACGTATCATGTAGCATTGTTATAAAATAGATTTAAATTCATATATGCTACACTAGTTACTCTCTCTCTCTCTCTGTCTTCTCTTTCTCTTTTATCGTGTGGCACAATTAACCGGGCTATCCAAGGGATAGACGGCGATTGCCTGGTGTTGCACTTAGCATCACCTGCGGTCACGTGTAGGGCATTTAGTTTAGTTTGGTTGGTGGTAGGGCATTTTCTTAGCCCGCCTGGCTAGCTACCACCATCTTATCTAAGTGTTGCCGCCAAACATCCGTGTTAGCAACATTGATGTGTTCCGGCTTGTAGATAAGATAGCCAGTTCTCCATTGCATTGGGGAATCTTGGTAAGCCCGCTTCCATCTTCGTCACTTACCATCAGGTGAGATGATGCCAAGGGCTTACCAATTGTGAATAAAAAAAATATTTGGAAAAATGGTTCGTCAACCACGCCTCTTCTCTCTCTCTCTCTTTGTCTTCTTTATCTCTTTTATCGTGTGGCACAATTAACTGTGCTATCCAAGGGATAGACGTCGATTGCCTGGTGTTGCACTTAACATCACCCGCGGTCACGTGTAGGGCATTTAGATTTACACCTACGAACGTGTGCCACACGACCTTCATACACATTTGAAATCCGATGTGTAGGTTTCCTCAAGATGTTTTTCTTCACCGTTAAAGCAATAAGTATATGTACATAAGTTTTGAAAAACTCATTGCTACATTGGCCGTCCGGATTTGAACCCGGAACCTCTGGTTAGGAGGACCAAGTCGTTACCGGTTGAGCCACTAACGCTTGCAACTACGCCAGTAATCCAGCATGTAAGTATCATCATATTAGCCGAAAGACCTCCACTGCTGGACAAAGATCTCCCCCAAGGATTTCCACGACAACCGATCCTGCGCTTCCGGCACCCAGCATCTTTCCGCGACCTTCGCCAGGTCATCGGTCCACCGAGTGGTAGGCCTGACCACGCTACGTTTTCCGGTACGCGATCTCCACTCGAGAACTTTACTGTCCCAAAGGCCGTTTGTTCTAAGAGCTATGTGACCCGCCCACTGTCACTTATATTTAGCTTTTAGTCGGTTAACTTGGTTACCTGAAAGTATCATCATATCAGCTCATATACGTCCCCACCGAAGGGCCGAGCCTACCCTGAATTGCGATCGATGTGTTTTATGTTTGTACGTTTAATCGGTCGGTGGTGTAATGGTTAGGGCCGCTGCTTCCAGTCCGGGAGGTCGTGGTTCGAATTCTGCCACGTATACCAATGTGTTTTCAAATTTCGATTTCATGTGTACGTTTATCCGACACTCTTACGGTGACGGAAAACATCGTGAGGAAACTTGCACACGCCTGCGGAGAAACTCACAGGTTGTGTGTGAAGTCGACAAACCCGCCCTGGGCCTGCGTGGTCGACTAAGACCCGATCGCCCTAATTCAGGGTAGGCTCGAGCCTCTCGGCACACCCTCGACACTTCATACAACGGGCCAGAAATGACATTTCAAAAAAGGAATGACGGAACAAACAAAATGGCGGCAAAATCGTAAACGTTCTACAACCAAACTGTAACTAATCTGTATCAATCTGGGTGACGAGGGGGTGAGGTCGCAATCTAGTGAGCGGAAGGGAGTGTCCATACTGTATGTTAGTACTTATTTATATACTTTCCTCTCGGTGGGGATGTATATGAGCTGATATGATGATGTACCTAAATGATACTTCTGCAGGTAATATTACTTGTAGCAAGTATTGGCCCCCAGCCCCCTATGTCGCAGCCGCGCCGTAACCGACACCGCCGCCGCGCCATCCTATGCGCCGACCGCCACGATGTTTGTTCCCATAAATTTCGCTGTCGCTTGGCATCATCTAACCTGATGGTAAGTGACGATGATGCCGAAGATGGAAGCTGGCTTACCAAGATTCCCCAACGCAATGGGGAGCTGGCTTTCTTATCTTCAGGCCGGGACACATCAATGTTATGAGCATTGATGCTCTGTGGCAAGACTTAGAGAAGGTGTGGTAGCTAGGCAGGCGGGCTTAGAAAATGCCCTTTCACCAACCAAACCGAGTCTTACAATCTTGGACTCCGCCGGGATCGAACCTGCGACCTCCTGATGTAAAGATAATGGACTTAACCATTACGCCACGAAGGTGGTAAAAATTTTTTCTAACCATATCGTGTAATCTTTGTGTTTAATTATATTTGTATGAACTTAAAAGTTATTTAATTCACTAAACAACGAACCCTTCACATAATACTATGGAGCCCGTATGGATTCTTAAAAAAAAAATTTGGTAGTTTTTTTAAATGGCAATGTTACTTACACTTTTATTAATTAACAGTTTTTCATACTTCCAGGAATCTTACAGAAACACGGGTTTTTCATTTCTGAATCGTAAGTATTCCGAATATGTTATTTAAAAAATGAAATTCTACTTACTGTGTTTTTAATTTGTGCGGAGGATTACAGATCAACATGATTTTTTGAAGTGAAAACTTCTTTAGGCGCGTTGAGCATTTTTTGAGATGGGAAAAAACCATTGAACTCAAGACACTGTTACCGTTACTGACACCTTACCAGAAGGACCACTCGCAAGTTCAAAACTTTGTCAACCCATTTGTTCGCCAGGAACACTCGGAGGGTCAAAACTTATAAAACTGTAAAAAGTTTTCACTTCTTTCGGCGCTCCCGGAGTGGCTATTTTTGCAAGAGTACTAATTAGCATATTATCCCGACATAGTTCTCAAAGGAACTTAGGGATTTTTTTTTCCACACTCGCGTACGTCGCAACCACAAATTAGAAAAAATTATTGCCTCTCCGAATTGTTCTATTCTGTGGTCGCAAAGGAGCAACGAATTGACTTGTTTTTTTGCACAGAGAAAGTTGAGGGGTGAGAAATGACATAGACTACTAATTAGCAAAGCCCTACATTGTTCCCGAGGGATTTGGGGAAAACTCATTTTTAAGGCGAAGCATTGATTGGAACAGTTGTCTCTGTTTTTTTTCATTACGTGTAAAGAGTAACGAAAATAACCACACTTTTTCACTTTTTAATGTTTTTTCGTTTAGTGTCAATTTTCTGAATGAAAGTAAATAAAAAATAATAACATTTCTCACTTTGTATTTTCATAAAAAATATTGTCGTATATATTTTTTTTATTTATTCTTCAAAATATTAGTCATAACTAGAGTTGAAAGTAACGGTGTTTCATACAACAATCATAACAGAAAACGGGGAAACGCTTGTTCTATATATGCTTATGCATCTTGCTGATGGTGGTGACCTAGTGTAAGTAACTACACTCGAGAGCGATGAATCCGGGTCACTTAAAGAATCCTAAAAATCTCGGAAACTAAGAAGGCTAGCTTCATGAAATAAATTGTGTTTAATAGACACTTTAATACCCCTTAAATGAAAGTAATAAAATTTACGAGTCACTGCATTTTGTTTAAAAAAAATTACATAAATAAAAAAAAAACTGCTGATCTCGCCTTAAAACAAAAATAGGAAACATGACATTTTTGAACAACATTACGATTTACTTGAATTTTAATACTTCGTATTGCCTCCTCGTGCTTCCATCACTGTGTTTACGCGGTTTGGCATGCTGTACACCAAGTTCCTTATACGATTTATGGGGAATATTCTCCCATTCCTCTGTGAGAGCAATTTTGAGCTCACGAAGCGTGATTGGAGGAGGGCTTCTTTGTTTTACGCATCTCCATAGCTCGTCCCAAGCATGCTCGATCGGGTTGATATCCGGGCTGCGTGCTGGCCACTCCATACGAGTAATGTTCATCTCTTGAAGGTAGTCATTCACAATCCTACCCGTATGAGGCCGGGCATTGTCATGCATAAAAATAGCATCCTCACCCAAATGGACCATAAATGGACCAACGTGTTCATTGAGGATTTCTTCCACATATCTTTCGCTACTTAAAGAGCCGTTTTCTATGAACACCAGTTCTGTGCGACTCTCAGAAGAAATTCCGGCCCACACATGTACAGACCCACCACCGTAGGCTACTTTTTCTTCGATGCATGCTTGCTTGAATCTTTCCCCTGGTCTTCTATACACTCTGTGTCTTCCATCGTGCTTGTAGAGCATAAATTTTGATTCGTCGGAGAACATAACTTTTGACCAATCTCCAATACTCCAATTTAAGTGGTTCTGGGCATATCTTAGTCTTGAAATACTATGCCCACGCTCCAGTTTAGGGCCGTTTGCAGGTCTAAGTGGTTTCAAGTTAGCTTCAGCAAGTCGTCGCCTTACTGTCCATGCGCTTGGGTTGCTTCCTCCGAGGCGTCGAAACTGATTTGTACGTTCAGTTCCTGTGAGAAAGCGATTACGAAGCATTGTGTTCACCAAGTATCGATCTTCTCGTGCTGTGGTACACCTTTTTCTGCCTGTTCCTGGTCTGCGTAGGTTAGAGCCAGTTTCCTCGTAACGTTGGAGAACTCTTTGTACTGTTGAGAGCGACACACCGACAGTCGTGGCTGTATCGCGCTGACCCCGGCCGTTTTCCAGCATTGTGAGTATTCTGGTGCATTTTTCAGGTGTAAGCGACATGATTACTGCTTGAATAATAAATATTGAACACTATCAACATGGTTTATGTACCCACTTAAATGACAGATTAGAAACAAAAGCAAAAACAAATGTAGTAATTTCGTAGTTCCATCTTCGAAAGTCTCCCTTTTTCAAATTTGATTTTTTTATGACATAACTTTACAATAACTAAGAAGTTTTAATGAATTCATTTAAGGAGTATTAAATTGTCTATTAAACACAATTTATTTCATGAAGCTAGCCTTCTTAGTTTCTAAGATTTTTAGGATTCTTTAAGTGACCCGGATTCATCGCTCTCGAGTGTAGTATCTTATCTGTGCTAGTGTTTGGACACGTAATAAATCGGTCCTATCCTTCATTGTAATTGAGACAGGTGCACGCGTCAGATAGAGATGACAATATGTCAGATTCTGCGTCCTATTGTCACATTTTCACTTATACGCGGCGCTTAGCCTAAGGCGCGGCGGTATCCGAAAGACGGGAACAGATGCGTAAAATATTTTTTAAGAAAACTGTATGAAAATATCAAATTCTAATCTCAAATAAATTATAAGTAAATGACATATAAATAATGATTTAAACTGACATAAAATAAGAGATTCCGTCTCTTGTTGTTTCTTTTTTGCATGGTTTTTCAACATGTCACAGCACATTTCGACATGTTGATGTAGGTCTGCCAACGCGTGACTGAAAGCAAAACTATTTATTACCCTGTTTTCAAAGCACTCACACTAAATCTACCTTTATTTTTGATCTGAGGGCGAGGCATACCTTTGGCTGAGTGCATCCACGTTAAGCAAATGTACAGGAGCATCCTGCCCCAGCCCGAGGCTGCCTTTAATCTGTATGTATGATTAATTATTAGGGTTTCCGTTTCCGGAAACCCTTAAAAGTTTCGCCATGTCTGTCTGTCTGTCCGTAGCTTAGCTCAGAGACTATTAGCACTAGACAGCTGTAATTTGGCACGAGTACACGTCATATTAATTACGCCGACAAAGATACAATTATTTTTGGGGTACTCCCTACTGTAAAGAGGGAGCGATTTTTTTTTCTTTGACGTACAACCGCCTCCGTGGCGTAATGGATAGTCCATTCGCTTTACACCAGGAGGTCGCGGGTTCGATTCCCGGTGGGGTCAACTTGTAAGACTCGGTTTGGTTGGTGGTAGGGCATTTTCTAAGCCCGCTTGGCTAGCTACCACCATCTTATCTAAGTCTTGCCGCCAAACATCAGTGTTAACAACATTGATGTGTTCCGGCTTGAAGATAAGATAGCCAGTTCTCCATTGCGTTGGGGAATCTTGGTAAGCCCGCTTCCATCTTCGGCATCATCATCACTTACCATCAGGTGAGATGATGCCAAGGGCTTACCAATTGTGAATAATAAAGTACCCTATCGTGTGACGTATTGTTGAATTGGTCTTTGAAAACTGCTGAGGGTTTTCTAAGACCATTTTTCGATTCAGTAATCGTTTTGCGAAATATTATGCATTAAAGTACTAATCTTGGGGATTTTTTTTTATCGAGCCAAAACTGCTCAATCGTGTTTCTAATAGATTTTGACTTTAAGGAACATCATCAACAGTAGGGGTATTTTTTTCAACCTTGGTTTTTCTATCGTTTAGGAGTAATTGACGTCAAAAATACCCATAGCTGTAATATTACCGCTTTAACGACATTTATAGAAGGAATGTGCACGCGGGCAAAAGCTAGTTAGTCATATTATAAGTAATAAGAAATACCATAGCATCATACTTATAATTATATTATTAAAAAAATAATTACTTACATAGGCTAAGTCTTACTAACAACCTATGGATCACTGTTGTCTGAAAATAAAAATTGAATTGAATTGAATAAGACAACAAAAGTATATTGGTGCGAATCAACAGGTCAGGGACAATATTTCACGTCGCTTATTACACGAGTATCATCGCCCAAATAGAGCCGTCAGTTCATGAAACCTCTTCATTTATATAGTTACAACTAGCAGCCACACGTGTCTTCGACTGTGTGGATTTTCTAGCCCATTTCTATGTTACGTGTTCAGTCCTAAATAAACTAAACAAAATATGTCCAGCGGTTTCTCGCGACCTCCACCTTCACCTTCAAATGTCTGCTGTAAATTTCAAATGTCATTTGTAAATGTCAGTTTCAATGTCAAACACCTCCTACTGTACACTATTGGCTCTGTTCACGAGTTCAGCGCCACATAGCGTCCGCAACTTTGTTGGCTCTGACGTTTTGACATATTATGTTATTATAATCCAAAATTATCTATTAATTTATTTCCAAAATAACTGTGATACCTTGATTTGGGTGGAGAAAGGGTTGTAAAATAATTTTTGGACATTCAAATCAAATGAGGTATGTAAAATTAATTCAAAAAGTGTGTTTTATTTTGAACATATCATGGTTTGTTTACTTCATTTTTAGTTGTAGTTTTACTGTAAAACAAGAAGATAAAGCTACTTTAATGGTTTCATTAAATTATAATAAACATATATAATTGTTTCTGTATCCCTAGTGATAAATTAAATATCGTTTGCAGATCGAAATGAATATTATTTTAAGAACCGGATTTTATTAATATTAGGTAACCAAGTCTGAACAGTTTACTATGAGATATTACGGATGATAGAGCCAACATTATTTTTACTTTTGGCCACTATGAGTGCTGCGATCGATTATATTACGCCCACCTAATACTTCGCACCCAGCGAATACATAATATCCCTATGTATTAGCTTTACGAAATTGTTTTTGGTGTTCTATAAGTGAAAATAAATAAGACATAAAAGACATAAAGACATAAAAGACATAAAAATTTATTTACGAAGTTATCTTATCTAATACATACAAGTTAACTGTGACCCCACACTAGGCTAGGCCTGTCTCGTGGCGGTCAAAAGAACATTAACATAAAACAAATTTAACAGGTGGCGGCCAAGCAACTTAACAGAAACTAAGTGATAATTATAAGAAGTGGAAAACAACAAAAAGATTAAAGAAAAATAATATAAACAAAGTACATATAACAGAACAGTGTGTGTGTGTGTGTGTGTGTGTGTGTGTGTGTGTGTGTGTGAGAGTGTGTGTGTGTGCGAGTGTGTGCGTGTAGGTGTGTTTGTGACAGGAGGCTACTATGTATTTTACTGAACAATTCTTAGAAGGCTCTCCACATCATCATAATTCATGTCTTGAAGCAAACCCCGAATAACTATTTTTATTTTGGTTGGTGAAAAATCTTTCACATTGCAAAGCTTAACAATTTTGTTATAAATATGGGGAAAAAGAAATGGTCTAAATCGTTGTGCGAAGGAAGTCTGCACTGAGACAGTGTTGATTTTAAATATTCTTTTACACAATAAGGACCGGTAGCAAGGAGACTTTATTGTAAGTATATGTGTGAATGTAACTAAATAAATAAATAAATAAGTAAATAAATAAAGACAAATGTCAATTTTAAATGTCAATGTCAAATTTCAATGCCAAACGACCGTCTAATATCAATGCCAAATTTCAATCTCATAGAAGGTATGTACACGCGGGCGAAGCCACGGGTAAAAGCTAGTTCGTCATATAAGACAACAAAAGTCTATTGGTGCGAAGGAACAGGTCAAGGACAATATTTCACGTCGCTTATTACACGAGTATCATCGCCCAAATAGAGCCGTCAGCCCATGAAACCTCTTCATTTATATAGTTACAACTAGCAGCCACCCGTGACTTCGACTGTGTGGATTTTATAGCCCATTTCTATGTTACGTGTTCAGTCCTAAATGAACTAAACAATATATGTCCAGCGGTTTCTCGCAACCTCCACCTTCACCTTTAAATGTCAATCTGCTTGCAATGTCAGACTGCTGTAAATTTCAAATGTCATTGGTAACTGTCAGTGTCAATGTCATCAAAGGCAAATGTCAATTTCAAATGTCAATGTCAAATTTCAATGCCAAACGACTGTCTAATATCAATGCCAAATGTAATTGATTAATGATGTTCAGATGGGAAAAAAACATTGAACTTGCGACACTGTCACCGACACCTTGAAGTGTAAACTTCTTTTGGTGCGTTGGGCATTTTTGAGATGGGAAAAAAACATTGAACTCGCGACACTGTCACCGACACCTTGAAGTGAAAACTTCTTTCAGCACGTTAGGCATTCTTGAGATGGGATTATTGAAATCGCGAAACCGACACCGTCACTGGCACCTTAAAAAGTAAACTTCTTTAGGCGCGTTGAGCATTTTTGATATGGGAAAAACCATTGAACTTGCGACACCGTCACCGACACCTTGAAGTGAACACTTCTTTAGGCGCGTTGGGCATTTTTGAGATGGGATTTTTGAACTCGCGAAACCGACACCGTCACTGGCACCTTAAAAAGTAAACTTCTTTAGGCGCTTTAGGCATTTTTGAGATGGGAATAACCATTGGACTTGCGACACTGTCACCGACACCTTGAAGTGAACACTTCTTTAGGCGCGTTGGGCATTTTTGAGATGGGATTATTGAAATCGCGAAACCGACACCGTCACTGGCACCTTAAAAAGTAAACTTCTTTAGGCGCGTTGAGCATTTTTGATATGGGAAAAACCATTAAACTTGCGACACCGTCACCGACACCTTGAAGTGAACACTTCTTTAGGCGCGTTGGGCATTTTTGAGATGGGATTATTGAACTCGCGAAACCGACACCGTCACTGGCACCTTAAAAAGTAAACTTCTTTAGGCGCGTTAGACATTTTTGAGATGGGAAAAACCATTGAACTCGAGACACCGTCACCGACACCTTGAAGTAAAAACTTTAGGCACGTTGGGCATTTTTGAGATGGGATTATTAAACTCGCGAAACCGACACCGTCACTGGCACCTTAAAAAGTAAACTTCTTTAGGCGCGTTTAGCATTTTTGAGATGGGAAAAACCATTGAACTCGCGACACCGTCACCGACGCCTTGAAGTAAAAACTTCTTTAGGCGCGTTGGGCATTTTTGAGATGGGATTATTGAACTCGCGAAACTGACACCGTCACTGGCACCTTAAAAAGTAAACTTCTTTAGACGCATTGGGCATTTTTGAGATGGGAAAAATATATAGAATTCGCGACATCGTCACCGACACCTTGAAGTGAAATTTCTACAGGCGCGTTGGGCATTTTTTAAGATGAGATAATTGAAGTCGCAAAACCGACACCGTCACCGGCACCTTGAAGTAAAAACTTCTTTAGGCGCGTTGGGCATTTTTGAGATGGGATTATTGAACTCGCGAAACTGACACCGTCACTGGCACCTTAAAAAGTAAACTTCTTTAGACGCGTTGGGCATTTTTGAGATGGGAAAAATATGTAGAACTCGCGACATCGTCACCGACACCTTGAAGTGAAATTTCTACAGGCGCGTTGGGCATTTTTTAAGATGAGATTATTGAAGTCGCAAAACCGACACCGTCACCGGCTACTTGAAGTGTAAACTTTTTTAGGCGCGTTGGTCATTTTTGAGATGGGAAAAACCATTGAACTCGCGACACCGTCACCGACACCTTGAAGTGAAATTTCTACAGGCGCGTTGGGCATTTTTGAGATAGGATTATTGAACTCGCGAATCCGACACCGTCACTGGCACCTTAAAAAGTAAACTTCTTTAAGTGCATTGAGCATTTTTGAGATTGGAAAACCTTTGAACTCGCGACACCGTCACCGACACTTTGAAGTGAAAATTTCTTTAGGCGCGTTTGGCATTTTTGAAATGGGATTATTGAACTCGCGAATCCGACACCGTCACTGGCACCTTAAAAAGTAAACTTCTTTAGGCGCGTTAGACATTTTTGAGATGGAAAAACCATTGAACTCGAGACACCGTCACCGATACCTTGAAGTGAAAACTTCTTTAGGCGCGTTGGGCATTTTTGAGATGGGATTATTTAACTCGCGAAACCGACACCGTCACTGGCACCTTAAAAAGTAAACTTCTTTAGGCACGTTGGGCATTTTTGGGAATGGAAAAATATATTAAACACGCGACAATATCGTCACCGACACCTTGAAGTGAAATTTCTACAGGCGCGTTGGGCATTTTTTAAGATGAGATTATTGAAGTCGCAAAACCGACACCGTCACCGGCACCTTGAAGTGTAAACTTCTTAAGGCGCGTTGGGCATTTTTGAGATGGGAAAAACCATTGAACTCGCGACACTGTCACCGACACCTTGAAGTGAAATTTCTAAAGGCGCGTTGGGCATTTTTGAGATGGGATTATTGAACTCGCGAAACCAACATCGTCACTGGCACCTTAAAAGGTAAACTTCTTTAGGCGCGTTGGGCATTTTTGAGATGGAAAAACCATTGAACTCGCGACACCGTCACCAACACCTTGAAGTGAAATTTCTACAGGCACGCTGGGCATTTTTGAGATGGGATTATTGAACTCGCGAAACCGACACCGTCACTGGCACCTTAAAAAGTAAACTTCTTTAGGCACTTTGGCCATTTTTGAGATGGGAAAAATATATTAAACTCGCGACATCGTCACCGACACCTTGAAGTGAAATTTCTACAGGTGCGTTGGGCATTTTTGACACCGTCACCGGCACCTTCACCGACACCTTAACATATAGGTCACTTTTTCAACGCCGCTTGCGGCTCGCGTACTGCGCACCCTCGCAGCAGTTATAGAAACTATGTCACGCGAGCGAAGCCGCTATCAAAAGCTATTAAAATATAATGTTTATTCAGAACTGAAAATTGGTATTTTTGCGTAAGTCGACGATGACATTTGGCGAAGTAAAAATAATGTTTTATTTAGTTCATTTAGGACTGAACACAATATTATAGACTTGATAAGCTTTAGGCATTATTCCGCGCCGCGGTGTAAAGTTCTTGAACCGGTAGAAAAAGTTCTAAATTGAATTTTGGTTTTTCCATTCCAGGATGAGTAGCAAGGAGTTAGTAGATTGAAACTTCCACCGCTTTTGTTAATATACAGGGTGTAACATAAATAAAGAATCATAAAAATCGGTTCACCCAGTCAAAAGTTCAGAGATAACACACATTAAAAAAAACACACAGTCGAATTGAGAACCTCCTCCTTTTTGGAAGTTGGTTAAAAATTTGTGTAGGACCCGTTAACTCGGGGCTTCTACTCATCATACTGAACAACTTTCCCACGGAACACATAGTCAGATCGCAAAAAAAAAAATTCGACGCTCCATACAAAAATGCACGAGTCAATCAGTTTGTATGAAGTTCATTTTTTTTGCAATTTCAGCAAACTTGTAGAGCAAAAATTGTTCAGTATGATAAATACAAGCCCCAGTTAAAACGAAACCTACAACAGTTTTGTTACTGGTATTCAATTCAAATTTGAGCACACTTTTAACAAAAACTTATATTCATTATTTTCATTAATCACTAAGTTTAAACATATTTCACTCGAAGACTTTAGTACCAAACCCAACGACTATCTGTTCGACGAGCTAAGTGCCCAGCCCACTGCCGCAAAACTCTGTGAGCTGTATCGAATACACAGGTTACACGCTTCTCCAGATCTCCTCATTTCTTATTCTACACGTAGGAAAACTCCGAGTATAGCTCGCTCAATTGGCTTTTGGGTGACCTTGAGCCTTCTTATGAGGCTACATGGGAGAAGACGCTTGGGGGAGGCTTTTGTCCAGCAGTGGATGTCTTTCGACTGATATAATGATGATGATTAAAATGTTGAAATTCCTGGTTAAAAAACCCTGTTAATATTACGAGTAAAATATTATAGAAACCCCAATTTAGGGGCTCCGAGCGTCTGTGGCATAACGGTTATTGCCGCTACCTCCTGTCCGGGTGGCCGTGGTTCGATTCCTGCGACGTACCAATGTGTTTCCAATTTCGATTTCATAGGCACGTTTATACGACGCTCTTACGGTCAAGGAAAACATCGTGAGGAAACCTGCACACGCCTGCGAAGAAACTCGAAGGTTGTGTGTGAAGTCGACCAACCCGTACTGGGCCCGCGTGGTCGACTAAGGCCCGATCGCCCTAATTCAGGGTAGGCTCGAGCCCCTGGGTCGGGACGTATATGAGCTGATATGATGAATTTATGGGCCCTATACTATACCTACTTTATGTCCCCGTCTAAAGTCAGGAGTAAAAGATGGTGATTGGGATGGTGTCTTCATCAAAAACTTTTATTTCTCTTCTAATAAATTTTTAAAAAAACCTCGCAAACGGTCTTCCATTTTTAATTTTAAAAAATCACAAAATTTCTACATAAATGACGCTGTTATACTATGACGTCACTTCTAGGTATTTCAAACATTTCTTTAACAAAAACTTGTTTTGACGAATATAAAAATTTGGTACCTAACTAACTCAAATGACTAACCGTAATCATCCCACGAGATGCGGGCAGCGCAGGACCAGTCGTCGTGGAAATCCTTGGGGGAGGCCTTTGTCCAGCAGTGGACGATTTTCGACTAATATTATGATGACACAGTAATATATAAGTCATTGTATGATGATGATGAATCATCCCATGATTACCTTGCCATTCCGCTGTCAGTTAAAGCTTATACCGCCGCCAACTACCAACTCTGTAACTACTTTTTACTTCAATTAAGGATTTTTTATCGAATTTTTTTTTTTTGTAATTTTAAGGATATGAGGCATCATTTTGATTTCCTCAAATAATATTTTAATACACAAAATATCCTAATGCACCCTTTTTATTCTAGTTACCCATGAACTACTGCAATTTTAATCGAAACATTATAATAATTTATGAACTTCATAACAAAACAATATGAAATGATTTTGTTTTCTTACTTTTGGGAAAGTCATCTTATTTTATTTATAATAATGAATTAAAAACCACAATATTCGCACGATTCGTCCGCAAAAATTGACGTAACAGCGACGTAGTAGTCCGAGCTGACAAGAACTTTATTTCCAAGCCATTTCGTTCGATGTTTGACACATCGTGAATGGAGTTGCTAATTTTAGCGGCTCGCGAGCGTGGACATGAATTTTCTCCAGATCCCACGGGAACTGTGTCAGGATATCCTTATTAGTAAATCATGTCATTTTCCACCCCCTCAACCATCTCTGTACAAAAAATCACACAATCCATTGTTCCGTTGCGCGGTGTTAAAAAAATAACCAAAAAAGAGTATATTTTCAGTTCCCTCAGAAATTTCATCGGACTATGCTATTTTCACGACATAAAAAGTATTCTATCTCCTTCCTCGTGACACAGGCTACCTGCATACCAAATTTCATTAAGATTGGTCAAGGCGTTGAAGCATGAAAAGGTAACAAACAAACAAACACATTTTCACATTTAAAATATTAGTAAGGATTTAGCTGGAAACGCACACACACACCCAACAAATCCGCTGCACAGAAACACGGAAAGCACTCTACACATGTTTCGCCTCAACACTAGGCATCCTCAGGAAAAAAAATACCGTTTGACTCGCATAGAATAAGGCGCTAAGATCACTCAATCCGAGCAGGCTGATACGTGTTAAAATAATATCGAACGTAAGTCTATTCATTTTAAGTTCAAATCAATGCGGGCTTCAACGTGGCTCTCACGTTAAAATTAGACGCCCAATTCTCGATTTTTTCATGTTTTTATTACTTTTCATCACTTTCAATTATGTTAAAAAAATGTGTTCAGTTTAAAATGAAAGGTCTTAAAGTCACCGATTTTTGTGTGTTGGACGTTGGTGTCATTCAACATTAACTATTTGTTTTCGAGAAGTTTTGCAATTGATGCCAAAAACAGGGTCTAGAGTATATTTTTTTACATCAAAAGTGGTAATATTTTTAAAATTGTATTAAATTAAATCGATTTTTCATTACTTTAAGTGTATTATATATTTTTCCATGGTGATATCTTCACACAGTATTTCAATAATTTGAATTGAATATTTTCATTTGACCCATCTTAAGGCAGGTAATCCGAATAAAATTAATAAAAATGTAATCATAGATTTCGCAAAGTAACGCCTTGAATCAATAAATGTTGGTTGGTACCCCGCAGTTTATTCCTATACACCTGACAAACAAACAAACTTTTCTATGTCTAAACACCAGTCAGTAGCTGTAGTAGTGCGAAATATTATGTTACGAGCGAGGCGTTGTCCGGCGACTGTCCGAGCCAACAATTTATCATTTACGCCACCGCGTGACAGACAAATAGTGTGGCGTGATGGTGGGCTGTCGGGGTAAATTCTGATCAAAGAATTTATATACTTACACGAAGAAGAAACAGTGGCAGCTAATAAAAAGTCACCAGACAAATAACGACGCGCGCCGCTATGTTGTATAAACTCGTTCTAAAAAAATTGTCATTTACGCCACCGCGTGACAGACAATTAGTGTGGCGTGGTGCTGGCTGTTAGGTTAATTCTGATCGAAGAATTTATATACTTACACGAAGAAGAAACAGTGGCAGCTAATAAACAGTCACCAGTCAAATAACGACGCGCGCCGCTATGTTGTATGAACTCGTTCTAAAAAAATGTCATGTACGCCACCGCGTGACAGACAAATAGTGTGGCGTGATTCTGGCTGTGGAGGTGAATTCTGATCACAGAATTATATATACTTACACGAAGAAGAAACAGTGGCAGCTATTAAAAAGTGACCAGTCAAATAACGACGCGCGTCGCTATGTTGTATGAACTCGTTCTAAAAAAAATGTCATGTACGCCACCGCGTAACAGTCAAATAGTGTGGCGTGATGCTTGCTGTTGTTGTAAATTATAATCAAAGAATTTAAAAGTAGCCGAAAAAACCTCGCGTAAATCTCAAAATGTATGTAGTTGGGAAGAAGTCATACTTTTTGGTTTGTTTTAAATTTGTTTTCACATCATTTTCTTCTTAATTATTTTTGTCATTATGTTTTTATATTTTTTGGACTTTTTTTTATCAACAATTGGTAAGCCTTTGACATCATCTCACCTAATGGTAAGTGACGATGATTCCGAAGATAGGAGCGGGCGTACCAAGATTTTCCAACGCAATGGGGAAGTAGCTATCTTAGCTTTAAGTCGGAACACATCAATGCTACTTAATGCTACAGAACAATGATTTTTGCCGGCAAGACTCAGATAAAATGGTGACAGCTAGCCAAGAGGGCTTAGAAAATGCCATTTCACCAACCAAGCGAGGCATATATAGTTAGACCTCGCTGGGAATCGAACCCGCGACCTCCTGATGTGAAGCTTATGATTTAGTCAACCATTACGCCACGGAGACGGTTAATACTATACTTCTGTCATTGCCCTTTTTATTTTCGAGCGATGACGGAGTGAAGAAGGTACTGTGATGGCAAAAAAAAGACGAAGTTGAGATTTTGATGGGGATCGATTGTCTTACACTAATACCTAGAGTTTAAATAACAATAAAAATAAATACGCCAATATAATAACCATTACGCCACGGAGACGGTTAATACTATACTTCTGTCATTGCCCTTTTTATTTTCGAGCGATGACGGAGTGAAGAAGGTACTGTGATGGCAAAAAAAATCGAAGTTGAGATTTTGATGGGGATCGATTGTCTTACACTAATACCTAGAGTTTAAATAACAATAAAAATAAATAATGTGCGTGAGTGTGTGTGTGTGTGTAAGTGTAAGTGTACATCCTTCTGTAGCTCTAGTTTCCAAACGACTGGACTGATTTGGGTGAAATTCGGGTTACGGCTATATTATTTTTTTATCTCCAGGAGTTTCTTAAATTTCCTCTTTATTTGATTTTCAGGTTTTACTTAAACAGGCCCTTACTACTTTGATGATACTCGGCATTTTGCTACATAACTGTATATGTCGTACATTATGCGATAGTTTTTTGTTCCAAGGAAAATCGCAATTAGGTACCTTCCATACAAATCCAGCTTGTTCGGTACTTTTTCTCAAAAATGACTCTTACCCTTTTAATAAATTTTGCAATAAAATATCTTTATCTTCATCTCTAATAAAACATTGTAAATAACTGGGAACCAATAAAGGCTTACTGCGCTGGGTATTTCATTATTCCAGAAAAAATCAAACAAACAATCACGTAAACCCAAATTATTTGTAAATTTTTAATCAAGTCTGTTTTTCTGAGTTTTATTCTTTGCTACTAAGCAAGTGTCGTGTTCGTTGTAGATTTGTTTATTAATGACTACGACTAATTGCGCGAAAGTATGCGCAGTGTGGCTGTACAATTTATTTATCCCTGGTTTGATTAAAGTTTTCTTAATTTACTTGTGCCAGTGGCGTTGCGAGTCGGAGGGCACGTCGAGCTGCAAAGTTAAAAAAACGGTTCGAAAATAAACCTAAGGAGATCTTAAGTCTACAATTAAATGTGACTCAGACAAGGCATATCAACTCCTTTCTGGCAGTGTTTATAGATTCATCACACTATTTATTATTATAAAGGCGAAAGTTTGTGAGTGTGTGTATGTTTGTTACTTCTTCACGCAAAAACTACTGAACGGATCAGGCTGAAATTTGGTAAGTAGACAGATTAGGACCTGGATTAACACATAGGCTATTTTTTTTACGCTCGCGAGGCACTTGTGGCTCGCGCACTGCGCACCCTCGAAAAGTCATAGAAACGTTGTCCACGAGGGTGAAGCTGCGGGAATCAGCTAGTATATAAATAATTTAAAGAACTTGAATCATCGTAATCATAATATCAGCCGAAAGACATCCTTGCCGTCTTATTAGGTCGGAGAAAATATTTTTTTGTATTTTGTTAGTATAAATTTGTAATCAAATCTCTTTGCTTGTATTATTTGTACATGGCTGGTTATAATAAAGTTAATAAGGCGAACATTGAAAATTTTGAAAACGAATATAAAAATTGAAATCCCGCCATTTAGCAGTTGTTTTTCTGTTTACGAAAATGGGTGAAAGTGTTAGATAAATTCGCTTCGTTTTGCAATTTTATTTTAAAAAGGTAAAAATGAAACATACTTAGGGCAAAGTATATATATTATAGTACTAACATACAGTATGGACACTCTCCGCCGCTCTCTAAATTGCGACGACCTCACCCTCTCGTCACCCATATTGATATAGATTGGTTACAGTTTAGTTATCGACGTATAGGATTTCGCCGCCATTTTGGTTTGTTCCGTCATTAGTTTTTTTAAATGTCATTTCTGGCCCGTTGTATGAAGTGTCCAGGATTATTTTTTTTTTAATTAAAAATTTGAGTGCGTTTGACTGCAACTCACCTGATGGTAAGTGATGATGCAGTCGAGGATGGTACACGCAGACTCAAATAATGCCTATTCACTCTTGCCTTGAAGATCCCCAAGTTATAGGAATCGGGAAACACTGACGCAGGCAAGGAGTTCCACTCCTGCGCTGTACGCATAATAAATGAAGAAGCGTAACGATTCGTGCGAAAAGGTGGAACATCAACAACAAAGGGGTGCAACCCCTCCCTGCGTCTCGTTGACCGACGGTGGAATGGAGCAGGGGGAATGAGGTCGTGAAGTTCTTGCGCGCACTCTCCGAAATGAATTCGATAGAATACCGACAGACAAGCGACTTTGCGGCGATGCTCAAGGCTTTGGAGCCTGTCATTGACTAGCTCGTCTCCTGAGGAATCTGGGGAAAACTCATGCCCACGATCCACTTCCGATTCGAGTACCGTTCACTCTCAAAGATAGCCATAAAAACGATTTCCACGCGGGCGAAGCCGCTGGAAAAAGCTAGTTTATCATAAACTTCCGTATAAACTGTCAGTAATTGTCCACTTAAGATTATTGTCTTTGTTAAGCAGAGGGTCCTATTTGGGTCCCTATAATAACAGGACCTACACTTCAAAGTCTCTCAGCACATGCCTTACTCGCGGTCAAATAATAGTACTCAATTAAGATAATTGCTAACATTGTGTTAAAACTTACAGTTTAACCCTCATCGAACTTTCTACGGGCAATAAAGAGGTACTAAGTACCAAAACGTAACTTTGATCTGGTTAACATAACATGACAGCTGCCGGACGCTTATTGGTACCTATTACTTCAAAAATATACTAAGTCATTGAGTCGTTAATGTGTGTATTTATGACTGTTTCTTGTATGCATGCTCGGAATTTCCCTACGCGATCGAATCAGAAATGAGGAAATCTGCAGGAGAACTAAAGTAACCGACATAGCTTACAGAATTGCTAAACTGAAGTGGCAATGAGCAGGGCCGTTAGGGAAGTAAAGTTTTCGAGTGGCGACCGCGCACCGGAAAACGTAGCGTAAGCAGGACTTTCACGCGATGGACCAACGACCTGGTGATTCAAGATTCAAGGTATTTATTCAAAATAGGTGCAAATTACGCTCTTTCTGATAGTCATAAATTAATAATAACATAATTTCATTTGTGAAAAATCAAGAAATAAACAATAATTAATTAGTAAATAATGTCAAAATTAAATTCTACAAATAAACCAGATTATGTCATTCAAACATGAAAACAATATGACAAGAAAAGTTATATACACAATTATTGAATGTCATTGAAACCTTTGACAAGAGTAGGCCAGTTCACACAGACAAAACCCGGTCACGAGTATAACGCGAGAGTCAGCCATCGCTCCCATCAACCATATTAGAGGGAAGATCGCGGGAAGCCGCTGGATGCGGGCAGCGTAGGATCAGTCGTCGTGGAAACCCTTTGTCCAGCAGTGCACGTTTTTCGACTGATATGATGATGACTGTTTCTTTGGCTAAGCCTGGAGCCTGGAATTTTGGAGTACGAGGTGTCGTTAGATTCGTCTTATTTCTGTGAGTGACACGGGATACATTTTTACCCCACTGCCCAAAGAAGGGGTTATGTTAATATCAAATCAAATCAAAACATTTATTATTTCGGACAACATAATCTATAGAGTGTTAGTACAAGAAAATATTATATAGACATTATATGCAGTCGTTTTAATTAAATTGATTAGGTTAGGTTATTGCACGTGATATGTAATTCAGCAATTTAATGTTCATTGGTACCCGATATGAATGAACACTGAATTGCTTTTAGCCAATTTTACCGCCTCCGTGGCGTAATGGTTAGTCCATTCGCTTGACAGCAGGAGGTCGCGGGCTCGATTCACCGTGGGGTCAACTTGTAAGACTCGGTTTGATTGGTGGTAGGGCATTTTCTAAGCCCGCCTGGCTAGCTAACACCATTTTATTATCTTAGCTTAAGTCTTGCCAACACATATCAGGGTTAACAAAATTGATTGATTGATTGATTAAAAACACTCTATTGCACAACATAAGAGAAAAGAAAAGATACAATAATAAAATAAAACAATAATACAGTAATTGATGTGTTTCGGCTTGAAGATAATATAGCCAGTTCTCCATTGCGTTGGGGAATCTTGGTAAACCCGCTTCTATATTCGGCATCATCGTCACTTACGATCAGGTGAGATGATGCCAAGGGCTTACCAATTGTAAATAAAAAAATACATTATAAGTTTTCATGATACATCCCTATATAGGGTGTGACAAAATTGGTGTAGGTCCTGTTAACTGGGGCTTCTACTCATCATACTGTACAACTTTTGTTCTACGACTTTGATGAAAACGTTAAATATTTTTTTTACTTGTCATACAAATCGATCAGCTGATGGACCGATTTTGTGCATTTAAGTATGAAGGGTCCAAATACTTTTATATTTACTATGGGTTCCTTGGAGAACGTTGTTCAGTAGGACGAATAAAATCGCCAGTTAACGGGACCTACACCAATTTTGTTACACCCTGTATATACTGTAACAAAATTGTAGTAGGACCGTTTATTGCATGCGGATAGACAGATTTGAATAGTTTTGTTAAATTTTAAGAACTTGATATTTATTGGCGTATTTTCTAAAGTTTGATTACTGTAGATTTAACGCTGTAATAAAAATAAATATATAAAATAAAATAAAATAACTGTGGTTTTCTACTCATCATAGTTAACAACTTTGTCTAAGATATCTATAGTCAACACATAGAAACAAAATTGACTCTTCATACAAATTGATCAGCTGATTGACCAAGTTACTTAGAACAACTACACAGTACTACGACGAAACCGACCGGCCAAGACAAATCACTTAGTCGTCGCGACGCGTTCTGTGCAATTAATATACTGTAATTAGGCCACATGGCCCTGACAGTTCCCTAATTGGCTGTCAAAAGTTGACAAATGTACTGAAAGACGGAACCGAACCACTTGTCAGCCCGTTGGTCGCCTTTGATAGCTTGGCGAAGAGTTCTTATTATTCACTTCACCTATAGGTAATTCAAGTTCAAGTTTTTTTTATTGGGCGGGAATTTAAGTTTACAGGGAACTTGAGTTTAACGTTACAGTAGTAGAAAAAGTTCAGTTAAATTCTACGATATAGAATCAGGTGTAAAAAAAATATTACAAATCAAATGTAGCTAGTACAATGTAATACATATATACATTAAAAATTTATATTTATCAAAATTTCAATAAATTAAAACAAATCAAACCAACAAAAAGCATACTTAATAATAAGATAATATCCATATTGCATTTAAAATTTAATGTAATTATAATATTTATATATTAGCCTCTGTCTGCGGCTTCACCCGTGTGTTTTTTTTATGACTGTAAATCGAGGATGTATCGTTGTAACTCACCATTTGAGTTACGGTCTTAAGTTAGATAGATAGATTAAACTTTATTTCACTAAAAAGGCACAATACATTTTTAACAATACACAAACAAATGAATTAAACTTAGTTACAAATATTACTAGTTTATTGAAAAAAGTATGAAGCAGTGTCAGTGGTGCCAAGTTAGCGAAATGCATAAATGCATGAATGTTGTAGGTCGCAAAGTATTCACAACGCTGTTTTTCAGCCAAAACCTAGAAAAACGTACACGCACCTCAGGGGTCAACCATAACTACCTATATTAGTATAGTTATGAAAAAAATATTGCATTTATACCTGTGATGGTGAGTGACGACGATAGTGCTCGCATAGACATGGATAAGGACAAATATCCCTTACAGAGTCTAACTGCCTGTTAAAAACATATTTACGCATACACAGGCTGCTTAAACCCAGACTATAACTGTATATAAGGAAACAGTGACGGAATGACTGATCCATCAACGCACAAGCTTAAACCACTCAACGGATCAGGCTAAAATTGGGCGTACAGATAGCAATTATGACTTAGGCATCCGCTTAGAAAGGATTTTGGGATTTTTTTACGGGAACGGTAATAATATATTCCGATGCTTTATCCGCTACCCTCCTCTGTGCTCAGTCAAGAGATATTCACGCAATTTTCTTTTGAAAGTATATAGTGCAGGAATTTCCCGCAATGGTGGAGGGAGATCATTCCAACACTTAGAAGCGAGGAAACGGAAGCTACCACGGAATATGTTGTTTTATGTTTTGGGAACTTTACTGCCCCAACGGCCATCCGTTCTACGAGCTATGTGCCCCGCCCACTGCCACTTAAGTTTAGCCATTCTGAGAGCTATATCGGTTATTTTGGTTCTCCTACGGATCTCCTCGTTTCTGATGCGATCACGCAGATAAACTACGAGCATAGGACGCTCCATTGCCCTTTGGGTGACCTTGAGCCTTCCTATGAGGCCCATAGTAAGCGAACATGTCTCAGTTCCGTATGTCATCACTGGCAACACACACTGGTCAAAGACCTTGGTCTTAAGACACTGCGGTACTTAAGCCGCTGGATGCGGGCAGCGCGGAACCGGTCGTCGTGGAAATCCTTGGGGGAGGCCTATGTCCAGCAGTGGACGTCCTTCGGCTGATATGATGATGATGTTTTGGGATGTCAAAAACTGAGGAGCAAACCCTACTAACATTTCGTTGATAAGCATTACGCTAGTTTAACTTTTTGTACAAATAATCAGGTCGCTGATATTTTATTACTCCAAATAAAAGTGATACATAGTAAAGTTTTTGACGTGCTTGCATCTTCAGGATATTTCAAGAGTTAAAATATGGAGTAACATGCGTTCGTGGAGGGATCCTAAAACAAAATCGGGCACATGCATTTTGTACCCTTTGTATAAGACGCTGTGATTTTTGAAATAAACAAGGACCGTAGACTGTAATACAGTAATTTAATTTGAATATCATAGACTCGCATATCCTCACTCTGTGTTTATTTAGGGTCGATTGTTTTATAAAACCTTACGTCTAAAGAGGCTGTTACGAACCAACTGAACTATATGTTTTTCGAAACGCAATTAAGAATCAAAAATCACTCCTAGGTTACGAGCTTCATCGACTAGATCAATTGCTTTATCATTAATCCTAACCATAGGTTTAGAACTAACTATACAATCCACTTGTTTTTTTGGTTCCCAATGCCATGCACTTAGATTTTGCCGGCTTTAATAAAAGGGAGTTGTTTTTTTACCATTGATACACTCTGTGGAGATCGTTGTTTATATTATTAATAGCAGTGTTAATGTTCTCTAAGTCCACAGCTGTGTGAATCTGAAGATCATCCGTATATAAGTGGTTTGTACAACTCTGTATCTTGGGTATTGGTTTAACTACTCCAATTTTCTAACACAGAACACAACACAATTGAACGATTTATGATAGCAGTGATTACACCAAGCGTACGCAGGAGTGTCAACAATATCATGGCCATAGTTATTCTATCGTAGCCCTTAGCATTAGATTTGGTACCCAATATTATCTTGGCAACCGGTTCAAGCTTGAAAGTGTTAGTGCCATTTTGTTAAATTCTGTATGTATCTAGTAATATCTGCACTATAAATAATAAAAAGAAAGGGACCAAAAATAGAACCCTTGGAACACCTTTATCAACTCGAAAAAGCTGTGATGTTAGATTTGTGCCATTATGTTTCTGAATGACAACTTACTACTGACAACTATTAAACTATATTATCGAGCTAGCATCAAAACCATAATAAGTCAGTTTTGATGAGAGAAAATAAATGTTAATAGCGTTGAAAGCCGGGAGAAATCCAAAAGAACTAATAAATTTCCGAATTCTGTATCAGACGAAGATACTAAGTTATCAACTACGTCAAGTAAAGCAGTTGCAGTACTCCGGTTTTTTTCTAAAAACCTGATTGTCGCTCCGGTAGAATTTTGTTAGCTTCGGAATACTTAAAACCTGATCATAGACAACCTTCTCCAGAGTTTTCGATAGGTGTGACAAAATACTTATGGAATGAACATCTTTGACATCATTAGGCTCTGTATTCTTGGGTATTGGTTTAACTACTCCAATTTTCTACAGGTTGGGGAACACAGAACACAACACAATTGAACGATTTATGATAGCAGTGATTACACCAAGCGTACGCAGGAGTGTCAACAATATCATGGCCATAGTTATTCTATCGTAGCCCTTAGCATTAGATTTGGTACCCAATATTATCTTGGCAACCGGTTCAAGCTTGAAAGTGTTAGTGCCATTTTGTTAAATTCGAAATAAGTTAAATGTGATAGAGGAAGGGAGGTGCTGCCAGGAACACTAAGAAAGTGTTTGTTTACACTATGAAGGTCATTTAATAAGTCATGAAGGCTTGAGGTACTCTTAAAATCAGGAAGAACTGTTGATTTTAAGTTTAGAATTATTTATGTTACTATTGATATTCTGGTCATAGCATGCAACTTTTTCCGCGTAGATGCTGGAATTTACTAAATTTTTCAAGGTTTTGTATTGTTCTTTATCAGTATCAAATTTAGATCTGCGATACTTACTGAAAGCTGGATCCCGAAGGTACATCATATGACGGATATTTCTGGTGAACCATGGAAGCTGCTTGTTATGAATCAATATCGACTTTTCAGTGGCACTCTATCGACCAAGTCTATAATTTTATCACTTAATACAGATACCATTTCATTTACATCAGGAAGTGTAGCAATACAATCCCAATCAACTACGTTCAGCTCATTCTCTAAAACTTGTGGATCTAAATCTTTAAGTGGTCTTAAATTTATATGCCTAAGCTTAAGCTTGGGCTTCTTTATTTTTAACTCAACTAAAATGAAAGCATGACCCCTAAGTTCAGGAATTCGGCAACATCGTCACTTACCACCAGGTGAGATGTTGTCGAGGGTTTACCAATTGTAAATAAAAAAAAATAAAAAAAATTAAATCACGTTAGTATAAGTAACTGTAGCATTTTTCAATAAATAGTCTATCAGAGTGGTGCTGTGATCGGTAAAATGAGTCTGTTGGGTAATGCAATTCAAGAGATGAGTACTATGAAAACCTCTTCTACTCGAGAAGTTTTCCAAACTTTGCATAGTAGATTTGTATTAAAGTCTCCCAAGATAACCGCATAGTCATAATCTCCAAACGACGTAAGTGAATAGGTGAGAGAGTCCAAGAATACATCAATATTAACCCAAGGTGGCCGGAAAGCGAAAAAAAGTCCCACTAGTGAATGGTTCGATTTGATATTTATTTATATATTTATACTTATATTATATATTTATTTATATATATTTATTTATATATATTTATTTATATATTTATTACTTTGTGTGTAATTGGATGCTGACGAGTTTTCGTATTCACACCACGCTTTATGTAAAACCCAACATATCACTTTTATGCCTGAAACTTTTATGGTTGGTTGATTGACGCAACAAGAAATAATTGTTTGTGTGGCAATTAATTATTCATAATATATTCATAACAGTTACAAATACGTTATCAATGGTTACATGTGGTGACATCACTATTATTAAGAAGAAATGACCATAGAACGTAAACGTTTCACTAACGTTTCATGCAATTACAAAATACACATTCTGCTGTCTTTCTAAATAAACATTATATAAACATTAAACTATATATATGTTCTGTTACTATTATTTAGTAAAAAAAAATGTTTTTGTTATGTTTTTTTTCAGCTTAGAAACTAAAGATTGATTTGTTTACAATTTCGGAGATTCATCGAATGTTACATTCTATCGCTGTCTTGAAGGGTCAAATCAGCATTCTCTGGACGGCTGCACTATAGTAGATATAACTTGTAATTTAAAAAATAATATAAACACGGCTACATCCTTTTTGGGAACTCGGGTAAAATGTACTCTTTGTTACTCACGGGATCAAGATAAATCTAACGATACCTAACGATATCGTCTAACGATATCGTGGAATAAAGAAACATACATACATACATTAGACCCGAAAACAATGCACTGCTTTTTGTAAGCAGTATGTAAAAATAACTCATCATCATATCAACCCAAAAAACGTCCACTGCTGGACAAAGGCCTCCTCCAAGGATTTCCACGACGACCGGTCCTGTACTACGCGCAACCAGCGTCTTCCCGCGATCTTCACCAGGTCGTCGGCCCACCGAGTGGGAGGCCTTCCTACGCTACGTTTTCCGGCGCGCGGTCGCCACCCGAGACCTTTACTGCCCCAATGGCCATCTGTTCTACGAGCTATGTGCCCTGCCCACTGCCACTTCAGTTTAGCGATATACAATCTATACTTTTTGGAAAATAATAACTGTGGTGAACATTACTAATGATATAGAGGCAGAACAACAACACACAGAATTTTTGAATGGTGCGTGTCTGCTGTCTGTCTGTATGTTCGCGTAAACTACGAGGTCGATGTTGATGCAATCTTGTATGGTGGTTCCCTACAGCCCGGGTTAACATATAAGATACTTTTTATCCCGGAAAATTCAAGATTTCCCGTAGGAAAATTCTAAACCTCCACGCGGACGAAGTCGCGAGCACAGCTAGTAACTAATACAACGAAAAATGTTTCTGCTTCCTAATACAAGCCCGTATATTATGTTTAATCATGGTATTGATTAACGCAGGCCATGGGAAGGGTCAATAAGGAAAAGTGGGAAAAATCAAGGCTCCCCATATTGGAGTTGGGTAGGTTGTTTATTTATTCTAAACGAGTTGGCTCGGATATTCGTCGGGATCGTCGACGCTCCGAGCTCTGCTGGCAAAGAGTAATTATCGCACGATTTGTGTAAGTAAAAGTATTAATATTATACATCGGAGCCATTTCGTAGCTACGGCACAGTTTAAGGTATCTACCCTCTTTTTACATTTAAGCTTAGATATAAGAAGTTTTTATTATTTTTTGTTTTCTTTTTGTGTATTAACTGTCATGTAGCTTTGAAAAAATGTTTTATCTATCTATCTATCTATCTGCATGTTGTAATAAAATTGGTGCGAATGCTAATAACTGAGGCTCTACTCTTCATATCATAATGAACAGTTTTCCCCAAGGAGACTGTCGAAAAAAAAAAACGAAATGTGTGTTGGGACACATAGTAGAAGTGAAACTTCAACGGACAAGTGGAAAGGGTAAGCCAGGCTAAGTACATGCTTTATATCTCCATCTCAACTTTTCTCTATTTACGAATACAGCCGTTGCCCTTTCTCTGTCTACCCCCTCCACGCGGCTGTAACGCTTTTTCGTGACAGAAAAAATCAAAACTCTTCATACAAAAATGTAAAAAAAAAATTTTACCGCATCCGTGGCGTAACGGTTAGACCATTCGTTCCGCACCAGGATGTCGCGGGTTCGATTCCGATGGGGTCAAGTTGTAATACTCGGTTTGGTTGGTGGTAGGGTAATAGGGCATTTTCTAAGCCCGCTTGGCTATGTAGCTACCACCATGTTATGTAAGTCCTGCCGCCAAAAATCAGTTTTAACAACATTGATGTGTTCCGGCTTGAAGATAAGATAGCCAGTTCTCCATTGCCTTGGGAAATCTTGGTAAGCCCGCTTCCATCTTCGGCATCATCGTCACTTACGATCAGGTGAGATGATGCCAAGGGCTTACCAAAAGTGAATTCAAAAAATATATCAAAAGGTAGAGTGCGTTTCATCAAATAATTCCTCTGAAGTCATAGCCTATCTGTGTTGCATATATTTTCAGACAGGTCAGCCAACATGACGTCAAAGGAACTATTTGATGAAACGCACTCTAATCAATTTGTTTGTTTGTTTATGTTGTCTTTCTTGCACATCAAATAACATTAAAATACTGGTAAGGCTGCGTTGGGGCACACTGCCGTTGGGTTAAGGCGACGATGGGTCACATGGATCTCGATTTTTCTCAGCAATTACAAAACATTTATAAAAGTAATAAGTATTTTGTAACCTGATTCTTCATTTCATTAGTTGCGATTCGTTAACTTTAATAACAGAAAAAATTAGGTATATTGATATTCTTTGAACAAACCTCTTTTAAAACAGAGATTTGCATTCTACAGGCAAACCAAAACGATTTAGTATATACGTGTAAATTTTCTAAACCTACACTTCAATATGCTAGTTGGATTTTTAAAAATTATTTGTAATTTTTAATTGAAATGAAAAAAAAAGTTAAAAAGTGTGGTTATTTTCTTTACTCTTTACTCGTAAAGAGAACGACGGAGACAACTGTTCGAATCAATACCTCACCTTAACGTGAAACGTCTAATTTTGACGTCCCTGACACCTCTGCCTCGCGGAGCACAACGTGCGGCCTCGTAGTTTAGGCTGTATGGCCATGGAGTCTTAGCCTTCCTGATGAAAAAAGTGACTGACTTGGTTGCTATGGAGCCGCGGTTCGTTACTTGGTTGGTTTCTATGAAAAAAAAAGATTACTTCGCCACTTCCGTTACACTCTTACGTCACTTTCGTTACAGTCCAAGTTTTTGACTCGGTACCCCGTACATGATCTTTAGAAGACTGTTACAGAAGGTAGAAGAACTAGGAGATATACAAAGGCGGACATTATTATGTTTTTGCGAAATGACTATGGGTCTCTTGGGGAAGGTGGTTCAGTCAGTATGATGAGAAGCCTCTACTCCCAGCCCCTGTAAACGGGACCTGCACTAATTTTGTTACTATACAGCGCCATTTTGATTTATACATAGGTACTTACGGGACCTGCACTAATTTTGTTACTATACAGCGCAATTTTAATTTATACATAGGTACTTACTGTACTGTAATTTCGATTTCATGTGTACGTTTATCCGATGCTCATACGGTGAAGGAAAACATCGTGAGGAAACCTGCACACGCCTGCGAAAAAACTCGTGAGTTGCGTGTGAAGTCGGCCCACGTGATCGACTAAAGCCCGATCGCCCTACTTCAAGGTAGGCTCAAGCCCTTCGGTGGGGACGTATATGAGCTGATAAGATGTCTTATTGTACGATTTTTCTGAAGGCGTGATACAATTCTTACGTAACGAATTCAACTTAAGACCTTACAGTTAACCTAAGACAAATAAGGAGTGCAGGGAAAGAACAATCAAAGTAACTCCAAAACAGTTAATTTTGAGTCTACTACGATCACCTAGTTTGTTAGACTCTAAGCTTACCTGGTCTGAGACAGAAAAATTATAATCCCGACAGAGTCCCGAATGTTTTTTAAATATTTTTCGGCATAAAAGTTATAAGCGACCAAAGTTCATACCTACCATAAAAGTACGCTAGTAATAATATATTATATACTGTGATGAAAGTTAAAATCGATCAGGGTCAATAGTACTGTGATCGTTTTTACAAATTTCAGATTTTGGTTGTGATTTTTTCTTGGCCATCAAAACGAGTCCTTCAGCCGAATTCGTAAATATTTTGCACCTTCTTCATTTGTTATTTTGATTTTTCGAGTGGCGACCACGCACCGGAAAGCGTCAGGCAGGCCTCCCACTCGGTGGACCGATGACCTGGTGAAGGTCGCGGGAAGCCGCTGGATGCGGGCAGCGCAGAACCGGTCGTCGTGGAGATCCTTGGGGGAGGCCTATGTCCAGCAGTGGACGTCCTTCGGCTGATATGATGATGATGATTTGGATCTTTAATGATAGTGGCAGTGCATAATAAACTGAAGTTCTTGACACCATTTGCAGCAGCCTCATTCAGACCTAGAACACCCGGTTGCAGTAGGGTTTCTGTAAAACTGCACCCAGTCACACCCTGGACACTTCATACAATGGACCAGAAATGATATTTAAAAAAACAAATGACGGAACAAACAAAATGGCGGCGAAATCCTACACGTTCGACAACCAAACTGTAACCAATCTGTATCAATCTGGGTGACGAGGGGGTGAGGTCGCAATCTAGAGAGTGTCCATACTGTATGTTAATACGAATACGAGTATATATACTTTGAACCAGTGCAGTGCAGTCCTTCTTCATTTTATTTTCTTGCTCTTCGCATTGCTCACGTGCACCAGACAATTTTCTTCAAAACGCACCACTTTTTGAAGTAAATTCTAGCATAAACAATGCAAATACAATAAAACTACGAATGCGATCACCACAAATCCTGCCAAAAACCTCAAACAAATTTTAGATTTTTTTATGAATGTATTAACGTCTCTGGGTACATAAGCCCTCTTGAGACAGTCTTCATATAATAATTAATCTTCATTTATTTTTTGATTTGCAATGCTAGTACCGGTGCATTACAAATATTTTCTGGAGTTCTTGATAACATTTGCAGTAGCCTCATTCTGAGGTGGAACACCCGGTTTCAGTAAGGGCTCGTGCACAAATCACGCGAGGTTATTTCTGCTACTTTTTGACCCCTCGTGATATTCTCTCACAACCTCAACCTAATTTTAAGATTAATAAGTATTGTCATGTGTGAGATATTTTTCTTTGTTCGTTCACTGTAGAAAAATATACTCGTTATACTCCCCCCTCCCCCAACGTGAACTGTTGTGATTTTTTTCGTGACCCCCCCTCCCTCTTATAGAACCTCACGTGATTTGTGCAAAAGCCCTAAGTAGTAGTAGGTAGTAGTCTGTAAAACTGCACCCAGTGCAAATTGGGTTTTTACGTCCTCCTTTATTTTATTTTCTTGTCCTTCACATTGCTCATGTACACCAGACGACTTTCGTTTTTTTGAAGTACATTCAAGCAGAAAACAATGCAAACACAATAAATTAAAACTACGAATGCGTTCACCACAAATCCCGCCAAAAACCTCCAAAAAATTTCTGAACGCACCTTGTGTTGCCAGATCGTACTGAAATTTACGATTTCTGTCCCATTTTTACACCTCTTGTACGTTAAACGTACTTTGGCAGCCGACGACGTCTAAATATGAGACGAGTACGGCACGCTTGGATAATTATGAGTTTTGAAGAAGAAAAGATGAATAAAATAACTATAAAGTTTTTGTTAAAACGTCATACTGTTACAATTTTATGTTGACAGTGATTTTACTATAAGCAGAATTTATATGTATCCTTTTTTAACCGACTCCAAAAAAAGAAGGAGATTTCTCAACTTGATCGTATATATTTTTTTTATGTGTTCGCGGATAACTTCGTCGTTTATGAACCAATTTGATGATATTTTTTTTTGGAAAGAAGATATCTTAAGGGTGGTACCGTGACAGGAATTTAGGATCTGATGATGGCATCCCAGAGAAATCGAGGGGAACCTTCGAAAATCGTAGTGGCGACTAGTGCGTTTGAAGTCGGTTTTTTTGTTTAAAATTATTTATCCAATTACCTATAAGGTTTTGTTATTTAAAACTGCTTTTTGTGATCGTTTTTTCTCTGAAGTTTTCAAAATTAGTTCAATTTCAAGTATATTGCTGTCTAGTGTTGTGAAAGCCGTATCATACATATCCTGAGCTGAGAGTACCTTAATATATTTATTACTTACCTAATCGGTGATTAAGTTTTCATCGTTAGAATTAGAAGCCCTTGGGAGTCTATAAACTATGTAGCGTTTACAGCAATTACCAAACTTCATCAGTTCATTTTGAAAGACTTGAAAATTGTTAGGTAAAAGCTTTTAATTTGAAAATATTTTTTTAATAGTTCGTTTTCTTTTTGTGGCACATTGGTACGAGTCGGTACGGGAGTACTCTTTATTATACTGTGGTACGGGTAAGGTGGGGCGTGGGTTTAAATAACCATACGTAAAGCCTGTTCGCTTATCGCTTTACATCAGCGACATGCCCCGATTCCCCAGTGTCAATCTCGCGCTTTTCGCAGATGACACCGCGCTTTATCTGTCCAGCCGATCCGCGACTCTTATAGTCAAAAGCCTCCAATCCTCAGCCCAAGTCTTAGGAGACTGGTTTAGGAAATGGAGGATCGAGGTAAACCCACAGAAGAGCGCAGCGATTCTATTTACCTTCAAACGACTCAGTTCGATCACCAACCCCATCGACCGCAACATCACTATGTTCGGTAGCCCTATCCCTTGGGAACGCTCGGTTAAGTATCTGGGGGTAACCCTAGATAGTCAACTGACGTTCAAGGATCACATAGAACGAGTTCGTAACAAAGCCGCGTTTGTACTAGGCCGTCTCTACCCCATGACCAACAAGCGGAGTAAACTGTCCCTTAGAAATAAGGTGACACTTTACAAAACTTGCATCCGCCCCATCCTCACCTATGCCGGTGTAGCTTTCGCTCACACCCGTCCTCGCCTCATCCGCCGACTTCAGCTTATCCAAAATCGCTTCATGCGTAGAGCCACGGGCTGCCCGTGGTTTCTACGGAATGAAAATCTCCATTGCGATTTAGAGCTCCCCACCATAGCTCAATACCTGAAGCAGGCTTCCATCCGATACTTTAAGTCTGCCGAACACCACCCCAACCCGCTACTAGTAAACGCCGCCGTTTACGAGCTACCCGCGAACCCCATTCGCGTAATCCGACGCCCCAGACACGTACTCACTGACCCTGACGACCCGACCACGCTAACCGTAGCTGCCCTGACCCCGCCCCCTAACCCACAGAGAAACACTGCACCGACATTCTGCCCTCGCCGGCGAGGGCGGCGTCCCCCCGCTTCTGGCGCTTACCAGCGCTACCGGCATATACCAGGCCGCTTCTCTCCGATCCTCCCACGTCCAAGCAACGACCTAAGCCGAGGTCCGTGCCCACCTGGGCGCCCTTAGGCAGTTGCATCATTTTGCTTTGCACTAGGTTGAGTGCCTTCCGTACTCACCTCCCCTGCCCGGTGAAGTTGTAAAGGCCCCAATGGCCAACAACAAGCTTGTCCTTTCGAAAAAAAAAAAAAAAAAAAAAAACCTGTTCGCTTAGATGGTGTCGCTCGCCATTTGTAAACACCGACACAGCGCGTGCCGCCGCGTGTCAAAGAACGCCGCCGTGATGTCAAAAAATGTTGACACATGTGTATTACTTGATTTGTATCCGTCGTCTGTAAATTTTCTATTAAAGTATGATTAAAGAAAATTTATTTCTTGCATTCTTTTTACTCACTTTACTCACAAATGGATTTTATTTTAGATATAAAAAAAGAATAAGTATTAGATCTAAAAAAAGTATACAGGAATAAAAAAAGGATTTCACTCGTTAAACTATCATTACAGATCACAAAACATAATTTACCCAAGATGAGTCTTAAAGAAAGTATCATTTTATTAAATTCCAGATTATTTGAGATTTTGTTTATATTAGTAAATTAAAATATTGAAGGATATCAAAGAATTCCGGATTTGGAAGCACATGTGTCACACTTTGTTTCAAAATGTGACACATATAGATTGTTATGCGCCAGCGCAATGAGAAATAGTGACACATATAGATTGTTATGCGCCAGCGCAATGAGAAATAGTGACAAATATAGATTGTTATGCGCCAGCGCAATGAGAAATAGTGACACATATAGATTGTTATGTGCCAGCGCAATGAGAAATAGTGACACATATAGATTGTTATGCGCCAGCGCAATGAGAAATAGTGACACATATAGATTGTTATGTGCCAGCGCAATGAGAAATAGTGACACATATAGATTGTAATGTGCCAGCGCAATGAGAAATAGTGACACATATAGATTGTTATGTGCCAGCGCAATGAGAAATAGTGACACATATAGATTGTTATCTGCCAGCTCAATGAGAAATAGTGACACATATAGATTGTTATGTGCCAGCGCAATGAGAAATAGATGAAATAGATCAAAAGGAAGAAGACCAAATAACAGCAACGCGTTACCGCGTTACATTTTCAACAAACTCTTTTATATGATACCCATATCATAGAGGTGCATAAAAATAATTATCCATCTTTGGGAGTTCGCCATGTTGGATTTGGAATGGCGTCACTTAGCTTACAATGTATAGTTATTCAAACTAAACGTTTATGTAAAATTTTAGCTCAATCGGAAACCGGGTTGTGGGTCAAATTTTACTTATAAAGAAGCGGACAACTTATATATATGTCACCGCGGGATAAAGTGAAAACCGCTATATTACAATCTCACTAGTAAGATTATAATACAACGGTATATTGTGAATCGGATCACAATTTCACGGCCTATTCTTGTACCTCCGAATAAAACCGATGATTTCTTCTGCTACGAAGCATTGTGCTACCCAGGGAAAGGAGCCTCGCTTCGCGAGCTCATTTATTTCGTGTTTTTCACTTCGCTTAGTGTTATTGTAATGTCACTAGTGAGATTACAATGTCACCAGTGAAATTGTAAACAATATGTTACAGTTCACAATCTCGCGAGATAAATCCCTTTAGATTGTAATATAATATAACGGAATATTCCAAGTTTTTTTTTAATACACAATTGGTAAACCCTTGACAACATCTCACCTGGTGGTAAGTGACGATGTTGCCAAAGATGGAAGCGGGCTTACCGAGATTCCCCAACGCAATGGGGAACTGGCTATCTTATCTTCATGCCGGAACACACCAATTATATCAACATTGATATTTGGCGGCAAGATTTAGATAAGATGGTGGTTGCTAGCCAGGCGGGCTTAGAAAATACCCTTCCACCAACCAAACCGAGTCTTACAATTGACCCCCGCCGGGAATCGAACCCACGACCTCCTGTGTAAAGCCAGTGAACCCTGCCTCTGAGCTACGGAGGCGGTTAAAGTTACATAAAAGCTTGTAAAAAGACCCATCTGCCAAAACTACTCTTTGCGCTACCTCGGCGCAGATTAGTGTTTACCAACGCGCCCGGGAGCCAGAATTAAGATACCGCCTGTTGGTACATTAACCGCCATGGCCGATCCAATTTTTAACCGTTGTCGGGTGGCTGCGCACGAGACAAACCTTTGCCGTCCCAAACGAGAGGCCAGATAAATCAGATTGGAGTTACAAGGGAGAAGGGGACGGGAGATGTGTAGATTTTCCAACTGGTTGACTTTGCTATGGAACAGTTTATTCTCGCTTGTAATTAAGTTTGGGGAGGCTTATGTAAGTATAGGGTAAAATAAATAAAATTGGAGAGGGACTTTAAGGAAACTGAGGCTGTGTGTTTTAAGTCAAGTCAACAAATAATATTGTAGCACGTCGTAGATATGATGAGGTAGGGCGTGGGTAAAAATACGTTCGTGCTCACAGATATTTAATGGTGGAAATAAAAATGAAATATAAGACCTAAATAAAATGTGTGCTGGGTGGGACACATAGTAGAAGTGAAATTTCAACGGACACGTGGAAAAACGAATCGCAACGGACAAGTGGAAAAACGAATGTTACGGACAAGTGGAAAAACGAATAGCAACGGACAAGTAGAAAAACGAATGGAAACTTACAAGTGAAAAAACGAATCGCAACGGACAAGTGGAAATCGAATGGCAACGGACAAGTGGAAAAACGAATAGCAACGGACAAGTAGAAAAACTAATGGTAACTTACAAGTGAAAAAACGAATCGCAACGGACAAGTGGAAATCAAATGGCAACGGACAAGTGGAAAAACGAATAGCAACGGACAAGTAGAAAAACTAATGGCAACTTACAAGTGAAAAAACGAATCGCAACGGACAAGTGGAAATCGAATGGCAACGGACAAGTGGAAAAACGAATAGCAACGGACAAGTAGAAAAACTAATGGCAACTTACAAGTGAAAAAACGAATCGCAACGGACAAGTAGAAATCGAATGGCAACGGACAAGTGGAAAAACGAATAGCAACGGACAAGTAGAAAAACGAATGGACACTTACAAGTGAAAAAACGAATTGCTACGGACAAGTGGCAAAACGAATCGCAATTTTTTTTTACGGGCAGGTTATCAAATTGGACAAGTACATTAACAATCTGCCCGTAAAACTTCAATTTAACAAGAAAAAAAAACTGTCTTACAATTAGTTAGCTCGTTAGCTAGCTAGTTAGTTTGGGACAAATCTTTGAAGCTAAATTAGAATCAATGTCCGGTTTCCGATTGAGCTGAAATTTTGCATACACGTTAAGTTTGGAGAAAAATGCGTGTCTAAAGAAGTGACGTCATTCATTCTAAATTGCTGAGAATTGAAATTATTTTCAAATTAAAGCTTGTATCTGAAAGTTTATAGGTTTTTTGAAAAATTATTATTGCACTGTTAGTTATAGGTACCTAATATTAATTTAAAACAAAAAAACCGACTTGTAACGCACTAGTCGCCACTACGATTTTCGAAGGTTCCCCTCGAATTATCTGGGATGCCATCATCAGGTTTCCTTATCATGGTACCACCCTTGGGATATCTCCTTATCAACAAAAAAGAATCATCTAAATCGGTTCATAAACGACGAAGTTATCCTCGAACACACATAAAAAAAAATATACGGTCGAGTTGAGAAACCTCCTCCTTTTTAAAAGCTTTTATTTAACTTGCAATGTATGTATGTATGTATGTTTGTTCGGGTGAAATCTTGCAAGTTAAATTTGACCTACTTCCGGTTTCCGATTGAGCTGATATTTTGCATGCATATGTATATCGCGTGACTAGCTTGTACCTAAAAGTTTTAAGGTTTTTCGAAAATTATTTTGAAGTCGTTTAAAAATACTACACCCTATGTCCATGATTTCTGTGGAGGCTGCTGACCTTTGGTAGGTGTGCTATTTTCCTAAGGAGTATCACGATCACTTTTGGATTTTACCACACCTGTGTTATTTTCCTAAGGAGTATCACGATCACTTTTCGATTTTACCACATCTGTGTTATTTTCCTAAGGAGTATCACGATCACTTTTGGATTTTACTACACCCTGTGTTATTTTCATAAGGAGTATCACGATCACTTTTGGATTTTACCACACCCTGTGTTATTTTCCTAAGGAGTATCACGATCACTTTTGGATTTTAACCTATCTGTGAAAATGCAGATCAATTCGTCTTAAAAAATCTTCATTCTAAAACTGAAACGACGCCGTGTCTGTACAAGCAGTTTTTTTTTTATAGAAACCAATACTTTTTTGTATGTCTGTCTGTCTGTCTGTTTGTTCACTTACTTCTTTTTAAAGTCGTTTAACGACTATGACATACCGACAGATAGATAGACTAATATAAAATAGAATAACAAAGTTATACTTAAGGGTTCCTAGAAGGTACAAAACTCTACATAGTTAATTGTTGACCATGGGTTATAAGGCGCCCATCTCTGTCTCACTTTGTTAATTCGAGCGCCAATAATTTGAGTGTGAATAGGGTGCCTTTCATCCGAATTAAACATTAGTTTTCATTTCGAATATGAGACAAAAGTAAAAAGATATTTATTAAAAAATAATTTGTACTAATGTCGCCTTCCCGCCTTTTTCCTTATTTCACGCGCAACATTTTTCAAGTGCCATGGTGCCAGTTTTTTTTGTACCTAATTCTTAACGCGAATTTTTTTTTTTTTAATTTCACCTTTGGCCTAAAACAATTAACAATTATTATTTGTAAAAATCTATCTAAATGATAATAATTATTATTTTTATGTCATCATCATCATCATATCAGCTCATATAGGGGCTCGAGCGTACCCTGAATTAGGGCGATCGGGCCTTAGTCGACTACGCGGGCCCAGTGCGGGTTGGTCGACTTCACACACAACCTGCGAGTTTCTCCGCAGGCGTGTCATGTGCAGGTTTCCTCACGATGTTTTCCTTCACCGTACGTGCGTCGGATAAACGTACATATGAAATCGATATTCGAAAACACATTGGTACGTGGCAGGATTAAATTCGAACCACAAACCAAGTTCAAGTTCATTTATTTCTAAGCAACATATATTGCGTTGAAAAATTTTTATAGTTGTAAAATTAAAATAACCTTATGGAATAAGAATTAAATAAAAATTAAAACAAATAATTTCCCTACGTCAGTTAACAAAAACATATCAAAAATGGATACACATCAAGAATCCATTAGGTACTTATATCATGTCAAAGTTAAATAAAAATTAAGTAGATATAAATATAAAAATAACCTACATAATCAAAATAATTACAATAAAAATATTAAAATAAATCTTTTTCTTACATAAACACACACCAAAATTAAATACATGTCAAGAATTTATGCCAACATTGTATGAAAGTGAAGTCTGAAAGCAATATAATGTCAGTCCTAACAAAATTATTTTATAACTTTTGTCAACTAATTTAGATAATCGCCCACACTATAGTGGTTTTTTTTAAGTAAAAAAGACTTCAGTTTGGGTCGAAAATGGCTAGTGTATATTAAGCTTTTTATATCATCTGGCAACCTGTTAAACAGTCTTACTGCCTGATAGTGTGAGCCATGCTTAACAACTTCTAGTACAACTTATAAAAAAAAGTGTCATGCCATCATGGCATTATGGCGGGAAGCAGAATAGAGGAATGATTTTAAATGTTGATCTTCTGTCATCATCATCATCATCATATCAGCCGGAAACCGTCCACTGCTGGACAAAGGCCTCCCCTAAGGATTTCCACGACAACCGGTCCTGCGCTGCCCGCATCCATCGGCTTCTGTAATTGAGAAAAAAAAAGACTAACTGTAAAATGAAATTAATATCAACCTATATATAGATCGTTATAAACACGTCGTTCTAAGTATAGCTGAGTTTAGATATATGATAACCTCTTACTTTAATTTAATTTAATAATATGACGTAACTCAATTATCTTCGACTCCGTAGCAAATAAAAAACATCACTTTCCACCCTAGGGATGAAAAAACAAATTTTCCACCCAGCTATCGACTCATGAAAATTAAACTTACCGAACAGGAGAGATGAAAAAAGGATTTATCACCATGATAACTTCTCTGCCAACAGCGATGCACATTCCGCACGAAAGACCGTTTAAGTAATCAACTTCTCTCCATTCCATGAACGACATTGTCGACATTTGGTATTCAGTGCCCATTTGCAGTCACTACGCTCCATGTTCCGTGACTCTCGAATTTTTGCGGCAGAGAGAACTTAACGTTTGCGAATCTAATAGTCTTTCGTTGCAACTCCATCAAACGAGAGAAAGGTGGAGCTCTGCACCAAACTGGTTGTGATATAGATTTTTGAACGGTGTGATAGCAACGTTCCATTTTGCAGATACTCGTATATCCTAATGTTGTTACTTCGCCTGTATTAAGGCGAGATGCGGGCAGCGCAGGACCGGTCGTCGTGGAAATTCTTGGGGGAGGCCTTTGCCAGCAGTGGACGATTTTCGGCTGATATGATGATGATAATGATTGATTGGAACAGTTGTCTCTGTCTTTTTCTTTACGCGTAAAGACCACACTTTTACACTTTTTCAATGGTTTTTGTTTCAATCAAAAACTACAATGAAAGTATAAAAAATAATAACATTACTCACTTTGTATTGTCATAACAAATATTGTTGTATATTTTTTAAAATTTATACTTCAAAATATTAGTCATAACTAGAGTTGAAAGTAACGGTGTAGACCTATCTTTGGGATTTTTTTCTATCAAGCCAAAACTGCTTAATCGTGTTTCTAATAGCTTTTGACTTTAAGGAACATCATCAATAATAAGGGTGTTTTTATTCAACCTTGGGTTTTATATCGTTTTGTAGTAATTGACGTCAAAAATAACGAAAATCTGTAATATTACCGCCTTAAACGCCACCCACATTTAAGAGGAGAAGTTTAAGAGGAGTGTATCCCTCCATAGCGCCACTTCCTAAAAACGAAGTTCGCTTCTTAATGACTGCTAGGGATGATGACTGCTAGTCATCTGAGTTACTTTTTATCGTCTGTCAAAAACGACATTTTGTTTTAAATATATTTGATAAACCTAGGCGTAATTCATAGTTTTGAAGCGCCATTCTGATTCTGTAGAATCGTTATTTTTGTACTTACCCATTTGGTGATTTTGATGAATAAAAAATTAAAGACTTAATGGATAATTGAAAACGCTAAACACGTTAAAAACCGACTTCCATCGCAACAAATAAGTACATTTTTGCATTATTATTTTTGGTTTTTGTTAATTTTCTACTAAAGTACTACACCGATGTTGATAAAATTTATATGGAACCACAGAGAAAGCACTAGCTTTCAAATAAAAAAAGAATTGTAAAAATCGGTTCACCCAGTCAAAAGTTCTGACGTAACAAACATTAAAAAAAACATACAGACGAATTGAGATACTCCTCCTTTTTGGAAGTCGCTTGAAAACAACACATGTTGGGTTTTTTAAAATTTCAATGATCAATAGTTCATTTTTTTATTTTTTTTATTCACAATTGCTAAGCCCTTGGCATCATCCCACCTGATGGTAAGTGACGATGATGCCGAAGATGGAAGCGGGCTTATTTTTGATGCAGTCATTATCCCAATTGAATATATTAATCAATCAAAGTTGTTGATATAATTAATAGCTGTTTCTATGTTTGCAAGATTTCCGTAAAAAAAATATATTTTTATTACCGTAAAATGCTGCAACTTTGGCAATCAGCTTCAAGTTTGCCTAATCTATTAAAACCGACATCAATTGACAACCATTACTTGTTTTCTATTTCTGTTAATGGTAGAAAGTCGGTCATCAATCTGGCAACATATTTTTTCGAATTGGTAACACTGCACCGTTTTCGACTGACAGCTTTCAACGGTCGCAAGGGAATCACGTGTTTTACGGTTGAGTCCGGATCTTTTGATTTTTCCTTGAAAAAGTCGTGATTTTAAACGTTGTGGATACATAAAGGGTAAGTAAATATGCTCTTTCTTCTGTTTTTAATGTTTTACTTATAAATGTAAGTCATAGCTAGTTAAAATGATGGTAGGCAATGTTATAAGTGTTTTTTCGGACACTAGTGACACAACTTTGCCTAGAGCTAGGGTTGTCACCTGCTACTCAATTGTAGTGAAGCGCTTGGATTTAATTTTTATTTGTCATTAATGATGTAATTATAAAATATTATGTGTAAAGATGTGAATTCTATTTTTTTAATTTATTACCCGTCTCAAAAGTATTTTTGCAAACTTTTATTGCTAAATGTTGAAATAGTAAGAGAATAATCATTAAGTGACATATGTATTGTTTTTTTTTGGTAAAGTGGATAATGATAAAATATATTTTTGTATTCTTTAACAGGTACAGAAATGGGGAATAAAAAAGTAAAAAAAGAGAAGAAAAGTAGAAGAAAGGTTGGAGCTCGTCGGTATGCTGATTATTCGCAAGAGACATTAGACATTTCTGTAGATTTAGTAATACGGTTTTTGTTATGCCTTTAAAGATTAAAGGTTTTTTATTATGAGATAGTGATTAAGTAAGCTAAATGCCTGAGAAGTGAGGGATTTTTATTTCTTTTATTTCGAAGAATTTATAATGAATATTGTCATGGTTTTTGTCTTTTGCCGAAAGAACATAAGTGAACTTAAGTGTAACGTTGTTGTTTGTTTTATTCAATAAAGTTCGTAGTTTAGATATATATTTTTTATTGTTTTTTTGGAGCAACCCTAACCATGCTTATTCTTGCTTATTGGTTAGTATGAAGATATTGTGCAACTTTGCCTGAATAAGCCCAACTTTGCCTACTCTTTAGAAAAAAAACATCTATTTAGATGTTGGTCATCATCTAGACACCACGACATCAACACAAGATTTAAGTTTACTTATGACTAGTTTCGAAGGTGGTAGTTGCATATTTTTTCTGATATTTATCCAGGCAAAGTTGCGCCATTTCCCTACAACTTTGACAGTTCCTGAACATCAATCTAATAGCAGTTTTGGCATTATGAACTTAATACGTGAGCCGTAAGTCTTGAATTTGCTTACATAAACCATCTTCGAGCGCACGCGCGGCAAACCGACTAGGAGTCGAAGTGGTCGCCATGACCGAAATCGTTCGGATAGATCATCATCATCATCATCATCATTACAAGAACCCGGCCAAGTGTGAATTAGACTAGCGCTCCGAGGGTTCCGTACCACCACACCTCTCCACATAACTACGACAATGATATATTATTCACATTACGAACAAAAGACATTAACGCGAGCGACAAACATATGCTTTGTTTGTCATTCAGTTCGGACTCCTTAGCGCGAGTGCGACTTACGCTTGGCAGATTTTTTAATGTGTTCAGCGTGGTCAATTATTCTTGAAGAAGCAAATATTCCCAAATATTTTTTTCATTTTATTTTTGTGTGTATTTATTATAATTATCATCTTTAAAAGTTACTTTTTAGGTGGTTCTTCTGGTGTTTTAAATCTAAAAGAATATGCCTTATTTATTATTGCCGAGATCTCTAACTTAGATCAGCAACTCCCAATCGAAGTCCCACAGAAACAATAACTTTATAAAACGATTTGCTGAATTAAAAATAAAACCAGGCAACGTTGAGAATTTGCAGAGCGAATACCTGCAACGTCACATACTTTATGAATTTTTGATCTGGAAATTCTATTTCGTACTCCATGAGTTTACTATTAAGAGGAGTATATCCCATAGTGCGCTCCAAATACACAAAATTTGGTTATCATTTGAATACTAGCCATTGCCCTCGGCTTCGCCCGCACAAATACCGTTTTTTTCCGTTCCCGTAGGAAATTCTTAAAATCCTTTCTTGACGAATGCCTATGTCATAATTGCTATCTGTGTTTCAAATTTCAGCCTAATCCGTCTAGTGGTTTGAGTTGTGCGTTGATAGATCAGTCAGTCAGTCACGGTTTCCTTTTATATGTATAAGTGGCAAGAAAATTATGATTAATCATTTTACATATGGTAAGGCAAATTGTATAATTCGTCCGTATATAAACGGTCAGGCAACCTGTAAAATGATGTAAGCCAATTGTAAAATGACCAAGCGCATGTATGATGCCTCTCCATCTGTAAAATGACTAAATTTTACAAATGGTGAGGCAATTTGTAATAATTCATCCGTAAATAAACGGTCAAGCAAATTGTTAAATTCTGTACACAGATTGTAAGATGCCGAGCCAGGCAAATTGTAATAATACGTCTGTATATAAACGGTCAGGCAAATTTTTAAATTCTGTACACAGATTGTAAATGGCCGAGCCAGGCAAATTGTAAAAATGCCGTACGGCAGATTGCAAATGAGTGAGCGATGTAAGGGTTCACTCAGGTTTGATTGCTTTAACAGTCAAGGAGTCCCCCCTCGCCATTTTATAATTTGCCTGACCATTAGTAAAATGACGAATCATACAATATGCCTGCGACATATACATCCCTTCCAGAAACTCTAAACTACGAACTTTATTGAATAAAACAAACAACAACGTTACACTTAAGTTCACTTATGTTCTTTCGGCAAAAGACAAAAACCATGACAATATTCATTATAAATTCTTCGAAATAAAAGAAATAAAAATCCCTCACTTCTCAGGCATTTAGCTTACTTAATCACTATCTCATAATAAAAAACCTTTAATCTTTAAAGGCATAACAAAAACCGTATTACTAAATCTACAGAAATGTCTAATGTCTCTTGCGAATAATCAGCATACCGACGAGCTCCAACCTTTCTTCTACTTTTCTTCTCTTTTTTTACTTTTTTATTCCCCATTTCTGTACCTGTTAAAGAATACAAAAATATATTTTATCATTATCCACTTTACCAAAAAAAAACAATACATATGTCACTTAATGATTATTCTCTTACTATTTCAACATTTAGCAATAAAAGTTTGCAAAAATACTTTTGAGACGGGTAATAAATTAAAAAAATAGAATTCACATCTTTACACATAATATTTTATAATTACATCATTAATGACAAATAAAAAATCATACATCCCCGGCGGGGTCAATTGTGTAAGACTCGTTTTGGTTGGTGGTAGGGCATTTTCTAAGCCCGTCTGGCTTGCTACCACCATCTTATCTAAGTCTTGCCGCCAAATATCAATGTTAACAATATTGATGTGTTCCGGCTTGAAGATAAGATAGCCAGTTCCCCATTGCGTTGGGAAATATTGGTAAGCCCGCTTCCATCTTCGGCAACATCGTCACTTACCACCAGGTGAGATGTTGTCAAGGGTTTACCAATTGTGAATAAAAAAATAAAAAAAAGTTTACCCAATTAGGTAATTCATCACATCAGCTCAATAATACGTCCCCACCGAGGGGCTCGAGCCTACCCTGAATTAGGGCGATCGGGCCTTAGTCAACCACGCGGGCCCAGTGCGAGTTGGTCGACTTCACACACAACCTTCGAATTTCTACGCAGGCTTGTGCAGGTTTCCTCACGATGTTTTCCTTCACCGTAACAGCGTCGGATAAACGTACATATGAGATCGAAATTCGAAAACACATTGGTACGTGTCAGGACTCGAACCACGACCTCCCGGATAGGAGGTAGCGGCCCTTGCCGTTGCGCCACCGACCCTCTTATTAGTTAATTACCTTGAAAAAAACCGCCTCCGTGGCGTAAGGGTTAGATTCCCGGTGAGTCAACTTTGTAAGACTCGGTTTGGTTGGTGGTAGGGCATTTTCATAGCCCGCACTACCATCTTATGTAAGTCTTGCCACCAAACGGGTATTATTTAAACGCAAATCAAAAAATATCCTTTTTCTATGCAATAAGATTCCAAATTCCCATCAAAATTACTAATTGCACAGCATAATATTCAACTCAAAATATCACTAAACACACTACAATTTATTTTCGCAGCGTACAGCAATTTTTCCTAAAGCAAAAGCTTTTTCATCAATGCACAGCTAATAATCTTAATGCACATTATACCTGTTAACTCTTTTTCTTTTAAATATAGCTTCTATTTTTATATTATTTACTGCAGTTTTTCTAAATAAAACACCATTTTATTAGTCACAGTCGTCTTAATTTTTTTTGTGACAGAATTTGTATACATGAGCGATGTCCCTTCTGGCGCTTCGCCGGCCGCTGCCGCGGCACGCTCGCTCCGCTCGCTCGGCTCGCGCGCTGTGACTGAAAAAGAACACCTGACCGAACCCAACCTACAGTTTTTTTTATGACGGCCATTTATATGTACGTACACGCAGCGGAAAATTTGCTGTGCAGTCAGTATTTATGCTATGTATGTAGTATTTTTGTACAAAAATAAATTTAACTGTATTGCATTATGAGGAAAAAAGTAATGTCATATTGATGTATATTTCGAATTATCTGCAGTTTGAGTTTTGTTAAACAATTAGTTCATTTGTAGTGAAGTAAGTTATGTGATGTAAAAAAGAATATAAATGATGAGTATGTATTGATAGGCGATTATTTATTTGATATGCAATTTATAATATCCCCCACCAAACATTAGTGTTAAGATCATTGATGTGTTCCGGCTTGAAGATAAGATAGCCGGATCTCCATTGCGTTAGGGAATCTTGATAAGCCCGCTTCCATCTTCGGCATCATCGTCACTTACCATCAGGTGAGATGATGCCTTAAAAATGAAAAAAAATAATTATGTCCACGACCGCGTGTACTACATCGTTGATGTCTTCCTTTTGTACTAAACTGAAACTTGCATTATTCGTTGATGTCTTTTCTACGAGGCTACAAGTAGCAGTTCTTGTTGATGACTTTTATAGGGAGAGGTCTTCGTAACTGTGGTCTACTTCAATATTTTCAAGACAAGGCTCTTCAAATATCAGCAGCATACAATATAAAGGACCTTAAGGCTTTAAGATGCCTCAATCCGAGCAGGCTGATACGTGTTAAAATAATATCGAGCGTAAGTATACAATGTAGGCTTCAGCGCGGCTGTTACGTTGAAACCGAACGCCCAATTCTCGATTTTTACATGTTTTATTACTTTTCTATACTTTCAAAGAAGTTTTAAAAAAATGTGTTCAGTTACAATAAAAAATCTTAAAGTCACCGATTTTTGTGTGTTGGTTTCATTAAATATTAAATATTTGTTTTCGAGAAATTTTGCAATTAATGCCAAAATCAGGGTCTACAGTATATTTTTTTTACATCAAAAGTGGTAATATTTAAAAATTGTATTCAATTAAATCGATTTTTTTCAATCTATTCAATTAAATTGATCGATCGACCTGCACACGCCTGCGAAGAAACTCGAAAGTTTGTGTGTGAAGTCGACCAACCCGCACTGGGCCCGCGTGGTCGACTAAGGCCTAATCGCCCTGATTCAGGGTAGGCTCGAGCCCCTCGGTGGGGACGTATATGAGCTGATATAAAATAAAATAAAACTATATTTTATTACTTTAAGTATAGGTATTCAATTATTATATATAGAGTATTAACAAAGGCATGCCCTTTTTTTAACTGGAGCTTGTACTCATGAAACTGTACAACTTTCCCCAAGAAACCCACGGTCAATTCGCTATTATTTCATAACTAAATCATCAAACTGCTCAGAATACAACTCCCAGCTGAGGCCATGTAAGTTCAATGACCGCGCGGGCACTCACTTTACGATACCGCGCCGTACCTATTCTGGCGTAATCCGCGCAAATAAATTATTTTATTTAAAAAAAAACTAATGCAAATTGACCATGGGTTTCTTGGTTTGTTTCAGTTTCAAGAGTACAAGCTCCAGTTAAAAAAAAAGTGCATACCTTTGTTAAGACCCTGTATATTTTTCATAGTGATAGCTTTACACAGTCTTTTAATAATTTGAATTGAATATTGTCATTTGACCCATCTTAAGGCCTTAACAGGACTAAATGGGGCGTACGAAAGGACGGCCTGCCTCGTGGCTCGTAGCAAGTATTATTACGGCCATAATTCGGCTGACCTTCGTTCGAGTTTGGGGCAAACGACCAAGTTGCCGAAACTTCTCTTATTATTCGATGCCATGTTTTTGTTGAATGACTTTCAATGAGGGATTTGCGCCTGTGAGTTGTTTTGGCCATCTGACTTGCAATAGAATATTCAAATAAGAACAGGAATATTTTAATTATTATAGAATCTGGGCGAACGACGACCGACCGCGTTGCTCGGAGTCCCCTTATGGACATGTAGCGCCATCTACTGTTGAGTAGCTAAACTAAACTAAAAATAATATTTTTTTGTGTGTAACATCTTTCCTTTTGCTTTCCTGCAATCAGTGGGAGTGGTTTCGTGAAAAGGGATGGAAGTGTGTAACAGTAAATACGTTTCTTTTTCAGTCACGATAGCTAAGGAAACATGACCATGACGCCTTATGCGAGGCCGGTGGCCAAGCTCCGCATAGGGGAAAGCCCGGAGCGCACGCTGCGAGGCCGCAGGCCGAAAGACCTGTAGATATTTACTTATGTCAGACATTACACATCATATGCGACTATTGTAACGCTTGCTTGTTTTTTTTTGTTGAAAATTGATTTTCTCATCTTGATAAGACTTGTTGAAATGTAAAACATTACCTAAGTACCTGAAAATCGGTCCACAATTGACGGAGAAATCGGTGAACATACATAAAAAAATATATACAGTCGAACATAGAACCTCCGCCTTTTTTGAAGTCGGTTAAAAATCAACCAAATAGAACCACTTCCGAAAACTAATCACATTTCACCACATTTCATCGATGAAAATCCCCCCATAAGGAGTCGCATCCTTCCCTCCTATAAATGGCAGCCATTTTTATTTTCAGTTTTTTTTTGTAGCTGTTCATGAAAAATATTTTTTTTTCTTGAATTAGCAGCAGTACAGACTTTAGAATAGTCTCATTGGAAAGGTTATTTATTTTATCTGGTGATCCATACATAAAATTAACCAAAACATTTGTTTATTTTTCTTTGAACCTACTGCAAAAAAAGAGGTGATTAACATCTTATTTTTTTCTTCATAATCAAATGATTTTGAGCTAAGCTATAAAATGACATCAAGTTATCTACCATTAGTTACTTACGCAAAGATGCAAATTGATGTTTAAGAGACCCTCGTGCGGGGTTGTGACAATTTTAAGTTTATTATTAGTTTAATTGCAATTTCACAACTGTTTAACATTTTCACATGTTTTTAAGAGAATAATAATAATAATAATCCTTTAAGGTATCTACTTATCAAACTGAACTGTCCCCAAGGAAATAGTAATGTCTCAAAAAAAAAATTAGTCAACCAGCTGATCGGTTTGTATTATGATACGGTTAAAGCCTGTTTTTATTTATAACGCGTTTTCTCTAGTTTAACCGGTATGATCGCAATCATCAACGTTGATCATCAATAACAAATTCTGAGGTGGCGTCTAACCGGTATGATCGCAATCATCAACGTTGATCATCAATAACAAATTCTGGGGTGTCGTCTAACCGGTATGATCGCAATCATCAACGTTGATCATCAATAACAAATTCTGTGGTGGCGTCTAACCGGTATGATCGCAATCATCAACGTTGATCATCAATAACAAATTCTGGGGTGGCGTCTAACCGGTATGATCGCAATCATCAACGTTGATCATCAATAACAAATTCTGGGGTGGCGTCTAACCGGTATGATCGCAATCATCAACGTTGATCATCAATAACAAATTCTGTGGTGGCGTCTAACCGGTATGATCGCAATCATCAACGTTAATCATCAATAACAAATTCTGGGGTGGCGTCTAACCGGTATGATCGCAATCATCAACGTTGATCATCAATAACAAATTCTGTGGTGGCGTCTAACCGGTATGATCGCAATCATCAACGTTGATCATCAATAACAAATTCTGAAGTGGCGTCTAACCGGTATGATCGCAATCATCAACGATGATCATCAATAACAAATTCTGAGGTGGCGTCTAACCGGTATGATCGCAATCATAAACGTTGATCATCAATTACAAATTCTGAGGTGGCGTCTAACCGGTATGATCGCAATCATCAACGTTGATCATCAATAACAAATTCTGGGGTGGCGTCTAACCGGTATGATCGCAATCATCAACGTTGATCATCAATAACAAATTCTGGGGTGAAATCTAACCGGTAGGATGGCAAATAAGGAAATCAATTTTTCTAATTGATTTCTATTTTTACCAGTTCATAACAAACCGGTACTACGTTAGTACTAATATATATACTGTGCCGGTACTACGTACTACGTACTAATATATATACTTTGCCGGTACCTACCATTCAAATTCTGTGATCTGATTGACAGGACATGTTCTTCGAGGCCTGTTTTGAAACAAGGCGAGCTGAATGGCTCAGGTTCTTATATCCTTATATTTCCTTCGTAAATCACATTGACATCCATTGTCGAAGACCAGAAACTATCTAATGTCATCACCATCGCGAATTTTCTAAAGTAACCTTTAGATCACATATTATTCGTCATATCAGCTCATATGTACGTCCCCACCGAGGGACTCGAACCTACCTTGAGTTAGGGCGATTGAGCCTAAGCCTGGCCTCACACAGCCGGAAAAATCATAATCTGAATTCAGAAAGGCCGGATGTGGAAAAAGTCACAATATTTTTACGAGTGAAGCATAATGAAATGATACGTAAATCCAAGCTTTCTGAATTCAGAGAGAAATCTCGGCCGTGTTAGCCTTAGTTAACTAAGCGGGCCTAGTGTAGGTTGGTCGACTTCACACACAACCTTCGAGTTTCTCCGCAGGCGTGTGCAGGTTTCCTCACGAAGTTTGCCTTCACCGTAAGAGCGTCGGATAAACGTACATATGAAATCTAAATTCGAAAACACATTGGTACGCTGCAGGATTCTAACCACAACCTCCTGGACAGGAGATAGCGGCCCCAGCTGTTACGCCACCGACGCTCTCTCCATTAATTAAGGCCATAAGATAGGTCAAATGACAATATTCAATCCAAATTATTGAAAGACTGTGTAAAGCTATCACTATGAAAAAAATATATAATATACTTAAAGTAATAAAAATCGATTTATTTGAATACAGTCATGTAAAAAATATACTTTTAGACCCTGTTTTTGGTATTAATTGCAAAATTTCTCGAAAACAAATAGTTAATGTTGGATGAAACCAACACACAGAAAACGGTGACTTTAAGACCTTTCATTTTAATTGGACACATTTTTTTAAACTTATATGAAAGAATAGAAAAGTAATAAAAATATGTAAAAATCGAGAATTGGGCGTTTCGTTGCAACGTAACAGCCGCGTTGAATGAAGCCCGTATTGATTTGAACTTAATATGAATGGACTTACGTTCGATATTATTTTAACACGTATCAACCTGCTCAGATTGAGGCATCTTAAAGCCTTAAGTACGTATATCTTGGACCGCATGTCCGTCTAGTATAACTAATCAGTAGACAGTCTACGAGATAACAGTGCTGTTATCAATGAATGCACAGATTACTGCGAAAGTGTAATAAAATGAGTTTACCCGCGGCTGTGGTATAATAAAACAAAAATATATTTTTAGGGCTGATGTGACTTTTCCCATTTGCCCCGTTGACCGTTGACGGGGCAGGCACACCGGGTATAGTATACGTTTGACGCTTAAATTTTGAAAACCAACTTTACACATTCTACTTACCGATCAAAACCGTCTATTTCATAACAACATAATATTTTTTAACAAAAAAAACCCGACTTCAAACAGGAAACCAAGGTTACCCTCGATTTCTCTAGGATTTCATCATCAGATCCTGGTTTTCTTATCATGGTACAACCCTTGGGATATCTCCTTTCCAACAAAAAAATAATCATCAAAATCGGTTCAAAAACGACGAAGTTATCCACGAACACACAAAATATAATAATAAATAATAAATAAATAAATTTATTTCACAAAAAGTTTACAAGTTAGAAAAACAAGGTCAAACTGAGAAACCTCCTCCTTTTCTGAAGTCGGTTAAAACAGAAACACCATTGCGCCCATTTCAGGACAATCACACTAATATTATAAATGCGCAAGTATGGATGTCTGTTTGTTTCACTTTCATGCCTAAATGGTTGGACGGATTAGGATGAAATTTAGCAGGTAGGTATAGATAGATGAAGCAGTGGATTAACACATAGGCTAGTTTCCTTTAGTCCGTTTTCATAATTGCGGTTTCGTAATTGGCTATGAAAGAAGAATAAACGAACTAAAGGGCTAGTTTTTATTCCACACTGTTTACCCTCTTTTACAGCATGTAAACGATATCCATGTGGGCGAAGACACAGGCAAAAGCTAGTAGATAATAATGTTAAGTTGAAATCTTTTTTATTTCAAGAAGTGCATAATAGTCCCGAACAGCGACTATGGCTGTTTGTGCTTGGCCTTTCCCGTCTCGGTTCCTACCCCCCGCAAGATTGTCCTGTGTAGTTGTCTCCGTTGGCCGAACTGTATGAATTATTTAGACTGTGAATCTACCGAAAAAAAAAAGTTTAAAAAACACGCTTTTAAAGCACATTAAAAAATAAAAAGTGAAAAATAATTCTTAATATAAGCTAAAAACAATAATAAACGAAAAATACTATAGTATTGTCACGGATGAGATACTAGTTACTTGTTGTGAAAAAAGCGTGGGTTGCTCGATATACGAAAAATATGGCACAAAGCGCCCGAAAGAAACGAAACGAAACGAACAGTCACGATGTTTTAATTTAAATTCAAGATTATGAATAGGATTAAGTTACTAATTATTATCTATTCAATTTTTACAGTACAAAATCGATTTAACTCCAAATGGTTTATGTACATTTATGCCTTATAAAAAAATAACAATGCCTTGGATACGGGAAATCGCGAAGTCCCAAATTTTTGTGCGAACTTATACCATAACTTTCTCCGTAAAAGCCATTTTCATAAGTTTTGTACTTACACAGTTAAGGGCACCCCTTAGCTAATTAACGCCGCAATCATTAAAAAATAATTACTCGTACTTTGTCAAATGGATTTTGTATGGGGATTTGGAAAGTCCAAGTTTTTTGCGAACTTACCGTAAGTTTCTCCGTAAAAGTTGTTCAGTTTCATAAGTACAAACTACAGCTAAGAGTATCCCCCCCTAGCTAATTACTGCCGCCATCAGTAAAATAATTACTCGTACTTGTCAAAAGTTTTCATAATTTCGAACAAAAAAAAACCGACTTTTAACTGGAACAACTCTTGGATGCCATCATCAGATCCTGGTTTCCTTATCATGGTACCACCCTTGGGACATCTCCTTGCCAACAAAAAAAGAATCATCAAAATCGGTTCATTAACGACGAAGTTATCCGCGAACACACATAAAAAAAATACATACGGTCGAATTGAGAAACATCCTCCTTTTTTTAAGTCGGTTAAAAATATGTACTGTACAGTTTATTTAGAAATTATAAGCTCTGTAAAGTAAACGTAGTTCGCTTTTGTAACAGATAGGTAGCTTAGCCCATTAGACTTACAACTATGTATAAAAGTAGCCACAGGCACTTTTAATCTTTACTATCGGATGTCCAGTGGCGTCGCCAGCGCAGATCCCGTTTTTTTTCGTTTCCGTAGGAATTTCCTAAAATCCTATCTTAGCGGATGCCTACGTTATAACTGCTATCTGTAAGTATGACAAATTTCAGTCCGATCCGTACAGTAGTTTGAGCTGTGCGTTGATAGTCAGTCAGGATAAACGATTTTTTTTATCTCGTTATAGTATATAGATACTCAGAGATAGTTAGCTAAAGGGATGCCCTAAAGTTATGCAGGCTGTACCAAAATTGGTGTAGGTCCCGTTAACTGGGGCTTCTAATCATCAAACTGAAAAGACTTTTGTTCTACAAGTTTGCTCAATTCGAAAAAAAAATATTTGTTCTCTTCATACAAAACGATCAGCTGATTGACCAATTTTGTTCATTTTTGTTTGGAGCTCCGAAAAATAATTGCGAATTGACTATGAGTTCTTTTGGGAAAGTTTTTCAGTATGATGAGTAGAAGCCTCAATTAACGGTTCCTACATCATTTTTCTACACCTGTATAGTTATAGCCCTATATTTGTGTACCCATAAAAGAAATAAACAAAGTTTTTATCCCAAATGAAAATTGATTTTACTTACCTACACTTACAGCATTGATTGATTGTATAATAATGACTTGGACTTTTCTTGCGGTTTCGCTTTTCAGCCCGTTTTTGGCACAAGCCAACAGAATGTTTGCGAAAACACTGAGTTGTAATCGATGGGAACTTTTTATTAAAACGTCTTTTAGCATCTTTTACGCCACAGTATAAGTAGATAGAATATTCATATATTACCATAAACTACCCAACTACTTAAACCACTACACATTAGGTACATAATTGGGAACTTTACTGGCACATTAGGTACCTAACTAGCTAGGTACATAATTGGTAACTTTTCTGACAAATTAGCTATCTAAATAGGTTTATAATTGGGAAGTTTTCTGGCACATTAGGTACTTACCTAGGTACATCATTGGGAACTTTTCTGACACATTAGGTACCCAACTAGCTAGGTACATTATTGGGAACTTTTCTGACACATTAGGTACCTACCTAGGTTCATAATTGGAAACTTTTCTGAGTTGCTCCGGGTCACAAATCGCTAATCAACTAACTCATATGTTGTGCTCACTGTTGGTACACAATGCTTAATGCGTAGTGTAGTGTACCCTATTAGATATCCGTTTACTTGGCCGATATAAGTGCGATATGAATAGGTTAGGTAGGTCGTAGAATTTAGGTAGTACCTACTGAAACGCAAAAAATGTTCGATTCGAAGTCATTCTTCTTGCTTTGCGTTTCATGATTAAATGCTCTTTTGGTTTTGTTCGTCTAATAAAATTTAATTTGAAAATTATTGTTACCTTTTGACATGAGGAAAAAAGAAAAGATGACCGTGATGTGTTGATTATTATAGGTGTTTAAATTCGGATTTAATTTATGTTTCGTTAAGGCCCATTATTTTATTCAGTGGTAAGTAATTTGTATAAGGAAACCGCTTTGCGTATATTTTTGGTACTGCTGCGAACTAGATTTACATATGACCGTAGGGTCTTTCACTCCCCCTGCGAGTTTGACGTCCCCGAAAATTCCTCCGATTCAAGAATGAACCTGGGATAGAGCTGCGCTAACCACCAGCCAGTCTTATACCATCTCTTTTAGTAAAGTTTGGAAATGTAGAAAAGCATCATTTTTTTTTTTTAATGTTATTGTAACACAACATTTAATATTAACAAGCTCCCTGTCCAATCAATCACATAAATGACTCATGGACATTTTTTTGTAATAACTTTTACACGTTCATGAATCACATATGAGCAAATTCAAAGCCAAGGTTAGTACTAATATACAGTGTCTAAAAATAAAGGATAATCCTGTAACTGCGGATAGGTAATACCATAGCCTATGACATGCTATAATTTAACTTATGTAATAGTCTCACCATTTTCGATATATTATCATTTGTTTTTTTCTAATTTTGTATGAAAAACGCATTCGTATAAATGCTTTGTGATTTTCCAGAAAAAAAATTTAATACAGTTGAAGTGCCCTATAGGGTAAAAACTTCCGTATTTTATCAGCTTTTCAACAAAGTAAAATAGTTTAAAAAATACAAATAAATTCAAACAAAAACCAATGATTGTTGGCAAAAGGGTGCCTTAAATCCCATACTAATTTTCAAGCGAAATGTTTTAAGGTTTTTTTAAATTTAAAGATTCATATCAAGATCATATTCTTTTTCGCATTTCAGCCATCTATGACACTTTAGCATTATTGACTAACTTTAACTCACAGGCTCATTCAAAAAAAAATACCTGATTTTTCCTTAATAAATTGTTGAAAAATTAGTATGGGCCTTGAGGAAATTGTTTTTGTTGGATTTTTTTTTATTTTTTAAACTATTTTATTTTGTTGAAAAGCTGATAAAATAAGGAAGTTCTTACCCTATTGGGCACTCCAACTGTTTAATAACATTTTTCTGAAAAACCACAAAGCATTTATACGAATGCGTTTTCCATACAAAATAAGAAAAAACAAATGTTAATATCTCGAAAATGATGTGACTTTTACATAAATTAAATTTTAGGCATGTAATAGGCCTATACCTATCCGCAGATTTTTTGGACAGCCTGTTTAAACTTTGGCCAAGGGTCCTATTTTTACACGACTGCCCACAAAAAAGGAGTGTATATTGTTTCAGGTCTAATTAATGTATGTATGTTTGTTTATTCCACGATATCTTCTAAACGGCTTGATGGTTTTAGAGTGCGAGGTGTTAGATTCCTCTTGATTCCCTGAGTGACATAGGAATAAGAATATATTTTTCCAGACTTCCCAAAAAAAGGAGTAATGTTTTCATGCAGACGTGTTTTTATTAAATTTTCAATTTCAGACTTCGCCTAACAAATTAAATTTTTAGTACCTATAGGGACGTGTGGGGTATTTACATCTTAAAGAAATTAAATATATAAATATAACCTGAAAAAACACTAATAGAAAGGAATGTATGAGGGTCCATCACTGCTGTATGGGGAAAGAGAACTTGATAAGCCATTGCGAAGCAAAGAGTCATAAAGTACAAAATATTCTGCCAGCGACATCTACCATATGCAGTCTAGCTATGACTTTGCATGGAGCTTCCTTCTAAACCTTGTAACCGCCTCCGTAGCTCAGAGGCAAAAGTTCACTGGCTTTTTTTTTTATTCACAATTGGTAAACCCTTGACAACATCTCACCTGGTGGTAAGTGACGATGTTGCCGAAGATGGAAGCGGGCTTACCAAGATTCCCCAACGCAATGGGGAACTGGCTATCTTATCTTCATGCCAGAACACACCAATGATATCAACATTGATATTTGGCGGCAAGACTTAGATAAGATGGTGGTAGCTAGCCAGGCGGGCTTAGAAAATGCCCTACCACCAACCAAACCGAGTCTTACAATTGACCCCGTGAACTTTGCCTCTGAGCTACGGAGGCGGTTAATACACAGGAGGTCGCGGGTTCGATTCCCGGCGGGGTCAATTGTAAGACTCGGTTAGGTTGGTGGTAGGGCATTTTCTAAGCTCGCCTGGCTAGCTACCACCATCTTATCTAAGTCTTTCCGCCAAATATCAATGTTTATTTATTTATTTATAAGGAAGACCTACAGCTAATATAACATTTAAAACTGTTATTATAATGTTGATATCATTGGTGTGTTCCGGCATGAAGATAAGATAGCCAGTTCCCCATTGCGTTGGGGAATCTTGGTAAGCCCGCTTCCATCTTCAGCAACATCGTCACTTACCACCAGGTGAGATGTTGTCAAGGGTTTACCAATTGTGAATAAAAAAAAACACAATTTTTCTGCTGAAAATAACTACTTAAAAAGTACACATATATTACAACGTATGTGGATACAGTTTCTCCTTTTACATCTCAGGATTCATCTTCCTGCGACCGTGGCCAACGTACGGCGTGTCGTACGAGTCGAAGTAGCGCCGCACGCGCCGGTCGCCCTGCCGGTGCTGGAACACCACCTCCTGCAGCTGGTCAATCAGCTCCAGGGTGCTGGTGCTGATGCTCACTTCGCGGGTGAAGCCGAAGAACGAAGAGCGCTCCGCTTCTAACACGTCTGATGTCTGCAATGAGGTGCTGATTTTTAACACGTAAGTATGCAATAACTAGGAGTTTTTTGAAGACGAAACTCAGACGCTTATTGAGCACACCTTCTATAGTTTAGATACATGACTTCTTAAATTTACACAACAACACAATTTACAATTTTTAGTTTTATTATTTCTTTTGGTAATATAACTTTTTAACCCCGAAAGAAGCGTGACACCAATGTCTGTGTGTGTGTGTCTGTTTGTCTGTCCGTGGCATCGTAGTTCATAAACGGTTGGACCGATTTTGAAGCGGTTTTTTATTAAGTATTATTTTTTCATTTTGTGAATTTGCTACAATTATTTTATTTTCAATTTTATTTTTTTATTTTATTCATATTTTGATTCATTTTGTAAAATGACGTGTAAATTACTAATTTAAGTATTGGACTGCTGAAAATATTTATATGACACTCGGAGGATCAAGACGAATCTAACGACACGATATGATATTAAGATAGCCAGTTTCCCATTTTGCCGAAGAATCCTGATAAACCCGTTTTTAACTTCTGTATCATCGTCACTTACAATCACATGAGATAATGCCAAGGGCTAATTAATTAATTGTGCAAATGATGCCGCAGGTGGAAGCGGGCGTACCAAGATTTTCCCCAACGCAATGGTGAACTGGCTATCTTATATTCTTACCTGAACACTGTTCATTCATATCAGCTCATATACGTCCCCACCGAGGGGCTCGAGTCTACCCTGAATTAGGGCGATCGGGCCTTAGTCGACCACGCGGGCCCAGTGCGGGTTGGTCGACTTCACACACAACCTGCGAGTTTCTTCGCGGGCAAATGCAGGTTTCCTCACGATGTTTTCCTTCACCGTAAGAGCGTCGGATAAACGTACATATGAAATCTAAATTCGTAATCAAATTGGTACGTGGCAGGTTCGAACCACGACCTCCCGGACAGGAGGCGGCGGCTCTAGCCATTACGCCACCGACGCTACTTGTAGGTGAACACTGTTATCGTTGATTTTTGCGGCAAGACTTAGATAAGATTGGGTATTTTCCGTGGTCCACCTGATTGATACACCTAGGTGGACCACGGTCACATTTTTTACCTGTAGCTCACCTCAGTAAAAATAGAAAACGATTTTAACTTATATTGCCGGTAATAAACCTCAGTCAAAGATTAACTAAGTATTATTACTAGCGCACATCAGTCATACACAATTTATGCCGGCTATAAGTCGTACAATATAGACGGTGGTAGCTAGCCAGGCAGGTCTTAAAAAGTTAGTTAGCTTTTCAAAATCCACCAAGCCGGCTCAGTCAAACAAATAAAAAGACACTCCACAATCAAAGATAGTGGCATCTAAGTTGAACAGTGCGTAGTCTCAAAGAATAAAGACTTATTTACTACGTGAAAGAAGGTTAACTCCGCAAAATCATTTGAATGAATGGCGACTCTTGCTACGACACAATAAAGTGCAAATTCAGGTCGCACAGCGCTAACTACCTACAGTTATATTCACCTACAAGTTGCCTCTCTTTCTATCGCGTAACTCTTATCTCTTCTGACTACGGAATTTACACCTTGCAAGGGGCCGCGCGGCTTGGCGCGGCGTAGATACTTTTTTTTTCATACCTACAGCGCAGAGTGCGACAGGCCTGGTAGTGCCTTATTTTCAAGCCTCAATCGAAGTGCGGGACGCGGGGGTTGCATGCATCAACGGACGCGAGCCCCGCGTGACTCGCGCTACACCCGCGTGCTCCTCCTGCGCGAACGACTGAGATTTGTGTTTAAATTTAACGCCGTGAACTGTACCTTCCTGCTTGTGCTGTCAGGCAAATTTTTTTACCGTGGATGAGCTTAGAAACCGGTGTTTGAGAAACGACGGGCGCGGCGCCTATTTAATGGGGGTTTACGACTAGATCGTGGTGCCTTAGGGCACCCGCGAGAGTTCTCTGGGTGCAACAGGGCGCCGCAGAGTACGCAACCCCGAGGTTCCGTGCACTCGTCCTTATTTTTGGTCGGTACAATATCACAATTAATTGTAACGGCAATGGACTGTAACATAACCGGAAAACAAAAAATGAGTTTCGCCTGGCTTTGAACCCACGCACTCCGGTTTGATACTGACGAATGAAATTTTTCATCGCGTTCCCGACTTTGGGGCGCCAGGAACTTCGCACCGCGAGGCCATAAGCGGTGGCCCACGTCGTCCACGCCTAACGCCGTCTCTGGGTAAAAAGTCACAAGTCTTCAGAATGAGACGCAATTTTCAGTTAGAGTAAAGTCTGCGTAAGCACACCCTGGCCGCTTCATACAACGGGCCAGAAATGACATTTCAAAAAACGAATGACGGAACAAACAAAATGGCGGCGAAATCCTATACGTTCGAAATCCGTTCGTACGTTCGACAACCAAACTGTATCAATCTGGGTGGCGAGGGGGTGAGGTCGGAATCTAGAGAGCGGCAGGGAGTGTCCATACTGTATGTTAGTACTAATATTTAAACTTTGGCGTAAGTATCAACGTATTGTAAGTTTTAATTTTGTAATTGTATCACTATCTGCCGTGTCAAAAAATAAATTTTGTCTACTAGCTCGCTTTGCTTAGCACTCTACGCTCAGCCGATTTAGCAATGTAAGTAGGCTAATGGAACTCTAAGGCGAATACTACAGGTCGCGCCAAACTACATCACGGCTCTGAAGTTGGTTGCAAGACGCGTCGCAGTAGCAAACTTGTGTCCCTCATCCTGTAATACTCACCTATGAATTTAAGTATTCTGAATATTGCAAAAACTTTACAAAAAATAATCGAAATTAGTCGCACAATCAAAAAAAATGTCTCTTCTTATTTTCAAAGTTACAGACGTTACGTTGATGAGTATTACAGGCATAACCTCATTCCATAATACTCACCTCATTACTATTAAACGGTGAAAGCTAAGACCTTGGTTTATACTTCAAAAAATTGACAATGGTGTCGATTCGGTGTAACACGATTTAACCCTTAAGTTCCTGCCCGCGGTCACAGTGACCCCGCCGAATATTTGAATTTGATTTTTTCCGTTAAACGGCTGCGCGCGTTGGCGTGCGTCTATGTACCTTCTCTACTTATCGGTTAGTGTCGCGCATGCGCTCAGCGAGGCTACACATGCGCGCGTTTAGCTTGGGTGAGTAAAACAATCTCGTGCGCGGTCATGGTGACCGCGCGTAGGAAGTTACGTGATTATTTTGTATTATGTGTATTTGTTTTGTTTTAGTGTCAACATGAATAAAAACGACAAAAATATAACAAGATGGTTGGAAGAAGAGATGTCGGATGTAGAGGAGAAACATTTCACCTGTGTTTTATTTGTAAAAAACCCATCTGTTTGGAGTGCGCCAAAAAAATGTGCCAAAATTGTCGTGAAAAATTGTGAACTTTACCCTCTGCAATTTTTATCAAATTTTCATATTTTTTATATTTTTATAACTTTGTTTTGTTCAAATGTTTATAGATATTTAGAAAAAAGTGCAAATTGCTGTAATTTTAAGTTCCTATTTTGATAAATCTCATTATTTGAAGATGATTGTTAATTTTGAGTGAAATATGTCTGCATTTATGTTTTTGTCATTTCATAGAAAGAAATATTGTGTCATTTAGTTTTTTTCTTTTCAATATCATTATTATAATCATAAAGTGCGTTTTATTTATTATTTGTTACAATATTGACTCATATTACATTAAAAAACACGGTTTTAATGTAGGAGTCACTGTGACCGCGGGCAGGTAGTTGCGTTATAAATATAGGTGGCAGGAACTTAAGGGTTAACTTATTTGACAGGAATTAACTAAATTTAAGCATTCTATTCTTGTCTTTTCGATACAGAAAGTAAAAGACAGAATGCGTAAATTTAGTTTAATCCTGTCAAAGTGAAACTTTGTATTACTTTAAGATCTTTGTACCATAATCAACAATAAAAACTCTGATTATGATTCTGATTCTGAAAGTCGTGTTACACCGAATCGACACCAATAATAAGTCGATGCTACATAACGATTCTCAGATTCATTCAAGGGAACCATTAGATATTAACATGGCCGGATTAGGGTGTTAGTAGGACGTAAAGGTACCTACTACTCGGTTATACCGGCGCAGTAAGCACTCGCATCACACTTCACAACAGTAATAACGTTCGGTGCGAGCTATACCTACACTTTTCATAAAAACGACGATAGCGATTTTCAACTCTTAAAAGTTAAAACTAATTTCAGCCCTTGTTTATTTTTACGAGCTTTATTTTAACTTGCAATGTATGTATGTTTGTTCGGATGGAATCTTGCAAGTTAAATTTGACCCCCTTCTCAGTTTCCGATTGAGCTGAAATTTTGCATATATATATATATATATATATATATAAGGCCTTTGTCTAGCAGTAGACGATTTGTGGCTGATATGATGATGATATATGTATATCGCGTGATGCAATATTAAAAGCTTGTACCTAAAAATTTTTAGGCTTTTCGAAAATTATTAATGAATAATTTGAAAAAAACGAAACCTTTAAAAACCTAGCTTTTGTTCTGACTGACAATCTATCAAAAATTGGTCACAATCGGTTAACATTTATGAGGTGAAAATCGTATCGCCGTTTATATAAAAAGCCGCAAGTTCATAATCCTCTTAAGTTGATTACGTTATTTAGTATTATCCAAATTAACAATGAAACGTAATAAGGTGGACAGAAAACCTTGCCGAGTATCCGAATTTCATCATCATCATCATCATATCAGCCGAAGGAAATCCACAGCTGGACATAGGCCTCCCCCAAGGATTTCCACGACGACCGGTTCTGCGCTGCCCGCATCCAGCGGCTTCCCGCGACCTTCACCAGGTCATCGGTCCACCGAGTGGGAGGCCTGCCTACACTACGCTTTAATTCCGAATTTAAAGGAATAAAACCCATACAATAAAAAAATAGTTCATATGAGTCGTTTATCAAATCACCGCACGTCAAACTAAATAGGGTAAAAGTCATTCCCCAAATTGGCCTCCTATTGAAATTTCAATATCATTTTGTTTTGCACACTTAATATCATAAAGGCGAAAGTTTGTGAGTGTGTATGTTTGTTACTTCTTCACGCAAAAACTTCTGAATGGATCTGGTTGAAATTTAGTAGGTAGACAGATTAGGACCTGGATTAACACATGGGGCACTGCGCACCCTCGAATAGTCAAAGAAACTATGTCCACGCGGATGAAGCCGCGGGAAACATTTGAGTGACTTTTTGGCATCTGTCAAGATATTTTGGTTCAAAAACAGAATACTTAGAAGTGACGTCATGATCTTTCAGCGTTATTTGTGTACTCATTTTTTCTATTTGAGCACTTAAAATTGAAAACTTGATGGAAAACAAACCGAATGAGGTTAATTGAAATTTCAGTAGGAAATTAGTGATCAACACGGTTCATAATTTATTTTTGACACTATCATCACCCCAATTAAACAAAATCACAAAATTAGTACTTCAATCGCGTCACGCGTTCCTGTTTCATATATTTTAGAAAAAAAAATGTTCTAAAACGTATGAAACATGTAGGTATAAGTTACGGTAATTTTTCCACAACATCCAAAATCAACGGTCAAAATATCTATTGTATTTTGTTGAATCATCTTAGCAGCTCATATACGTCCCCACCGAGGGGCTCGAGCCTACCCTGAATTAGGGCGATCAGGCCTTAGTCGACCACGCGGGCCCACACACACCTTCGAGTTTCTTCGCAGGCGTGTGCAGGTTTCCTTACGATGTTTTCCTTCACCGTAAGAGCGTCGGATAAACGTACATATGAAATCGAAATTCGAAAACACATTGGTACGTGGCAGGATTCGAACCACGGCCTTCCGGACCGGAGGACGCTCTTATTTTGTTGAATATGGCCAACAAATGAACCCAAGAAAAACTTACCACGGAATTTAAAATCATATAAAATATCAATAAAAAATAACTATCTAGCAAAAACATTGCACTTAAGAATATAGATTACATTATTCGCTCCAAAAATAAGAACAGAAATAAGTACTAGAAAATACTACTTGGACTTTATCGTGAATCGCGAATTGTTTTTTACTGGACCGAATTTTATGGTGGAATTTTACGGTGAAATAAAATGTTCATAAAGTAGTATTTGTCGAATACTAGATTTATTTATAAAAATATTCAACAGCAGGTACTTTAGTTACCGAAGTTCTAAAATTAAGAGCTTATTCACAAAATCTTTTCCTATACAAACTTAAAATTACTACCTCTTGAAAATGGATGGCACAATTCTAATGAAACTTTATACACGCAAGTCAAGAAATTCTAGATTTTGGATAAATTACTTACATTTTCTAAAAAAATGTGTTTTCACTAAATAATTAGTAATATTAAAGTTGGCTAATATTTTTTCAAAATAAAGTATTTCGAAAATGTATTTTTAGGGTCGATGTTCCACAAACTGGAATTTCGTGACTTGCTTATAAAGTTTCATTAGAATCAGCCCATCCATTTACAAGAAGTAGTAATTTTAAGTCTGTATGGGCAACGATTTTGTGAACATAAAAATACTGTAATGTCGGATTCCAAAAATAAAAGTAATATAAATAAATTTACATATAAAAAAATGTGTTAAGGCTTGCATCATTCAAAATTTCAATAAATTTTGCGTAAATCTTATCTAATTAACCCATTCGCCAAAAACGTGTATAATGCTATAAATGAAGCGTCTAAGATTATGCATCGACTGCCGTCAACGTGTTGGCGTACTGGAACTCGGGGCTGTTCTCATATTCTGACATGTCCAATGCTACTTCACAGCTTTCTCGGACGACAGGTCTGGGGTCGTTCAGGTACCTGAAATAAAAAATGAACATTTTGCTTTAGAAAGGTAGATTTAGAGAAATATTACCAGAAAGTTTCACAATTCTCCTTTTTTTAACATTAATTTGGACTCAAACTAACTGCGCTAGAGCGATTGTCATTTTAGACAAATTAGGGGCTGACACCACTAACACACACTGGACACTTCATACAACGGGCCAGAAATTACATTACAAAAAAGGAATGACGGAAATCCTATACGTTCGACATCCGAACTGTATCAATCTGGGTGACGAGGGGGTGAAGTCGCAATCTAGAGAGCGGCAGGGAGTGTCCATACTGTATGTTAGTAAATATATGTATATTATTACTAGCTTTTTCCCGCGGCTTCGTCCGTGTGGACATCGTTTTTATGACTGTCTATTAGGGTGAGTGGTGCGCGAGCCGCAGCGGCTCGCAAGCGCGGACATGGGTGTTCCTCAGATCCCTCAGCAACGATATCGGGCTATTCTGATTAGAAGTCTATGTCACTTCCCACCCCCTCGACCAATTCTATACAAAAAACCACTTCAACCCGTAGCTCTGTTGCGACGCTGACGAGCACGAGCGCGGAAATGAGTTTTCCCCAGATCCCTCGGGAACCATGTCAGGATATGCTTATTAGTAAATTATGTCATTTTCCACCCTCTCAGCCATCTCTGTGCAAAAAATCACAGCAATCCATTGTTCCGTTGCAATGTAAAAGAAACTAACCAAAAAAGGAGTATATTTTCAGTTCCCTTAGGAACTGCATCGGACTGTGCTATTTTCACGGGATAAAAAGTAGCCTATGTCCTAGTGATACAGGCTACCTGCATGCCAAATTTCAGTGAGATTGGTTAAGGTTTTAAAGCGTGAAAAGGTAACAAACAAATAAACAAACAAACACATTTTCACATTTATAATATTAGTAAGGATAAGGATACTTTGTGGAACTAATGTGGAAACAAAATCTTAATTAGAGCAACAATGAAGGCTTAGCATTAGGCCCGAAATAATAATCCACAAAAGCGGAGATGGGAGGAAGGGGAAGAGCGCCGTAGCGGCTAGGTGAGGAACAGAGCGGAGCGGTTGATGTGTGCGTGTTAGAGCGGGATGGACGGGCTCAATCGCTAGTTGACTAGCGGCGCCGCACGCCATTCGCCGCACACTTCTCACTTCTCCTTACGACTTTATACTATACTATACTTAGCAGGCAGCGCAGGACCGGTCGTCGTAGAAATCCTTGGGAGGCCTTTGTCCAGCAGTGGACGTTTTTCGGCTTATATGATGATGATGATGTTGTTATAATGTTTGCATGCTATATTTTATGGCTGAATCGGCACTCTAAATTTATGCAGCTATACCTTCATGTAATGTTACCCCATTCAAGGACAATAAAGATCATTTCATTTATAATTTTTCACACCTCGTTATTTCTAACATTTTGAGAACAAAATGTGTATTTAACAGATGATAAAAATTAAAAAGTAACTCAAATGACTAGCACTATCTATACAAGAATTGATCACTCAAAGATATAAAAAAAATGTTTTTTCGGAAACAGCTCTAATGATTTGGATGAAATTTTGTATTTAGGTAATGTTTTACATTCCAAGTCTACAAAAATAGTGTGCTTTCTGGGAAAATCCGTTTTCACACATAAAAAAAATACTTTTAGTTTACATGCCTAGGAGGCTCCCGAGCAAAGTTCTTACAATTGATATCATATAAAATGCTCCACCACCACAGGAATCGAAATAATTGATATCATATAAAATGCTCCACCACCACAGGAATCGGAATAATTGATATCATATAAAATGCTCCACCACCACAGGAATCGAAATAATTGATATCATATAAAATGCTCCACCACCACAGGAATCGGAATAATTGATATCATATAAAATGCTCCACCACCACAGGAATCGGAATTGATATCATATAAAATGCTCCACCACCACAGGAATCGGAATAATTGATATCATATAAAATGCTCCACCACCACACGAATCGGAATAATTGATATCATATAAAATGCTCCTCCACCACAGGAATCGGAATAATATTCATCTGGAAGTCTGTACGATGAAGAGGAAAGCGACGTACTATTCGGGCGATTAAAGTTCAGTAAAGTTTACGAGTGGCGATCGCGCGCCGGAAAGCGTAGCGTAGGCAGGCCTCCCACGCGGTGGACCGACGACCTGGTGAAGATCGCGGCAAGCCGATGGATGCGGGCAGCGCGGGACCGGTCATCGTGGAAATCCTTGGGGGAGGCCTTTGTCCAGCAGTGGACGTTTTTCGGCTGATATGATGATGAGGATGATTGTATTTGCAGAGGCCAGTACCAAAGTATATATATTAATGATGATGATGATTCGGGCGCAGTATTATTTAAAATTAGAACATAATGCTGAACAAAAGTGGTCAAAAAACCGTCACAGATGTGTGTTATATCAGAAGTAGCTTCTGTTGGAAGCTTCAATAATCTTGTGTGGACTGTGTTTTGTATGTGTTGGTTGAAATATTATTCCACTATTCACATAAATAAATGTATTTCTCAATGCAAGCACAGATCACTACAACGGAAGGCGTAGAAGCCATTTTGACTTATAAAAAAGCCCTTCAGTAGCTGTAGACCATTGGTGGTCCCATCAAAATAAAGGAGACATGAGATAACAGCTGTCAAATTTGTTGGTAGTAAAAATACCGGCCAAGTGCGAGTCAGAATCGCAACAAGATTTCACGTCCATCGTACTAGATGTCGCTAGTTCTTTATTCTTATTTTGTAAAGGGACCCAACTTTTTTATGTTGTTATAGCGGCAGGCCTCCCACGCGGTGGACCGCCGACCTGGTGAAGATCGCGGGAGGCCGATGGATGCGGGCAGCGCAGGACCGGTCCTCGTGGAAATCCAGCAGTGGATGATTTTTGGCTGATATGATGATGATGATAGCGGCAATAAAAATAAACACTCCGTGAAAATTTTAACTGTCTACCTATTACGGTTTATGAATTACACCCCACTGACAGACAGCGGAGGTCCACATTGTCCCCGTTTGGGTGTACGGAACCCTAAAAGCGGAGGTCCACCGTTGTCCCCGTTTGGGTGTACGGAACCCTAAAAGCGGAGGTCCACCGTTGTCCCCGTTTGGGTGTACGGAACCCTAAAAGCGGAGGTCCACCGTTGTCCCCGTTTGGGTGTACGGAACCCTAAAAGCGGAGGTCCACCGTTGTCCCCGTTTGGGTGTACGGAACCCTAAAAGCGGAGGTCCACTGTTGTCCCCGTTTGGGTGTACGGAACCCTAAAAGCGGAGGTCCACCGTTGTCCCCGTTTGGGTGTACGGAACCCTAAAAGCGGAGGTCCACCGTTGTCCCCGTTTGGGTGTACGGAACCCTAAAAGCGGAGGTCCACCGTTGTCCCCGTTTGGGTGTACGGAACCCTAAAAGCGGAGGTCCACCGTTGTCCCCGTTTGGTTGTACGGAACCCTAAAAAAGAACTTTTGGGCATTTGGGTAGTTAATTTCATCGCCAGCGTGAAAGATGTAGCGTATGTGTTAATCCAGGTCCTAATCTGTCTACCTACCAAATTTCAGCCAGATCCGTTCAGTAGTTTTTGCGTGAAGAAGTAACAATCATACACACTCACAAACTTTCGCCTTTATATTATTAGTGTGAAGTGTGATAATTTCCTAAATTATTCTGGAATTTCAAAAAAACTTATTCTTTTGGATTCTCTTGCACCAGGACCTCCTTTAATTGAATGATAATTGAAAATGCACCTTTGAAGAACTTCTGTGCATTCCTCAGTGGCTATAGATCCAAGAGCCTCAGCGGCCTCGTGGCGAACCATCTCATGCTCTGCGGTGTCTTCCAGGGTCTTCTTGAGGAACGGCACACTTCTCTCATCTTGCATCTGGCCAAACACAAAGGCCACTTCATGGCGAAATAGTGCACTGCTCGCTTTAAAACCTAGAATAGAAAAAATATTGCATTCAGTTCAAAAATAGAATTAAACAAAATTCCATTATATACAGTGGATGAAAACTTTTAAGCTGTATTGGTTTCGAGAGAAAATTTTTGGTATCATTGTGCCGCTTGCAAATAAAGTCACCTGCAGAGATTAAAAAATAGCAACTATTTAGACATTAGAACTGTTTTGTTTAACTGTTTTTTGCATAGATCTGATCCAGTCTCGACTTCCTGTGATAGAGGAAGAAACCTGTGCCCCAGTAAAGGGAATGCTATGGGTAGGGTAAGGCTCCAGACACACGGACTGCAAGCCAGCTGTAGTTTAGATGCAGTTAGGGCGCAACTTACTAGGAGAACTGCATCCAAACTGCATTCAACCTATGAATTAGCAGCTGGATCCCAGTCCGTGTGTCTGGAGCCTTAGTGATAATAAGCTGTGTCCACATCGCGGCGTCGTACCTTGAAACAGTGCATTCGGTGCGAAAGATCGCAATGCGGCGTTGTGCCGTGTAAACGCACGGTCCAGCTAGGGTTGCCAGGTCTTAAAACTAAATAGCCGGACATACCTGCCAGTTTAGCCGGACTTTTGGGTAAAAAAGCCGGACTCCCTAAATTATTAAAGCCCTCTTTAGACACCCCTAAATTAATCAGTCATGTTTACTGGCCTTTAGCGAGGTCCTAATCAGACAAAGAAACGCCGCCATAGTCTCATAAATACGACAGCGCTCACCCGAATGTCCAGGTGACTGGAAAAATCATTAAACCTAAAAAGCCGGACAGGCCGGACACCTTCTAATTTGGCCGGACACGCATCCAAAAAGCCTAACCCTGTCCGGGTTTATCCGGACGCCTGGCAACGCTAGGTCCAGCAACACACTGTGATTAGGTGGCGCGCCGAGCCGTAATGCAATGCAGCACCGGCGAATTTTCATAACGATTTTTGAAGTACATATACCAACGCACCGGATTATGGCGCGGCACCGCATCATGCGTGAACAGTGATCCGACCCACATTACGGTGCCGCGTCATTACTTTTAGCTTTGTAGTTACTGAAACTGTTCACTATTATTTTGCATGTTTACAAGAAAAAGAAGTAAAAGATGGGTGGACGATATCAAGAACATAGCAGGAGAAGAATGGATGAAAGTTGCCACAAGCCGTGAAGAATGGTTCAAGTTGGAGGAGGCTTTTACCCAAAACACCACCAACAAATAAATTAAATTTTAAGTTATCAGTTAAATACTTTTTTTAAAAAGTGTAGTCAAATAAAGCTTTTTATTATTATTGATATGGTATATACAACATATGTGTGTATTTTTGTACAGTATCTAAAAAATAGTTTTATTATATCTTCTAAACTGACTTCCAAAAAAGAAGGAGGTTTCTCAATTCGACCGTATATAAATATTTTTTTATTTTTAGTTTTGTTAACTTGTAGAATTTGCTGCCACCCAGTACTAGTCTTCCTGTCTTTCTATCACTTACTTTATGTACAATGAGTAATTGTAAGTCCGGTGTTGTACTTAGCCGCACAAAAACAGTTATTGTGTAACAAGACGACAAAATAATATTTTGTTCCGAGGGTGTTTCTTTGAATAGGGATGACAAATGCTAGTCATCTGATTTACTTTTTATCATCTGTCAAAAACGAAATTTTGTTCTAAAAATGTTAGAAATACATATGCATGATGTCATAGTTTTACAGCATCATTTATGTACTCATTTTGTGATTTTAGTGAATTAAAAATCGAAGACTTGATGGTAAACAAAACAAGTAAGGTTTTCCGAAGTTTAAGTAAGAGGGCAATTTAGTAATCTAGAGTTTATAATTTATTTCTGATGCTGTTGTCATCCCTATTCTGAGCTAAGCAAAGAATTGTATAGTAGATTCTGGAGTTCAGCGAGGGAATCTAAAGTAGATACCAGAGCTTAGCAAGGAATTCAATAAACATCGCCTGAGAATAAACTATTTTGGTCCCGAGTGACATACACAATTTTTCATCACAACCTATGAGAAAAAGAAATAAAAAGAAAGAAGAATGCACATGACCATTCTTTTTTTTTCAGCATGAACCAACTAGAAACTTCTTCATAAATTATCCGTTCAACCTCTTTAGTCAACTTCACAAAGAGTTAAGTGTTTTAATACAAACTCCTTGCTAACCAACCACAAAAGTGAGTATCACCATAGAGACTTTAATGTTAATTTGTGAAATTTTTCTTTTTTTACATTCATTAGAAGAGAGAAACAAAACTCCCCACAGGGAGCAAAGTAGAGTTTGATTCGCACTAAATGAGAAACTTATCATTGTTTTTTGAATAGGTGTGATGAAAAGTATATTTACTTACTAACTTATGTGCAAAAAAAAAGTATTTTAATATGGGCGGCACAATGCTTCAAAAGCAACCAGTCACATCTCATGGAATAGCTTATCTACTCTAGGGTTAAGGGTACCTTACCTTCACCTAGAGCTTGAATACTCTCCGCGGTGCCTAAATTCCTCAAACTAAACATAGTTCTGTATCTTTCAAATAGAGGTTTAGTTTCATCTAATAAAATAGATTTTAACTTTGCCACATTGCTATCTCTACTTGGTGGTGCAGGATCTATTGAAGTATACAGACTTTTTGAAAGGTTTTCTTCTTTTTTACTGTCACTGGCAACCCAGTTCAGTCTCTGTAGAGCTATTTGGCAGGTCTCTGCTACTTCTATAGCAGAATCATGTTGGTATTTTTCTAGCAATTCTCGAAGGTTTGGATCACCAATAGCCCCGAGAGCTTCTCCTGCAATTTTTAAGAAAAGAAAATGTTATAAACTTGGGTTGTTAGCTTCAAGGTGTGTCTGCTCCATATTTTTATGAAACATTACACAAAAACTTGTGTATTCCTACACAAGCTGTCTCCTGCTACAGGAAAAGGTGGCTGGTTAAAAAAAAGGCAAGGACAATATCCATGTGATATGTAGGTGTGTGTGTGTTGTGGCAGTTATAAAAAAATTTAACAATTTCCCTCTCCATAAGTGCACGCAATGTTTTCTATCCGCCTCCGAAGATAGTATGCATACACAAATATGTATATTGGCCATGCCCCAGTGTTTTCTGTGTACTGTTTCTAAAAACAGTTGCAGGAGATGAGGCTTAGAGATTATTTCAATAGATATTTGAAACGTTGGTTGGGGTGTGGTCACATTTGATATCTAGGCTAGAACTACATTTGATCACACAAAATTAGGCATTCAGATATTTTATTCACTGATAAAATGAACCATATTTTGGGTTGGCTATAGACTTCTTTCCATTTCATAAGTGTGTTAATCCAATGCTTTTACGGTGAAGGAAAACATCACAAGGAAATCTGCAAAGTTGACCAACCCTTGGCCTTGGTGGTCAACCAAGACCTTACTTACTTACTTTACTTCGCTGGCTCAGCGACCCAAAGTGGATAATAATAATAACCAAGACCTGATCGCCCCAATTCAGGGTAGACTCGAACCCCTCGGTGGAGCTGTTAAGGTGTAATTAATTAAGACTGCCTATCTATATTTATCACGTACGTACGCGAGATAATGATACATTTAAGTGACTGACTCGGTGGCTCAGTGGTTAGTGCTCTTGACTACTGATCCGAGAGTTGTGGGTTCGATCCCCACCCAGGGCAAACATTTGTGTGATGAGCAGATTTGTTTGTTCTGTGTCTGGGTGTTAAATATCTATATATGTATGTATTTAAAACATATATAAGTATGTATATCAGTCTCTGGTTCCCATAACACAGGGAATCCTACTTTGGGGCCAGATGACCATGTGTGATTTGTCCCAGAATATTATTATCTTAATATATATAAATCTCGTGTCACAATGTTTGTCCCCAATGGACTCCTAAACCACTTAACCGATTATAATAAAATTCGCACACCATGTGCAGTTCGATCCAACTTGAGAGATAGGATAGTTTAAATCTCAAATTATAGTCGCAATTTTAATTAAGAATCCAGAAATTCCGTAACGAAGAAAAAAACTTCACGCTCGGTTGCCATGGCAACAATAACGGTTGTCAAAACAAACATATAAGAAGATTTGATCATTTTCGGAGAATAATAAAACTCTTTTCATAAACTGTATATACCTCCATATGACAAAAAAGATTTGATTATTTTTTATTTACAAAATGCAAAAACATTTTTATTTAAGACACAGCTGTTTGTATTTATAGAGATAGGTACAAAAAGATTTTATTCCATATAAATCTTCTGTCCGTGTGTTAGTCATTGAACTCCTCCTAAACGGCTGGACCGATTTCGCTAATTCTTTTTTTGTCGAGTTCGTCATTGTCAGGAGAAGGTTCTTATGTAGGGTAGGGTAGGGTAGGTTAGGGTAGGGTAGGGTAGTGTAGTGTAGTGTAGGGTAGGGTAGGGTAGTGTAGGGTAGGGTAGGGTAGTGTAGGGTAGGGTAGGGTAGTGTAGGGTAGGGTAGTGTAGTGTAGGGTAGTGTAGGGTAGTGTAGTGTAGGGTAGTGTAGTGTAGTGTATGTAGTAGGGTAGGGTAGTGTAGTGTAGGGTAGGGCAGTGTAATGTAATGTTAGGCGGTACGAAGTTCGCCGGGACAGCTAGTTATATTATATAAAACTACATGATAAAACTTGCCTGCTTCATGGCGAACTATTGGGTCCTGATCCTTGTCTTCCAACACCTTCCTCAATATCGGAATAGCAGTTTTGTCCTGCATCTGACCCAAGCAGTAGGCCAGCTCGTGTTTCAGCAGCACTGATTCATCTCCGAAACATTGGCTGATGCATTCGATAGCAGCTTCACCGCCCAAGTTTCGGAGAGTGAAAAGCGCACGGAAACGTTCCTTCATAGGCCTAGTTGGGTCATTCAGCACACAACCAATGTTTTTCACAGCATTTTCGCTAACTTTAGACATTCTTATCGACTTTTGAAATTTATATGAAAATCTCAGATAAATAATAAATAACCCACCCACTACAACACTTCAACTTCAGAATGTTCAGACAGACCTCAGGCAGGTTCAAATAAAAAAGTTTCTCCTTAAATTGGAGACCACGTGGGTCACGCCGGGGCTCAAAGGTTTAAAATCGTGGACGGACGGACTTACGTATAAAATCTATTCGAAAGTATAATCGAAAATCGAAATTGACAATGAGTGAGGTTATTTTTTTTCATAATATGAATATATTAACGTCTCTGGGTACTAGCCCTTTTGAGACTGTCTTCATTTCTTATATTTGAAATGCTAGTAGCTAAAACAATTAATTGTACCAAAAATTAATAAAATAAATTTGAAATGCCAGCTAAGGTTTCGCTACATATAACGTAGAAAAACTATCAAAAAAGTAAAAGAAATATGTGGCATGGAGGCAACAAAAACTGTTATTCACGCCTATTTTCACATTTTAATGACTTAAGGGTTGCTGGTATGGGGTAGGTACAGCAGCAGATTCAAATCGAATAATTATTTTACACAAATGTACTATTAGGTTTATACTGGGTATTTAAACCAAGGGATACTTGTCGAAATTCATTTTTAAATCTAAACATTACGACTTTATCCAGTTCTATATTTATCAATGTCTCATGTATGCATGTAAAGAAAAATATTAAGGACTTTACAAAGTTACAAGAAATACACCATAACTATAATACTACCTACACATGGAAATATTATTCAACTTCCTGCAACAAGACACAGTAAATTCTCAAAGAGCTTTCTATGTAATTTAGTAAGGTTCTATATTAAATTACCTCTTGAAACAAGAGAACTAAAGCTGTGACCAGTTCGAAAATAAAATTGAGAAGACACTCATTACTAAAAGTTATTCTTGACTAAAATAAATTTACTTCATTAGTATATTGTCATAATTTTTACTTTAGTAGAGTAAAGATACCCAACACGATAGGGTACGTAAATGATTAATTCGCCTCCTCTTTACATGTAAAGGAGGTACCCTAAAGAAATTGTTTTCATGATTTTATTTTACCACTTTGTCGGCGTGATGAATATTTAAAGCCATGCCAAATTAAAGCTTTTTAGTACTAAATTTATACGGACAAATATAGATGGACATGGCGAAATCTTATGGGTTCCTTGTTGACTACCCTAAAAAAGAAACGATTATGTAACTTGATCATTCAATATACAATTATAAAAAAAATGTTTTAGTCTATATTAATCTATAATATCATTCTGCGGTAAAGTTTGTATATTTGTATGTAGGAGGTAATCTTCGAAACTACTCATCCGATAAAAAAAAACCACCGATAGTGAGAATGCAATTTCAGGATGGACATAAAAACCGGCCAAGTGCCAGTCCGACTCGCGCATAAAGGGTTCCGTCGTACCATTATCTATAAGTATTTATTATATTTTAATTTAACTATTTATTTTTAAAGTGAACAATACAACTCACTATTTTGTGAATATTTCAAGCGTCTTCCTGTAGCCGTTATCAATATCGAGCAAAAATGAGCAAAAAAATGACGTTTGTTATTTGTTGAGCCCCCTAAATAATCATTTTATTCTGTTTTTTTGTATTTTTCTGAGGTTGGTATAATAGTAAAAAAATTGTACAGAAGAGGCTGAGTCTCAACTAACTCCGTGCCTAGTCAAAAAGCCATCCCCGCAGTGCCCCCTGCCCAAACGTGCCCATGACGCTTGCTGCGTTCCCCCGTTTCTGTTTTTAGTATTTGTTGTTATAACGGCAACAGAAATACATCATCTGTGAAAATTTCAACTGTCTAGCTATCACGGTTCATGAAATACAGCCTGGTGACAGACGGGTGGACAGACAAACAGACAGACGGACAGCGAAGTCTCAGTAATAGGGTCCCGTTTTTACCCTTTACAATCAATCAAAACATTTATTTCGGACAACGTAATCCATAGTGTTAGTACAAGAAAATATTATAAATAAAATAAAATAAGGGTTAGTAAGGTTACACAAATTAAAAATAATAAAATTACTTTACATGCAGCCGTACCAATTGCCACAAGATAGGGCAGTCGGGTCGGCTAGCCACAACGCTCAGGATGCCGTTGCTGCTGCCACGAACACGGCTTAGCAACGAGGCGGCTCTCTTTCTTAAGATGGCATGAAAGCCATCCGTTCGAGCTTCAGCAAACATGCCTGATGCGCTGCAGTACCTTGGCAGGCCTAACAGCATCCTGAATGCGTTGTTATACTGAACGCGCAAGGCGTTGATTGTCTTCTGCGTGTCATAGGATTTATTTGATGACAAAACTTGTCTGAAATCTGACCATTTTTTTAAATAAATAATTTCCATTCAAAATAGATGATCCCTAACCTAGTCAAATAATATGCTAATTTTATGTCTATCAAACACCCACTAGCTTCTTAGCTTCTAGCTTCTTGGTACCCAAAATACGTGAACTGGTTGAGATAGATCAGTTGAGATAGATCAGTTGGTTGATGGTGACTGTACTTACAATCCGTGGATGACAGAACTTTGGGATTTTCCCTACGCTCAAAACAATATGTTTTTCTGTCAGATAACGACTGTAACACACACATTATATTAGTCATGTGAATTCCCGAACTAAAAATATGTAAACATAAAACTTTTTAGATAAGAGTGGTCGGCATAGGTACATCGCATTTATTAAGGAAAACCAGACTTCAATAACAAGAGATAAATAACTTACGTGGACATTTGATAGTTGTTTGAAAAACGGTCTTAAAAATATGCAATTTAAAAGTAAAAAGGACCCTAGGTCAGTCGGGCCAATGGAGAAAGAAAAGATAAGCGAGAGAGAGGACCTACTTGGAATCTGAAGATTGTCTGAAAATTTCATCGAAATCGGTCCAGCCGTTTTGGAGTCTATAAGGAACATTTTTTTTTCCTTCACATAACACAGAGATAGACTGGATTCAAGTGCTAATAACTACAGCCTCCCTGATATAATAAAAGGATTTGAATGTAAATCACATGTTAAACGCTCATAAGAATTAGAAATGATTTGAACGATTAAAAATTATTCAAAATGATTACAAATCAAATCATTTTTAATCCTTTTTAATGATTTTGTTTAATCAGGGCTGTGATTAAAATAACTAAAAAAGAGATTATAAGGTTTTCTTATTTGTTTACTTAGCTTAAGTAATAAAAATATGTATCGTTTATTTAAGTAAATAAACTTTAAACAAAAAAAAATGTTATGAGAAAGTGGTAGCCCTAGTTTTGATAAGCATTGCTATTTAAACGGAGACGGAGGGTCGAAATGATTCATATTGTTGCAACCATTCCGGTCAAATGGAGTCCCAAAAAAAAATATGTATCAATTGTGGCCGAAGTTACGACTTTAGCCCTTTTTGGAGGTGGTGCAGAGACTGCGGAATAAATAAATTTATCGAGGAGGAGAAGAAAAAAAAAAAAAAATAAGTGTTAATCTTCCGTTCACACATCATGAATTTCGTGTCTAACATTTTTTTTGGTGTTTGTCTAAACGTACTATCCTCATAGATAGCAGTGAGAAGCCAGTGCTGTCGTTAGCTGGTAAAGATATTGAGTAAGTTAGTATTCTCAAGAACCTGGAAGCTATTATCGATCCGACTCTGCAATGATCTGAGAACAACCGGACTATACGCTGTTATCGCCGATTCCGGGTACATCAATGTACAAGAGCTCTTTTCTTGTCCTTGGAGTTGCTTTCTGGAACTTTGTGCCACCTGCTGTTTCAACTGCTGCTTCCCTGGATGAATTCAAGACGATGCTACAACCACTTACTTGCTATTGAGCAAGCTAAGTCGCGAGTGCATAGTTTCTGGTGTGTGATGTGCTGGTAGGGCTGTCAAGTGTTATATGATACAATACTTTTTGTAAATCGTTTTGTTTCTGTTTTTTTAAATGCCATGAGTTTTATATTATTTTTGTCTTTATTTTTAAAAAAAAGGTTGAGCTAAAGCTTTTGTATTTTGTAATGATAAAGCCTACTCGAGGGTAAGCAGGCTAAAATCTTAAAATATTAAAAATTTTAAATACAGAACATAATTATAAAAAGCGTCTGATTATGGAATCTATGTAAATGGAGAGGCATCAAGATTTAATTAATAAAAGGAAAGATACAGAAACCATAGATAAGATCTACCATGATTTAATTAAATTAAAATAATCTTTAAAAAGTACCGTTGTTACACTTTCTTGGTTAATTAGTTGGAAATTTAAATTTGCGTTTGTATTCATGTAATTTCAAAATTTGTAATTGTAAGTGTCTTTTAAACTTTATGATTATATTTATGTAGTTCAAAATTGACAACCCTGGTTATCTGGGTAGGTGATTTGAATGACTGACTGTATAATTTGTAATATTACCAACTGTACATAAGACCAGTGTTAGCACACGGTTTTGGCTGTCAGTTGACCAATAATAAGATTTATGAACGCATTGTTCATGTGACTTTATAATTTCTTAATATTATAGTGTTTTTTAACTAACGTTAAGATAATTAAAGTTAATGAATTAATTAATTAAGTTACATAGTTGGACTCACATGAGTTTATTTATTTTAATATGGTTCCAAATTTAACGGACAAAACAGGTTATAAGTATTCACCGCTATAACCTGTCCTCAGAACATTTTTTTTTGTTTAAAGTTTATTTACTTAAATAAACGATACATATTTTTATTACTTAAGCTAAGTAAACAAATAAGAAAACCTTATAATCTCTTTTTTAGTTATTTTAATCACAGACCTGATTAAACAAAATCATTAAAAAGGATTAAAAATGATTTGATTTGTAATCATTTTGAATAATTTTTAATCGTTCAAATCATTTCTAATTCTTATGAGCGTTTAACATGTGATTTACATTCAAATCCTTTTATTATATCAGGGAGGCTGTAGTTATTAGCACTTGAATCCAGTCTATCTCTGTGTTATGTGAAGGAAAAAAAAATGTTCCTTATAGACTCCAAAACGGCTGGACCGATTTCGATGAAATTTTCAGACAATCTTCAGATTCCAAGACGGTCCTCTCTCTCTCTTATCTTTTCTTTCTCCATTGGCCCGACTGACCTAGGGTGCACGGAGAAAAAAATATCGTCAGAATAACTATTCAAAGTTTATAGTTAAATTAGTTAAAAGACGTATCGTTAATATAGCCAACTGTTTCGTCAAACTAAGGATCTGTATCGCTGAATTGGCTATACAGATCCTCAATTCTAGAAAACAGTTGACTACATCAACGATACGTCATTTAACTAATTTAACTATAACTTTGAATAGTTATTCTGACTATATTTTTTTCTCCGTGTGCTTTTTATATTAATAATATGTATGTTGCAGTCGTTATCTAACAGGACAAAGTATTATTTTGAGAGTAGGGAAATTCCGACGGAAGTACGGTACTGCTATTGGTATCTGGCAATTGCATGACACCACCTCGTGGTCAAATAATATAAGTAAAATAGTCTTTTTCTTTCTAATTTAGAGGTAAGGGTTAATTTTAAGGGTCTTAGGAAATGAAAATGTAAAAAAAAATACATAAAAGTTATGCAAATTTAAAATATGCGACATTAATACCGTAGATAAGTTTATATAGTTCAGGATCGTGTATAAAGATATGCATAGAGCTACTGTTTCGTAATTAATGTTTTACTTAAGAAGAAATAGGTCATAGATATAATTATAGAGTAATTTAGGTTTCTTCTTTGTTTGCTAGTGAAAACTGCCAATGTTTTTATGTTATTATTTATTATCTCGAGTTGTAAAAAGATTTCTTTGTTTCTGAAACTTTATATGTGTAATTAGACATTATCTTCATTAAGTTTTTATAGAGTGTATAGACTTCATTTGTGACATTTGATGTGTATTTTCGTTCATTCTCTAAAAAGCTACAAAATTTGCGAACTAGTCACAGATTTGTAAGCTCTCAGATACCATAAAATTCACTATTTATCAACCATTATGATTCAGCATAGAACGATAGCCATCCAACACATTAAATGGTCATTCTTTAGCGCCTACATGTTTTAGAATATCAAAATCCACTGAATATATGTTATGAACCTGATGTGATGTCTTGTTTACGAAAATGCCATTACTCAGCCATAATAAATCATTTCGGATAACATCTGTGTTTCATTTAACGCTCCCTGTACAATTATAAACAGTGCGCATGGTTAAATTTTTTATAAGAATTTTCTAGTTGTTTTCTTCTAATCTTTTGATGCGCACTCACAGAAAATCTCGTCGAGTTTAGTTAAGTCCTTACTTTTGGATCCGAATAAATTCTGAGTGTAGTTGACCCACAGACTGCACGTATAAAAAGATTGGCAGAAAGCTTTAAATAAACAACTTTAACAGCTTTGGTGCAACGTGCAAATCTGCGAGCCAACATATTACATCTGACAGCCAACGCCCGGCGCTCCCTCTCTATATCCTCATCATCAGAGAGATCCTCCGAGACCCAGTGACCCAGGTACTTGAAATGAGAAACTCTCGGCAAAGCGACTCCGTCTAGGAAAACGGGTGGAACTGTAGTGATTTTGTGACCACGAGATTGAAACACTAAAAGTTCACTTTTCTTCACATTGTAACTGAGTCCACAGGCCCCGGCGTACCTCTCACATACCAGTAATAATTTACGTAAAGCGCTTATTGAGGGACCCAGCAACACCATATCGTCAGCGTAGCTGGTGTTGTTGATAAATTTACCATCTATGGAACAGCCGACTCCAGTGTTGCCTAGTTCCTCAACAAGCCCGTTTACGTACAGGCTAAACAGTCGAGGAGAGGTCAAACCCCCTTGCCTCACACCACACTTCAGCCTGTACGCATCAGAGACAGTGTCTGCCCACTTTACAACATTTATTTGGTTGTTGTACCAATAATCAAAAAGTTTGACTACCTCTTCTGGGAGGCCAGTTTCTGTCCTCATTTTGTGCCAGAGCACATCATAGGACACCAAATCAAAGGCTTTCGATAGGTCCAAAAAGCATGCGTAGACCGGAGTCTTTCTGTCCGTGTAATATTTAACAGTATGCTTGAGGCACAGTATCGCAGTCTCTGTGGACAGCCCAGCTCGGAAACCAAATTGAGCGTCATTTAACTGCAGATGGCTGTTTAAAATACGATCAAGCAAACTGTCAAACACCTTCGCCACCGTGGCAGCCAATGAGATGGGCCTATAGTTGTGCTTATCAGAGGGATCACCGGTTTTGTTTTTGATTATTGGTACAACCACCGTTTTCATACAATCATCGGGTAAGTACGAATGCCTTACACATAACGTGTAAAACATCGCAAGTACCCTCGGCAGGTGAACACCTGCATGCTGCAGGTGCTCAATACTGAGTCCATCATGTCCCGGGGATTTTCTCCTTGTCATTTGTTTTATAACAGAGTAGACCTCTTTTGCAGTAAATTTTATTGGCAAAAGAGACGACGTGTGGTTCTCAGTACTGAGCACCGGCGGCGCACCGGTGCGGGGTAACGGGTCCACTAGGAAATGAGTTCTAAACACGTTAGCAATCTCACACGGCTCGGTCACGCCATCTACAGTAAGCGGGACAGTAGGTCTCGGATTCAACTTTTTGGTGCTTTTCCAAAAGTTTTTGAAGTTCTGTTTTGCGTGAAGTGACGCAAGAATATCCATTTTAATTTGCTCTGCATTTTTCTGGCACCATTTAAGTTTGGATTTAAATAATCGACGAGACTCTGACATCTTCTCATACATAGGTCCGCTTGACGGCCTACTATGTAGCAACCAGGCTTGAAAATCTAACCGAGCTACCTTGTGAGCAGTGCTAACGTGCCTATTCCAGCCCACTATAGGCTTCCTCATTTTTACACTGTTTTTTAATTCCGACGTAGTCACAGCTGCTTCGCACATAATGTTTACAATAGTTTTGTACATTCGGTCTAAAACTAGTCTGTGATCCGAATTATTGCACATACTGTCACAACATGCAGACATTTCTGATGGAAAGTCGATGAGTCTGAACCCATCGTTACAAATTTTGTGATACTGCTCTACTTGTGCGCAGTCTCTCTCTCCCCATAGTATTTTATTTATAGTTTTATCGCGCTGGAGTAACTGGGGGCTGAATAACAGAAATTTGACAAATTACTTCTACTGGCAAATGGTCAGACCAGACACAGTCATAATGCACCTTCACATCCATCACCGACTGCCATGCGGATTCCGTCACCAGGCAATGGTCAAGCCAGCTGGTGCTACCGTGGGCATCGCTAATGTATGTAAAGGTGCCCGAGTCAATGCCTAATTTTTCGATATCTGCACAAATCCAGTTCTGATCGCGGCAGAACTTCAACATTTCTTTCCCAAATAGCTGTTCAGGGCTAGCATTGAAATCTCCTAATACATATACAGATGCAACTTCAGAGTTATCGATAATAGCACTTATTTCGCTAAGACAGTCGGCAAATTCTATTAGATTTTCGTTAGAGTCCACAGGCATATATACTGAGAACAATAGAAAAGTGCGATCACATGCGACTGCCTTAATAGCCGTTAGACGCGTACTACTACAGGGTATCACCGTTACAGAACTAAATGCACTTTTGCGCCACAATAACGCTACACCGCCGTATGGTCTTCCCCGCACTATGCCGGCAGACGTATCGATGGCTGATTTTCCGGTAAAACCAAAGTCTTGATCAACCGTACCGAGCAGCGGCAAGTCATGAGGGAAAAGCCACGTCTCCTGCAGAGCGATAATGTCTGCTTGCTGGCATAAGATCTTTACATGTTCCATGGAGCGTGTCAGCGATTTACAGTTGAAACTTATAAAACTGCTAGTTGCTGGTTTTATGCTTTGGTTGTAATCCATTTTGTGTTTTGAATAAGTTTTTCCTGTTTCCAAAGTCTATAAATCGTCTAAATGATATCCCTTCTGGCCAGACCTGGTCGTTCATGAATAAATCCAGCTTATGGCGTGGTACAAAAATTTTATACGCATCGTATTCTTTTTGCTGTTTCATTACAACTTTCTCTAAAGTTACACATATTTGGGTTCTTTCCTTAATGTAGTGCGCTATGTCAGTAGGCGACGCCCCTTTGTCAACATTATTTATAAACAGGGGAAGCTTAATATCTGCCGCTCTAAACTTACAATCCGGCGCCGTTGCCGCAATGCCTTTCTTCCCAATAAATCTGTTTTTATACCTATTTCTTTGCATTTCCTTCCATTCATTACTATGGTTCGGCTGTTTCCATTCTCCCGGCGCTTGTACCAACTCCGCAAACGAACGAGTAGGCAAACAGCTGTTGCCAGGCGCTGATAATAACTTGCCCGAGCCAGTATTCGCTTCGTTGTGTATGGTCCGTACCGGTTCCTTACACGTGCCGTCCGAAACCGCGGTGAGCCTCACTGCATCGCGCTCTGAACACCGCTTATCGCTCTCATCCCCCGGTGGCGGAACCGCGGTAGGGGCCTCCACGTGCGCTAATGATTGTATATGCGCAGGCGAGACAGAAGCGTTTACGCACGAAGCGTTTTGCGTCTTCGTTCATCATGCGAACGGCAAAGAAGTGGAATTCCCTTCCGGCGTTTGTATTCCCCGATTCGTATAATTTAGGAATCTTTAAGACGAGAGTGAATAGGCACTATTTGAGCTTGCGTGCCACATCTTCGGCTGCATCGGCACTTACCATCAGGTGAGGTGCAGCCAAACGCACTCAAATTTTTAATTAAAAAAAAAAAACCTTTGGGCACGGAACCCTAAAATCACTCAATCTCGATATCACAGCTGGTATAGTATGAGTCAGGATAATGTGACAAGCACAGTTGATCATTAAATAGCTTTCCGCCGATGAAGCATGGTAGTTCCAAGTCAGTGCCTACACATCAGTCCTATTGTAAACTCCTACATTACCATGGCGGGGGCAGAGATAAGATAATTAGTAAGCTAATATAAGAAACTTGAGGAAAATCTTGTTTAGTTTTAGTGTAGTTCCAGAAGGTGGTTTGTCGCTGTTTGGAGTAGGGTAAGATAGCCTACTATTCTAATGCTTCATCATACCAGCTGACGGACGTCCACTGCTGGACATGGCCTCCCCCAAGGATTTCCATTACGACCGGTTCTGCGCTGCCCGCATCCAGCGGCTTCCCGCGACCTCTAATGCTTAACATTTAGCAACGTGATTGTAAACGTCAAACACGTTAAAGAAACTTCATCATCATCATTTTTTTTTTCTTTTTTTTTTTTATTAAAAATTTGAGTGCGTTTGACTGCAACTCACCTGATGGTAAGTGATGATGCAGTCGAGGATGGTACACGCAAACTCAAATAATGCCTATTCACTCTTGCCTTGAAGATCCCCAAATTATAGGAATCGGGAAACACTGACGCAGGCAAGGAGTTCCACTCCTGCGCTGTACGCATAATAAATGAAGAAGCGTAACGATTCGTGCGAAAAGGTGGAACATCAACAACAAAGGGGTGCAACCCCTCCCTGCGTCTCGTTGACCGACGGTGGCATGGAGCAGGGGGAATGAGGTCGTGAAGTTCTTGCGCGCACTCTCCGAAATGAATTCGATAGAATACCGATAGACAGGCGACTTTGCGGCGATGCTCAAGGCTTTGGAGCTTGTCATTGACTAGCTCGTCGTCACCAATGAGTCTCCGTGCGCGTCGGTCGATGGCGTCCAAGGTATCCAGCTGATAGCGGGCTGATCCATCCCATAAGTGTGAACAGTACTCCATACATGAGCGGACCTGTGCTTGATACAAGGTAAGCAGCTGTCCAGGTGTGAAGTACCGTCTCACCTTAGAGAGAATGCCCAGCTTCATTGCAGCAACTCATCATATCAGCTCTGATACGTCCCCATCGAGGGGCTCGAGCTTACCCTGAAACTTGACTTAGTGCAATTTTGCATTATTATTTTTGGTTTTTGTTAATTTAAAAAAAAGTACAAAACGGATTTTGATAAAAGTTTTATGTTATCAACGTGGCAGCATATCCTATCGAATAAAAAAAGAGTCATGAAAATCGGTTCAAAATCTGCGAAGATATCGAAAAAAATATATACGGTCGAATTGAGAACCTCCTCCTTTTTGGAAATAGGTGAAATATAACAGTGTTTCTTTTTTTATTCACAATTGGTAAGCCCTTGGCGTCATCTCATCTGATGGTAAATGACGATGATGTCGAAGATGGAAGCGGGCTCACCAAGATTCCCAATGGAATGCAGTGGAGAACTGGCTATCTTATTTTCAAGCTGGAACACATCAATGTTGTTAACACTGATGTTTGGCGGTAAGACTAAGATAAGATGGGGGTAGCTAGCCAGGCGGGCTTGGAAAATGCTCTACCACCAACCAAATCAAGTCTTATAAGTTGAACCCACCGGGAATCGAACCTGCGACATCCTGGTGTGAAGCGAATGGACTGACCATTACGCCACGGAGGCGGTTAAAAACGGAGAGGTTTGTTGCACTTGTACAGATATGACATTCCTCCGAGAGGATAATAACTGATAGGACGGACTGTGAAATTAGTGTAATACTAGCTTTTGCCCGCGGCTTCGCTCGCGTGGACATCGTTTTTATGACTGTCTTTGAGGGTGAATGGTGCGCGAGCCGCAAGCAATGGCGATGGTAAAATTCACCCAAAAAAAGTATTTTTTAGTTCCCTCAGGAACTGCATCCGACTATACTATTTTCACGGGATAAAAAGTAGCCTATGTCCTTTCCCGTGACACAGGCTACCTCCATGCCAAATTACGTCAAGATTGGTTGAGGTGTTGAAGCGTGGAAAGGTAACAAACAAACAAACACATTTTCATCACACTAGTGTGTGAGTGTGTATGTTTTACTTCTTCACGCAAAAACTACTGAACGGATCTGGCTAAAATTTGATCTTTTTACGTATAGTGGGCATAGTCGCTATGATTTACATATTAGTTATTACCCGACTGCCTAAAAATGGGTTTTTCAGGTTTGTATGCATGTATGCAGAGATTTGTTACCATAGATGGGTTATGCACTAACAAACCACATTTGAAAATCGAATCCATTTACACACACATTATATAATAGGTACCTACCGAATGCTACTATGAAAAGAGATGCCAATTGGCATCTTTTTTTTTGCTTCACTTTTAGGATGCACGTAACCTATCTACCTCCCCTTATAATATAGCATATCTCTGCATGTATGTCTGTTTTTTCCCTCTGTCGTTGCAGCATTCTCCACTTCAGCCTCTCACGATCTGTTGTCTTTGTCTCCTGGTACGTATGACTACGGTACCATTCATTTACTTGGGTCATAAATTGTTTTTTTTTTTTTATTAAAAATTTGAGTACGTTTGGCTGCACCTCACCTGATGGTAAGTGCCGATGCAGCCGAGGATGTGACACGCAAGCTCAAATAGTGCCTATTCACTCTCGTCTTGAAGATTCCTAAATTGTACGAATCGGGGAATACAGACGCCGGAAGGGAATTCCACTCCTTGGCCGTGTTTCCTGGGGCGCCCTCTTCCTCTTGTTCCTTCGATCTTGCCCTCTGGAACGGCACATCTGATAAAAATATGTCATTACTAGCTTTTTAAACCGTTTGATGGATTTTCGAGTGCGAGGAGTGGGGAATCGTCTTGTCCCCGAAAGTGTCACAGGGTACATTTCAACCCGACTGCTCAAAAAAGAGGAATAATGTTTGTCGGGATTTTAATTATTGGTTAGGTTATTATTCATCAGCATCATATCAGCCGAAGGACTAATTGATACGTAAATGTAGGTAAGTAAAGTACCTAGATTGACCATCCCATGGCTACCCAACTAGATTTGAACCTGGGACATCTGGCATTACTTACTGCTGATGTCCGGTGGCGTTGCCCGCGCATATTCCGTTTTTGGTCATTTCCGTGGCAATTTTCCTAAATCATTTCTTAGCGGATGCCTACGTGATAATTGTTATCTGTATGCCAAATTTCAGCCCGGTCTGTCCCATGGTTTGAGCTGTGTATTGATAGTCAATCAGGACAAACGATTTTATAAGTACACTGGTCGCAAAGAAAACGTATGTCGGTTATAAAAAATGCGATATCTTTTAAAAAAAAATAGCAATTCTGTCACGGTATTTGTGATTTTTGATCAAATTTTATAAAGTGTCAATGTATCTGTAAAAAAAAACTAAATGAAGTTTGTTTCATTCTGAAGCGCAAAGTATCGCTTCAAAGCCGATCTCCTTTCTTGCTGTTTCATATTAAATTCTTTTTGGTTTCCGCTGTTGGTCGTAGTATGGTCGTAGGATTTTTAATTGACAGATTGACAAGTTAGAAAAAAAAGAGATGACGGTGGAATTTTGTTTAATTGATTTTGGGTTGAAATATTAAAATTTTTAGTTATCTCATGGTTATATTTTGAGGTTTTCCGAGGGCCTTTTCACTCCGGCCGCATTTTTGGAATCCCGAGGATATTCCGCTTCTGAAGAGCCTGAGACGGAGCTATAGCGCAAGATACGATAATATACTACGACGTTTTGCCAGCTGCCCCTTTTTTTTGCTGCGCTGCACGGTGCAGAATTTGGTTGAAGAGTAGTTGGATCCCGGGAAGGAGCTGTGCGTTCTGCCGGCCTCCCTTTATTGCTGTGCGGCACGTCCGACTCCTTGCTCCAAGGGAAGTGATTTCTTTTTCATTATTTTAACCGTGTGCGGCCTTCGAGGCCGTGCAATGTCAAGTATAGTTGCTGCCCTGCGGGATTCTGTTTTTCTACAGCAAGTGCTACTTTCAACCTTCAAATTCCTTCACCTCTTTTCATTTTAACGGACTGTAAATTTTAAGTTACTTAAGAGTATTGTGTTCCCTTCTGGTGATACTTACAACCTTGGGATAACTTTGACCCTAAGTAAAATTTATTATTATTTATATCTCACTATTAGGTTTTATCACCTAGGGAAGGTGACGATCGTTGCCTAACCGGCCTACTATTAAAATTAATCTATTTGGTAATCTTTAATTCAGGTAAATTTTGTAAATTTAGGTATACCGTTACATTGAGCTAATTTATGTAAAAACTTTCCTACATCGTCATCTCGTTATCTTTTTAGTATGTTTTACCCGTTTCTTTTACTTTAAATTGTTTATTATATTAAAGGTATTCTGGTTTACCCTAAAATTATTTTTCTTTAAAACTCCGTTTAGGCCTTGATTCAAATTCCACGTATCATATGTGGCAAAGGGTATTTTAACCCAGTTTATTTATTTTTGCTACAATTCCCAATAAATAAAGGAGTAAAACCTTTTTCACCGTCGCATCTCGGCATCAACATCAAAGGCGAGTACATACCCCACCTCCGAATCACTGACGATATCGTGGTCATGGCTGAGACTGTAGAAGAACTAAGCACAATGCTCGATGGCCTAAGTAAAGTATCTCAAAAAGTGGGTTTAAAAATGAACATGGACAAGACAAAAATAATGTTAAATGTCCGTGTCGCACCCTCCCCTCAAAAGGTGGGAGACTCTACACTGGAAGTTGTTGACGAATATGTACACCTGGGACAAACAGTCCAGCTAGGTAGGTCCAACTTCAAGAAAGAGATCAATCGATGAATCCAACTCGGCTGGGCAGCGTTCGGGAAGCTTCGCAGTATCTTCACGTCCCAAATACTGCAGTTTCTCAAGACTGAGGTATTTTACCATTGTGTGTTGCCAGTGATGACTTACAGAACTGAGACATGGTCGTTTACTATGGGCCTCATAAGAAGGCTCAAGGTCACCCAAAGGGCAAGGAGCGAGCCATGAATTTCCCCACGCGATCGAATCAGAAATGAGGAGATCCGCAGGAGAACCAAAGTAACCGAAATAGCTCACACAATCGCTAAACTGAAGTGGCAGTGGGCAGGGCACATAGCTCGAGCGATGGCCGTTGGGGCAGTAAAGTTCTCAAGTGGCGACCGCGCACCAGAAAACGTAGCGTACGCAGGCCTCCCACGCGGTGAACCGACGACCTGGTGAATATCGCGGGAAGTCACTGGATGCGAGCAGCGCAGGACCGGTCATCGTGGATATCCTTGGGCTATCCTTGGCCTTGCTGGGCAGCAGTGGACGTTTTTCGACTGACATGATGATGATGATGAAAACCTTTTTATTCCTGGTGATTGTATTATAACCATTAAAAAAATTCGAGCGAGACCTACAGTACTCGCATATGATGTGTAACATGTGACAAAATACTTTAGGTTAGTTAGATTTGATGACGATACTGTACCTGGGTGGCGGATCTGACAGTAACGAAAAAAACCGACCAAGTGCGAGTCGGACTCTCGTAAAGTAGAATTCCGCGCTTTCGCGACTTCCTGTTACACATTTCCGTCCCATGTTACACATTTCCGTCCCATTTCACGAAATCACTCCCACAAATTGCAGGAAAGCGAGAGCAAAGATGTTACACATCAATAAAAAATAAAGACGATTTTCAAAATTTGCACATCAAATTTGGAACCATTTGTGTTACTTTTGTGTCACAAATTCATAATTCTGATCAAATTCAGTTAAAACATGTCACTAACCCCTGAAGAGTGTACCAGAATTTAGACAATGCTTGAAGACGTGCGCAGTCAGTGTTATCAGCGAGAACTGTTGGTGTGTCGCTATCAACCGTTCAAAGAGTGTTCCAGCGATTTGAAGAGACTAGATCCAATATTCCCAGACCAAGAACAGGCCGAACATGGTGCACGACAGCGCGGGATTAACAATATTAAAAAATCTATTTCAAACAGCTGTTTAAGTCAAAAATCACCTTTTACGTGCTGGAGGGAGCAATCCGAGCACGTGTACATTGAGGCGGCGACTTGCTGAAGCAAACATGAAGTTATTTAGACCCGCCAATAGTCCAAAACTCGAAAGGCAGCTTCAAAATTCAAGGCTGAGTTACGCCAGAGAACACATGAATTGGCCTCAAGAGAATTGTTTTCGAACGAGTCGAGATTCATGCTATACAAGCACTATGGGAGGCAAATACTCTACAGAAGACCAGGAGAGCGCTATAACCAAGCTTGCATTGAAGAAAAAGTGACATACGGCGGAGGCTTCATATACGTGTGGGTTGGAATTTCTTCCGAAAGCCGCACTGAGCTAGTGGTGATCGAAAATGGAACTTTAACTGCAGAGAGATACGTGAATCTTAAATGAGTATGTTGGCCCAGTTTCAGTAAACATGGGCGAGAAAGCCATCTTTATGCAAGATAACGCTCGTCCCCATACAGATCGGATAGTGTTTGACTACCTTGATGATGTCGCTATCACACGCATGGAGTGGCCAGCACGTAACTATTTAGTAATCTGTGCCAGCACGCAGCCCAGACTTGAACCCCATCGAGCATGCCTGGGATAAACTGGGACGACGTGTACGCCAGCGGAATTCCCCTCCAATCACGCTTCGTGAACTGAAAGAAGCAATGACAGAGGAATGGGAGAATATTCCTTAGCATCGGCTCAGAAATCTGGTGGAAAGCATGCCAAACCGTGTAACAGCTGTTTTATTTAATAGCTCGTGGTGGTAACACAAAATACCGAAATGTGTGAACACTTTTATCTAACCTAATTTTATTCAAAATAAATTTTATAATCTTGAACTTTTATGACTTTATTTTTATTTAAGCACTATAAATTTGTCTACAGTCATTATTTCATAAAGCTATAGTTACAATATTTTGGAAGTAATTGAGGTTTATGTTACAGACCTGTTATCTTTGCTGCGAGTGCATAACACACACACACACACATATACACACACATACACACACGCATACACATACACACACACACACACACACAACACACTCACACATACACTACATACCGATTAATCACGACATACATACATGGCAACCAATATTTTATTCGCAGCAACTAATGCAGGTTTTCAGTTCATACTATCTGATCTATTTTATTATTTTTATAATCGCAAAATCTATTTATTGACGCCAAATACTGAGCACAAAAACCAGACAGTATGAACTGAAAACATGTATTAGTTGCTACGAATAAAATATTGGTTGCCATGTATGTATGTGGTGATTAATCGGCATGTGCGTGTTTGTGTTTGGGTGTATGTGTGTGTGTGGGTGTGCGTGTGTGCGTGTTTGTAGGGTGTGTGTGTGTGTGTTATGACGACATGAGGACGATCGTTAAACCATTGACCGTTCATTTACGAAACGTAACTTCAGTGAGTTTTCTAGTTTCAGAAAAAGCAGCAATGGGCAACATATGTGAAAAAGATGATAAGTGCCTCGGAAACCCTATCACGGGACTAACTGACAAAGATATCCATAATCTCCAGAAATCTTTTGCGCCAATATACGCAAAGGCCTATGAAAATGGATACGAGTTATTTTTAAGGTAAGTATTGTATAAATTCAAAGTATTGACATACCCGCAAAATTTAAGTCAGTGCTTTTCAAAAGTAGGTTGAAACTTATTAACTAATAAATTGTGCGTAAGTGTGCGTATTGTGTTACTTATTGTCAAAACATCAAGAAAATTTGTAAATAAATTATTTTTTGAAGAGATTTTAAAATATGTAACAAACATATTGCAACTGGTCTGAGTCCGTAGACACGTAGAGTGGAGGGCAGCGTAGAAGCAGACAAACTGGCTCAAATGAGTTCACCTATTATAAAACAAAGTATCTATATAATTATATAAAAATCTCCACTTGTCTGTTGCTTTCCGGGAACCTGAAAAAAAAATCCGTGTCTGTTTCCGTCCAGCAGGCTTAGCATGAGGTCATAGACATATGTCGCGCTCGACAAGAGAAAATTATCTCTTTCTACGGGCTTTGTCGCGTGTGCGAGCATGCCGTTACAGGTAGAGAGTGTGTAGAGTAAAAAGTCGCGGCGACATAGATATTATAGGCGACAAATCTGTTTATGATTTTGTTTTGTTGTTTGCAAATTGTTTGGTTTGTATTTCCCAAAAAAGAAACCGAGATATGAAAGTTTGCTTGATTAAGTAATAATTTGACACGAAAACAACTGTTATTGTTTGTGAGGTGGGCAAACGTAGTGATTATATGCTCTTTGGAGGTGAGGGGACTGTCTGGCTCCGTTGGTTTTCGTGCAAGTTTCTGAGATTTAATCAAAGGAAAAAGTAAGTACCTAATTTGTTATTTGATGATAAAACAATAATAAAACACAAAAAAATCTATAAACAGTCGCTAGAAGTTTGTCGATACCTCAAGGGGGTGCCGACATATATGTCTTCAATCAAACGTCAAAATTAGCCTATTCCGGTGCGTTCATGCTCGTCACGAGATAAAAATATCTACACACTCCCTACAAATGACAGATGAGAGCGCCACCAGTCTTATCTCGCGAGGGCCATGCTCGGTATCGAGATACAACCGTTTTGTCGCGCTTCGAAGTCTACATTTGACATTAGCGGGTAGACAAAATGGACCTCATGCTACGCCTGCAGAACCTTTCTGTTGCATTCCGACTGCCGGACAATAGCCTGTCTGTTAACAGATAGCGGGGTGAGGCGTAATTACAGCATAACAGCTAATAGGATCTCGTGTCACGGTGTTTGTGTTCGTACTCCTCCGAAACGGCTCGACCGATTTCCATGAATTTTTTTATGTGTATATTTGGTAGGTATGGGAATAGGTCGTAAAGTATATTTTATTATGGCAAAACAACGTTTGCCGGGTCAGCTAGTTTCCTAATAAAATGATTACTGTTTACCCTACTTAAACCAAGTGCCTTAAAATCGACATCTACAGATTTCTGAAAGCCAGGGGGGCTAAACTAAGTAAATTATCTAAAACATATCCACAGAATTCTCAAAGCCGAGCCAGAACTCAAGAATTCCTTCGTGTTCCTGAAAAACGATGAGGAAGAGAACTATAAATGCAATCATTATCTGCGCGCGCACACGGTCTTCCTGCTGACTGCACTCAACACGCTCATCAACAACCTGCACCATCCGGAGATGGTCATCGTCATGCTGCATTGGCTCGGAGGGGAGCATAAGCACCACAGAGTGTCCAAGAAATTCTTTGTTGTGAGTACTTTTTTTATTTTTAATCGGTCCCTGTGAAATCATTACACTTAATCTAAATATATATGATGATGATGGTCCTAGCCGTTTTCGGCTACAGCGACCGCAGCGTTGTCCGGCTCAGCTGCAAGCGTCCCGCTGCTCCGCCTTCTCGTGCGCCCGCATGTGGCTGTTGTAGCCAATCTTCGCTCGGAACGTGCGGTCACACTTGGGGCACGTCAGGACACCGTTGCTGTAATTGTAGTGGATAGCCGCAGGTGGTCGGGCTTTTATTTCATCCCTTTTGGTGTTATATTGGGTTTTGCGCGTGTCTTCAAAGGAGGCTACGTTGTGTGTTACCAGCTGCCTCCATTTAGGGCGATCTTCGGCAAGCGCTTCCCAGTCCAGGTGATTCAGTTTGCACCTTTTCATATGCCTCTTCAACACGTCTTTGTACCGCAAGAGTTGTCCGCCTTGCTTACGTTTGCCCTCTCGAAGTTCACTATAAAAGATGCGCTTCGCAACCCTCGTGTCCGGCATGCGTGACAGATGTCCACACCAGCGTAATTGTCTTCGCATAATATATGCCTCTATGCCATAGATGTTGGCACGGCGTAAGACTTCTGTGTGTCTGATGTGGTCGGACCAATGGATACCCATAATGTCACGAAGGCAGTTCTTGGTTCAGTTGCCGGGGTTCCTTTCCAGTAGAATTTATATCCGCCACCTTGTTCTACAAGCTCTCCCTCGTCAGCCAAGTGGGTCTCGCTCAGTGCAGCTATATCCACATTGTAGCGTTTGAGTTCTCGAGCTACGACAGCCGTTTTTCTCTCTAGGCAAATATATATATAAGGTGACTGACTGACTGACATAGTGATCTATCAACGCACAGCCTAAACCACTGGACGGATCGGGCTGAAATTTGGCATGCAGGTAGATTTTATGACGTAGGCATCCCTTAAGAAAGAATTTTGGGAAATTCCCACGGGAACCGCAAAAATCGGGATCTGCGCGGGCGAAACTGCGGGCATCCACTAGTCAATATATATTATACTAGCTGTCCACTAGCACCACTACCACTACCATTACCACTACACTACCACTACACTAAACTGCTTTTTGTAGATATTACAAGAATTTTTAGGTCTTTTTTACACCTTTGGTTACATTATTCAAGTTTTAGTAAGGATCCCTATTTTTTTAAAATGTAATATAGCCTATAAGCAACCGCGAATAGTGTAGCTTCCCAACGGTGAAAGAATGTTTCCATCGGTCCAGTAGTTTCGGAGCCTATTCAAAACAAACAAACAAACAACCAAATCTTTCCACTTTATAATATTAGTATAAAAATAAAGTGTATACAATGTGCGTGCCGCTAAAACTCAGGAACGAATCCTGGTACGATTAAAGGAGTTATGTGGTGTGGTAGCCCTCTATTCCCCATCCATGAAAAAGGTTCCCGTTTTTACCTGAAGGGCGTGCTTTTGAAGACATAAGGGCTAGAAGTTTCGCCCTCTAGAAATTTCTAGAACATTGCAGAGTATTATTTAGTATTATTTCGATATATAAAATTTTAGCTACTCTGCTAACTTCGCACGAGATAGAGTCGTTTCTGAGTTTTAGCGGCACGGACATTGTATACACTTCATTTTTATACTAATATTATAAAGTGGAAAGTATTATTATTATTATTATCAGTATTCGAGAGCATTCCACGACAACATCCAAGATCATTGTGGAACATTCCACAACACTCTCGAATGTTGTGGAATGTGATGGTTTGCTGTGGACCATTCGACGCCTTTTTTGTATGGGTGGGACCACCCATAGGGTAGGGTTATATATAACAAGATCCGTTGCGGGTTTAAACGTATCATATCAACTCCCTGAACGAAGCCGCGTACCCCAAATGGACAAATCACACAAGGTCATCTAGCCCCAAACTAGGATTCCTTGTACTATGAAAACCAGAGACCGATACACATACTCATATATCCTTAAATACTTATAGTCGAACACCCAGAAATAGAAAAAAACAAAACTGTTCGTCGCATGAAAGTATGGAATCGAATCCACAACCTTCGGCACAGCATACACGAGCGCTCACCACCGGACCAGCGATCTCATGTTGTTGTCGCATTGGCCTACAACCCATCTAGGATAAGGAATACACCAAAATCCAACCTTTCATAGGGTCTCTGTTAGGCGCAAGAAGGTTTGAACCTGAAATTTCGACGGTCTCCTGCAGCCCCGTCCTGTCTCCACACATATCAACACATCGTCTCTGCAGGCAGGAGCACTGACATCCGGATCGGCGATCTTATGTTGTTGTCTCAACTAGGATAATACAACTAGGATAAGGAATACACCAAAATCCAACCTTTTAATAGGGTCTCTGTTAGGCGCAAGAAGGGTTGAACCTGAAAATTCAGCGGTCTTCTGCAGCCCCGTCCTGTCTCCACACATATCAACTCGTCGTTTCTGCAGGCAGGAGCACTCACCACCGGACCAGCGATCTCATGTTGTCGCATTGGTCTGTAACCCATCTAGGATAAGGAATACTCCACAATCCAAGGTCTTTGTAAGTCGCAAGTAAGGTTGAACCTAAAAATGCGGTGGTCGCTTGTAGGAGACCTGTAGGCTCCGACCTGTCTTCACACGAATCAACTCGTCGTTCTTGCGGGCTCAGAAGGGTGACCTAAGAGAAAATTTATAAGTTACATTGATTCATAATAAATTTCCTTTTTCACTATTTCACTTCCAGGTCCAGAGAGCTGTTCTGGAAGATTATCTGAAAAACGACCGAAAACTGTCCCACTCTATTCTGGCTTCTTGGGGGACATTCGCAGACTTCGCTGTTTTACACATTTTGTCCAAAATGAATAACTAATGCTATTCAAATTTTATCAACGTTCTCAATAAACTGTGTCGTAAACGTATATAAAATCTGTTTTATTTAGTTTTTGACGTGATAACGTCTTATAAATCGCTGAACACGGGCCGCATATAGTATTTTAGGACCTCTACTTTTTAATCTCTATATTAATGACCTTCCTAACGTGACTAAATATGATTGCACTCTATTTGCCGACGATGTGTCTATTGTTGTAACTTCTAATAAAATTATTGACATACAAACCTATGAATATGACATCATAAATACTATTAATTTAATCGTTGACTGGCTGTATAGTAATAATTTACAATTGAATTTAAATAAGACAAACTACATGCAATTTGTTAAACACCGTGAAAATGTTGACAAGATAAGTTTGATATACAATGGACACTATCTTCAACAAACACATGAAAGTAAATTCTTGGGACTAATTTTGTATGATTTATGTAATTGGAAGTCACATACAGAGAGCGTTTGTAACAAGAAAAATGTTTTAAGTAGACTTCGTAGAGTAACTTCTGTAAATGTCTTTCTGTCTGCATATTATGGCTTTGTTCATTCTGTACTCGCATATGGCCTCTTGTTGTGGGGCAACAGTACTGATTCTCCTAGGGTTTTCATAGCGCAGAAAAAGTGCGTTAGGGCTATGTGCGGAGTAGAACCAGATGAGCCATGCAGACCCCTTTTTAAAAAGTTGGGCTTATAATCACCTCCATCTATTTACATATATACCATAGGTAATTTTGTTAAATCAAACAATCATTTATTACTTAAAGCAGGAGACATTCATTCCCGTAATATTAGAAATCCAGATCGATTGGTTTATGAAGTGAGACCTTAGACCTCAATGTACCAAAAAAATTATCATGCAATGTGTGTCAAAGTATATAATGCACTTCCAAGTGAAATTAAAATCTTACCACAACCACGCTTTCGTAAAAACCTCAAAAAATGGCTAAAGGAAAAAATATTCTATTCAATCAAAGAATTACTTGAACCAAACACTTGATTATTCTGTTGATGTCAAATCATGATAAGAATACGATTTTCATTTTGTTTTTTACATGAATGCCATAACTTATATTTACTTTTTTTCCTTAAATTTTTGTACGTCGTAGTAATGACTAAATGTGCTGAACCTAGCGTTACCAGGCGTCCGGATAAAGCCGGACTGGGTTAGGCTTTTTAGATGTGTGTCCGGCCAAATTAGATGGTATCCGGCCTGTCCGGCTTTTTAGATTTCAAGATTTAAACAGTTATCTGTCTGGCGAGCGCGCCGTCGAATAAGTCACTATGACGGCGCTTCGTTGTCTGACTAAGACCTCGTTTAAAGGCCATTAAACAAGACTGAATGACTAACTAATGCACAAAATTTTGTCATGTCTAAAGCGGACTTAAATAATTTAGGGAGTCCGGCTTTATTACCCAAAAGTCCGGCTAAACTGGCTGGTGCGTCCGGCTATTTAGTTTTAAGATCTGGCAACCCTAGCTGAACCTCACTATTTTTTTTAAGATCTATTGTATTTACCACATTTAATGCAAAAAACACTTTATTGCACAACATAAGAGAAAAAATGATTAAACAATTGGATAAGTATACAAATTATAAAATTTTTAAAACTAAAATAACCCACCCCTGAGCGTGCCCGGTGCAAAGGTGCCCATAACGCTCGCAGCGTTGCCGCGTCTTATGGCTATAGACAGCCTTTGCACCAGAAACGCCCCGGAGCGGGGGTCAAATCCCTTGTCCCGCAGAAGGCGCCCAATGTCCCGAACAAAACCCTTAGCCTCGGTTCCCCATGAGCCAGCCGTTTCGACGGCAAATGGAACAAACATGTAGGTTTGTTCCAATGCAGCATATTTTGAATGCTTCGACCGAGCGGCTGCCTCAGCAGCGGAACCTGCTGCCTTTGTTGTATGCGCTAGGTGAGAGGGTGCGAAAGTGCTAGAACATGTGGCATCCCAGAGAAGACTCCTCCCCTTCTGCCATGGCACCAGCGTTAGGCCATCGGGTCGTGTTCCGTCGCTACGACTAAGTCCTGGCGGCTCCAGTAGGCATGGAATATTAGCCGATACCAGAGCACGCCGTAAGATTTCGTTAAGTGCGTGATGGCGCGGAAATCTGCCTGAACACTTTTGGCAACTCAGGGCGTGACGACCGTTAGCCTCTACCATTGAACCGCAAGTGCATACGTGGGTTTCACAAACACTGCAGCCCAGGCGGAGAGCCACGGCCACACGCAATGAGTCGCTGTCCAGTAAGGTGCCAATGTGAGGTGACGGAAACGCATGAAGCCATGCTCCCGACTCGGGGCATGACGATGCCCTCAACCTTGCCAAGTCCGACCCCGTGGCATTGCCAATAAGTTGACTCAAAGCAAGCTTGGAGGCAGCGTCATCCCACGAACGTTGCCGGGTCGGAAAATCTGGCACATCTGGGCAGATATCCAACCAGGCGTTCAGGGCATCGGATGCAAATGGAATGATCACCCCGCCGCCCTCAGTTGAAAGAATATTAGCGACGAGTTCTACGGCTCCATGCGCCGATGCCAAGAATGCCGGCAAGCCAACGACCCGTATGCGGCGGATGCCTAGGCCGCCGTGCCGGATAGGCAACGTGGCCTGACTCCATTGGTCATCGCTGAGTTCAACATTCGTGATGCGCTCAAGAACGTGTTTAAGAGACACATCGTAAGCCGAAACCTCAGCCGGATACAGCCAAGTAGGAGCGGTGCGCAGGAGATACGTCACCTTTGGTGCGGAGAAGCACAATCGGAGCAGAATGAGGGCAACGTGTGGTGAGAGGTCTTGTAAACGAAGTTGAGCTTTCAAAAGCCCCTCTTTTCTCGCCTTGAGCGACTCCGGTATCCCTGATGGGAAAATAGGTGACCCTAACAGGTTAAAAGAGCCTTGGTGGAGTTCTTTGAGGCCAGGGATAAGGCGATCGAAGCGGGAGAAGTAATTAGTCTTACTCTGACCGCAAGTAAATAGTTCGCATTTTGCAGTATTAATCTCCAGCCCAATATCTTTAAACTGGGGGATCAGATTTAATATATCTTGCTCAACAGTATCTGCTCCTCCTCCGATGGTACCATCGTCCAGATACCAAACGTTGAGCGGCGATTTAAGTTTGGAGATGATGTCATGTATAGCCAGATTGAAAATGAGCGGGCCGAGAGGATCCCCCTGTTGAGCGCCTACTTGCGACGATATTTTGTGTTCACCATAGAAAAGGTTGCTGGGCGTGTGGTAGACCTGGTGGAGAAAGGGGTACAAGGAAGGGACGTTTTCCCGTATCCTCCTTAGCAGAATGTCCCGTTCTATGCTGTTAAAGGCGTTTTTGATATCCAGCTTAACAATAACACATTCGGTGTTGACCGGTTCCATGGCGAAACAGCGCGCAGCGTGAATGGCCGCCTCGCAGCCCAGGGGTGTGCCAAATCCTAGCTGGTGGGGTTGCAATCGAGCAGCCATTGATTCTTTTACCGCCTGACAGCCAAGCTTAGCTGTCAAGCGGCGAAATGTGTTGCCTACGGCAATGGGACGTAGGCCCCCGTCCTTCTTAGTTAGAGCACATAATGTAGCCCCATACAAGTAAGGGCACACCTCCGGATTCACCCGACCACCAAGCAGGAAGTTACAAAGGCTCGTCAGACACCCGAGAAGCCGGTTTCCCTGCTCTCCTGCTGATCTGGAGGTAAGTTCTTTTAGATGATCGGGGCGAATACCATCTAGTCCAGAAGACGAGCCACTGTAGAAAGTGCCGAGAGCTAGTGCGACGTCCCCCTCCTTGATGGAAAGAGCGGGAGTCGACTCGTCTGGTGCAGCCGGAAAATCAAGCGCTCGAGATGGAGATGGGTGCTTGGACTGTAAGGCAGCTAATGTGTCAGGCCCCGACTGTGCGACTGTATCATCTGACATTAATAAGCGAACAGCGCCCCTCAGGTCGCCTTCGAATACCTTTGACTCGATAGATTTAATAACTGAAGGCGGCCTTGTTGGTAGCGATGATTCGGGAAAATATGGGCAGGCGGACTCGATGTTAGTCTTGACTTTCGCTGTGAGGTTTCCGCGATCACTCTTCTCCGGAACTTTCAGGGCTGTAAAAGCGAACGAAAGAAGTAGGAACCAGTCCCCCGTTTCATTGGATAGTAGGCATTTGTCGATGATGTTGCACAACTTATTGGCAGCTAGATTTCTGGCTCCTTTGGGTATGTGCCGCAGTACCCTGGTTGACTTTTTCAATTGTGAGAGAGACTCTAGGCACATCGACGGGGCTACGGCAAGCTGAGCGGGATCACCACTCGGGCTCGGTGGAATCGGTGTTGATGGTACCTGTGAACGACTTCTAATCACCAAGTCTTTGTGCTTGTGTCCAGTGTGAACCTTGAGGCCTCGGGCTGCGTCATATAGGCACGAACTGCCGGGGCAGTAGGGACAGGGCACCCTGACACTATCCATAATTCCACAGATTTCTTGATATCCTTTAAATTGTCAACAAACCAAACAATTTTATTGCACAGATTCCACTTTAAGCACTTGATAATTATAGTATTACAACTAAGTGTGTACACAAACTTAGTCATCTATTGCAGATTTTATCGTATTTGTCGAAAAACCCTACTTATATGGTCACAGTTCTTCAATATAACCTCAATATTTTTCGAGGTAAATAAATCTGGTTTTGCCACGTTTCAGTTATAAATAAGTTCAGGAACTATTTTTGGTAAAGAAATACTTTATTTCATGGATGATTGCACGAAAGAATGGTATTTTTATCCAAAATGCATAATTAATTTATTATTTTGCTGTATGACACCCGAGTGTCATCTCCTGTCACAATAAAATATCTTTATCTTTATCATACACGAATAAAAAACAGTAATTTAAAAAAGAAAAATTGTAGCGGTCGGGACCCATTCTAGAAAGTCAGCCGTGTCTAGTCAATAGATTGGAGTAATCTGCAATGTAATATAGGTATGTGCTCTTAATTCACTAAGTCTCCATATCTAGAATGGGTTCCGACTGCTACAATTTTTCTTGTATTTAAAAATATTATATACAATGAGCTGTGCATATAATGTACCTATTAGTCGAATGCCCGTTTGCACTAAACTTCTTAAAGCGCCTAAAGACTATTAAGTAAGGTCTAAATTGACATTTTTGGTATGAATTTGGCGCTTATAAGCATCGCCTTAGCACCATTGGCTATTCTCGGCTGACGACTAATATGACTAATATGACGACTTTCTTGTTTTAGGGTTTTTTCATTTCTAAATTACACAGAAACGCACTCAGGTTTTTTATTTTTTTAATTACCGTTTTTTATTTTATTTATTTTTAGTTTTTTATTATTGAATAATATTAAAAGCGTCGGTGGCTCAACCGATAACGACTCGGTCCATCTAAATTCTAACCAGAGGTACCGGGTTCAAATCTGGACGGCCATATACTTACCGATTGCTTTAACGGTGAAGGAAAAACATCGTGAGGAAACCTGCACACGCCTGCGAAGAAACTCGAAGGTTGTGTGTGAAGTCGACCAACCCGTACTGGGCCCGCGTGGTCGACTAAGGCCTAATCGCCCTGATTCAGGGTAGGCTCGAGCCCCTCGGTGGGGACGTATATGAGCTGTTATAATAATTATTGAATGAGTTTTTATAGTAACCTAGGTTACGCAGATTATTAACTTATCAGTTGATACAAATATTCTCGTAAACGTTGAAGCTCTATTAAAGAATTCTGATCGTGTGGCCGATTCAAATTTTTATTAGGATCAAGTGTACAGATTACCAAACCAGCTAATGTTTTAACTCGACTGAGAGATACATGTGCTTGACTTTTAGCAAATATATGTGAGCCGAGGTCTACAACCGCCTGATCGAGTGTAGTACTACGCTAGTACTCTTTATTGTACTGTGGTAGTACCCCGAAGTTTGTGGATAGTTACAGCCCAACTCAAGATTTAGGGCAACATCCTGCGTAAAATTTTTCCTTGTCCTCGAAGTGCGTCAAAATTGGTATTTTTAAGTTTATCTGATGATGAACTTTGGCGGTGGAATGAAGGCTTCAGGATCATCTTTTATTTTCAATAGAATCTTTTTTTTTTTTTTTATTCAGAATTGGTAAACCCTTGACAACATCTCACCTGGTGGTAAGTGACGATGCTGCCGAAGATGGAGAATCTAAGAGAATATACTGTGTCGCCTTTTTAAAATTTGGAAACGAGTACTAAATACAGGGTGACTTTTAATTAGTTCTTGAAAACAAAAAGTATGCATGTACTTGTGATTACAAACAACTTTCCCAAAGAAACTATAATTACGTCAAATCAGAAAAAAAATTTTTGGTCCTCGATACATAAAATAAGTTATCAAATCAGCAAAAATGTATAAAGGACCAAAAACTTTTTTCATATTTGACATATAGTTTCTTTGGGAAAGTTGTCTGTAATCACGAGTAGATACATAAAATAAGTTATCAAATCAGCAAAAATGTATAAAGGAACAAAAACTTTTTTCATATTTGACATATAGTTTCTATGGGAAAGTTGTCTGTAATCACGAGTAGATACATAAAATAAGTTATCAAATCAGCAAAAATGTATAAAGGAACAAAAACTTTTTTCATATTTGACATATAGTTTCTTTGGGAAAGTTGTCTGTAATCACGAGTAGATACATAAAATAAGTTATCAAATCAGCAAAAATGTATAAAGGAACAAAAACTTTTTTCATATTTGACATATAGTTTCTATGGGAAAGTTGTCTGTAATCACGAGTAGATACATAAAATAAGTTATCAAATCAGCAAAAATGTATAAAGGACCAAAAATTTTTTTCATATTCGACATATATTTTCTTTGGGAAAGTTGTCTGTAAACACGAGTAGATTATATCGTTTGTTATCAAGAACTAATTAAAAGTCAACCTGTATCAAAGAAAGTCGTCTTAGTTGCACCATTTATAACTCGAGAACGGCTGGACCAAATCAAATCGGCAAAAATGTATAAACGACTTACTGACGCTCAATTTCTCAAGCTCAGCGCACAGATGACCGTTGGGCAGTAAAGTTCTCGAGTGGAGACCGCGCACCGGAAAACGACGCGTAGGCAGGCCTCCCGCGCGGTGGACCGACTATGGTGAAGATCGTGGTGAAGACCGTGGGAAGCAGCTGGATGCGGGCAGCGCTGGGCCGGTCGTCGTGTAAATCCTTTGTCCAGCAGTGGACGTTTTTCGGCTGATATGATGATGATTATAGTGAGATGAAAAATTGTGTGTTTAGCACGACAGCAAAGTTATTTTGCGTAGCGTGCGCCACATAAAAAATTTGAAGCCATGCATAACAGATAGATAGCTATTATACCAGCTTTTGCGCGACTTTACTCGAGGGTACGCAGTGTGCGAGCAGCAAGCGGCTGGCGAGCGGGGACTTGAAATTTGATATTCTAATTTCCTTGTTTAAAGTTTGTCATTTGACATTTAAAGTTCGAAGTTTTCATTTGACACAAAATCCAACTGTACAACTTAGTTTTTCTAGATACTTTGGGGACTACTATCTGCGCCAGATTTCAGCGAAATCGCTGCAGTATTTAAAGATTAGAGAGCAACAAACAAACATACATGCAGAAACACTTTCGGATTTATATTGATAATAAGGATTATTTTTCACGCATCAAGATTTTTAAAGACCGATTTTTTACAGACTTTTCGATGCTGAGCTTGAAACGAGGACCCTATTCAAATACCTCGAGGACTACAGCATGTACCAGCTGGCAGACAGTTATCAATTCAAGGCCCATGTGACTAACTTCATGTCATATTTTGACATGACGATCAGTAACCTCGTTCAACCAGAGGTGGTGATACACATGATGCACAGGCTCGGGGAATCACATCAGAGGCTTCGGGTGCCCAAGAAGTATTTCCCCGTAAGTATCAGTTATAAACATACCCTGGAGGAAAGACAGGGCGATTGTTAAAAAAAAATAACTGACAGTCCTAGCGGTACACGAGAAAAGCTGCAAACTGTGCTGTAAGCATGAAAATCGCTAGGATTGATCTTTAGGTCATATCAAGCTTTTTTAACCGACTTAAAAAAAAGGAGGAGGTTTCTCAATTCTATCGTATATATTTATTTATTTTTATTTATCTATTTAATTATTTATTTACAATATATTGTATACAGAAATAGGGACAAAGAAACATTAAACTAGACAAGAACATACAAAAGGTACAGCTTATTTCTATAAGAAATTTCTTCCAGCAGACCTTGCAGCGAAAGTTGCAAAAGAATGACAGAAGACGTGTACAACGATTTTTTAAAAACAAAAAATTTGAGAACTTATTCCTAAATACCTACCAACAAATACATATTACGAACAAAATAATACATAATAAACTACATAATGTAAATTAATAATAATAAAAATAAATTTTATAAAATAAATATAATAATATGCATAAAATAAAATAAATAAACTACTACTATAAACAAATACGGCTAACTTTAAGAAGGAAATGATAAGAAGTGTTCTTTTAATTTATATTTAAAGGAATACAGACTCTGACTATCGCGAATCTCGTGTGGAAGCAGGTTCCACAATCTAACCGCATGCACGGAGAAGGAATAAGAATAGAAGTCAGTGGAATGGGTGGGAAAAGAAAGGAGGGATTTAAGATGAGGACGGGATTGATGGTCGGGGGGACGTTGCAAGTTAAAGGGTTCCCGTAGGTAGGATGGAGAGGAAGGATTGTGAAGTATTTTGAAAACGAGACAAAGGATATGAGTGTTCCTGCGAAGACGAATCGGCAGCCACTTGAGTTGCTGACGGTATTGGGAGACATGGTCAAACTTACGTAGACCAAAAATGAATCGAAGACAGAGATTCTGGAGACGTTCTAATTTGTTGAGCTGTTCTTGTGTAACATCAAAGTAGCAAGTGTCAGCGTAATCCAGAATAAAAAGAAGAAGAGTCTGAGGCAAGTAAATTTTGGTTTTTAGTGGCAGGAAATATTGAAGACGTTTCAGAGCATGAAAGGAGAAGTGCATCTTACGGCTAACTTCGTTGAGTTGAGCAACCCAAGACAAACTTGAGTCAAAAATAATGCCAAGGTTTTTAACTGTATTGGCATAGAGAATAACTACACCATCGTATATAACAGAGGTTTCTGGCGAGAGGTTAATTTGGTTTAGCATGTACCTACTCCCAATAACTAGAGCCAGAGACTTTTTAGGATTGACCAACAGACCAAAAGCATTTGCCCAAGACGATATCTCCTGCATGTCTCTGTTAATATCGTGACCAGCACCTAAGAGATCAGACGCCGGGAAGTGTTTGTAAATTTGCAAGTCGTCGGCGTAGAGATGGTAGTTCGATGAGATAACCTGAGTTATGGTGTTAATAAAAATAGAAAATAGGAGAGGTGAGAACACTCCACCTTGAGGGACACCCGCAGACAACTTGCACCAGTCTGAAGAAGACTCTTCAGTCCGAATACACTGAGAGCGCCCCCGCAGGTAAGAATTGAACCAGGAGATAGTTGAAGAGGAAAGATTGAAGGTACGAAGAACAGCAAGAAGCACATCAAATTTGAAATTGAAAGGATGTGCTTCTTGACGTCATCATCGGATACAGGGGATAAAGGTAAGACAGGATAAGAAGGAAGAGCAAATAGAGAGAGGGACCTAATTGTGTCATACTTAGTGACATCACTAAGCGCAACGGGAGGAAAAGAGAAAAAATTGTTGAGACAGTTGAGATCTACAGCGGCATCATGTTGGGCATCTGGTGTGTTACCAATACCCAAGGTTTTAAGAAAACGCCACACTTGAGCTGGAGGATAGTCAGAGGTGGATTCGTGAATGTGTCGTCTTTTGGCATCTCTACACAAACGACTGCAGCGATTCCTTAGTGCTTTATAGTGGGCTAGGTTCTGGTCTGTTGGACGTTTCCTAAACCGTCCTTTTGCTTTGTCACGTTTAGCCATGAGGTCTTTTATAGATTGAGTGAGCCAAGGTGCAGGTGGATCATCATATCAGCCACAAATCGTCCACTGCTGAACAAAGGCCTCCCCCAAGGATTTCCACGACGACCGGTGGATGTCTTATTTTAACTCTTTTATAAGGAGCATGTTGGTCAAAGAGTTTAATAAGTGCAGAGTTAAAGTAATCAACCTTGCAATCGATCGAATCACCTTCAAGAAGTGGCAGCCAGTCAACGTTGCCAGAATCGAGACGCAAAGCCATCAATACTATTGAAACTACGTAGAAAAAGAAATTTGCTCTTACGTTTGGGAGGGCGAACTTTCAGAGACAGAAAAATAAGATCATGATAGGAAAAGCAAGAGGTTATTTGACCATGCGTTCCAACACCGTCAGGAGAGGAAACGATAGCAAGATGTAGAAGTGATGGAGTACTATTTGGAGAGCGATGAGTAGCAGAAAGTAGAAGACAGGTAAGATTAATAGCATATATCAGAGAAAGTAATTTAGAGGAACGACTGTCATTTTTTATCAAACATGTGTTAAAATCACCAAGAAGTATTGTGTGGTCGAAAGAAGGACAGTGGAAGCTAAAAATGTTTTCAAGTAAATTGAAGTAGTTAATATGACAGGATGGACTGTAGAAGACGGCAAGCAGTATCTTTTTCAAGCGACTTCCAAAAAGGAGGAGGTTCTCAATTCGTCTGTATGTTTTTTTTTATGTGTGTACCTCATAACTTTTGACTGTGTGAACCGATTTTTATGATTCTTCTTTTATTTGAAAGCTTGTGCTACCTGTGTGGTCCCATATAAATTTTATCAAAATCGGTGTAGTAATTTATTAAAAAATTAACAAAAACCAGAAATTATAATGAAAAAATGTACTAAGTTGTTGCGATGGAAGTCGGTTTTTTAACGTGTTTAGTGTTTTCAATTATAAAATTAAGAGTTACTTCAAGGAAAAGGTGCTCAACTGATTTAGAGTACTGATTGGGAGAAGCATTTTTTATCTGTGTTCGCGCATAACTTCGTCGTTTACGAACCGATTTTGATGATTCTTTTTTTGTTGGAAAGGAGATATCCCAAGTGTAGTACCATGATAAGGAAACCAGGATCTGATGATGGCATCCCAGAGAAATCGAGGGAAACCTTCCAAAATCGTAGTGGCGACCAGTGCGTTTGAAGTCAGTTTTTTTTGTTTGAAATTATCAGCTTATATTATTCTCAAGTCCTGTGTAACAATTTAAAAAAATATTTATCGTGAACTATATGTACGGACAGCGACACATCAAGCTATACAAAACCAGTATAAGCTGGCCGCACGAGTCGCGCGACGCCTTTGCGTTTCAACATACGCGAGGCCAGCGTATACTGGTTTTGTATAGCTTGATGTGGCGCTGTGTGTACGACATGGGTAAGACTAGATTTATATTATTATATCAATGCAATGCCATAAGACTGTCATCATTATCATATCAGCCGACGTCCACTGCTGGAAAAATTCCTTCCCCAAGGATTTTAACGACGACCGGTCCTGTGCTGCCCGCATCCAGCGGCTTCCCGCGACCTTCACGAGGTCGTCTAAGACTATAATTATTACATACATAATTACTTCTTTAAAGATTAGTCGTATCGATTTCCATGTCTTTTACAATTCGATATGAACCGTAAGTACCTAGTCCTAGGGTGTACGCTAACTTTTTAAAGATGTAAATTGTGTTGTGCAAAACGCCGCCGTTTTGTAAATCAGCGAATTGTTTTGCAAACCGGCTGATTCTACATAACCTCTGCGACACATACATATAGTTCACGAAAAGTATATTTTTCTATTATTTTAGTTCCTGTAAGCGTACCCTATACGCTAACTTTTTAAATTGTGTTGTGCAAAAGAACGTTGAAATCGGCACATTGATACAATATAATAGTCTTTAATGCATCGCAAAATAAAAAAAAAACACATAGAAAAAAGACTGAACTTTAGTCATAATAATTAAGGCGGTAATATTACAGATTTTCGTTATTTTTGACGTCAATTACTCCTAAACGATAGAGAACCCTATGTTGAAAAAAATACCCTCATTGTTGATGATGTTCCTTAAAGTCAAAAGCTATAAGAAACACGATTGAGCAGTTTTGGCTCGATAGAAAAAATCCCAAAGATAGGTCTACACTGTTACTTTCAACTCTAGTTATGAATAATATTTTGAAGTTTAAATTTTAAAAAATTACAACTTTATTTCGTATGATAATACAAAGTAACTAATGTTATTATTTTTTTTATACTTTTATTGTAGTTTTTGAATAAAACCAAAAACTATTGAATAAGTTAAAAAGTGTGGTTATTTTCTTTACTCTTTACACGTAAAGAAACAGACAGAGACAACTGTTCAATACCTCGCCTTATTTAGTCCAGTAGACATCATTTTTATTTTCAATTTATTTGCCACGTGACAGGGAAAGTGGGATTTTTTTAAGGTGATAGAGCTCACTTTGATAAGTTTATGATGATGTTAAAAGAATTTAACTGGTATCGTTTATGATTAAGACAGAAAAAGTAAAAAATAATATATTTCTCGTGAACTACATGTATGTATGGTATGTATCGCAGCCGTTATGTAGAATCCGCCGGTTTGCAAAACAACGCGCTGCTTTACAAAACGGCGGCGTTTTTTAAAACGGCGGATTTTGCGATGCTTTGTAATTTAGGTACTGAGTAAAAAACTTCGAATAAAACCGATTTCTTCTTCTGCGAAGAATTCTGCTACCCATGGGGGCGGAGCTCTTTGACTCTACAATCAATCAAACCTGACCGAACCAAATATCGCTCGAACCGCTCGCTCATTTACAACTTTTTACTCAGTAGCTTTTACACAAAGCACTGCGATCTCTTCCACTCTAACTTGGCATGCTTGATGAAAGAGTGTAAGAAAGTTTTTGAAATAAAGAGTAGACTGTGTTGTATAATGTAATATTTTTTAATAATGTAACATTGTATAGTTTTGAACATGACATAAAATGTGATAATATGATTTTGACATTTATAATTTAATTATCATTTATGTACTTGCTTTTGGTATTGTAGTGTGATATTGACGATTTGGATACTATTTTCCGTAATGTCAGTATTTCTATGAAATAAATGAAATGAAAGCGGCGCCTCGTGCTACGAATCGAATTGCAATCCGGCTGAACATAATGTCGCCGCATCACAAAACTCCGCCGTTTTACAATCCGGCGTTATTCAGCGCGCTGTTTTGCAAAACGGCGGATTCTACAATAAGACTTCCATATATGTACTACATGGGTAAGACTAGATTCATAGATTAAAGCTATGCCTTAGTACTGCTTCACAATTAATACTGATCTGTATTTTATTATACATCTCAATTTTAGGTCATTTTTACACGTTTTTTCCATGATTTTTGAAACATTTTAACTTATTGCTACAGGGTTAATCAATTAATATAGCATATGATCACTCGTACGGATTCATGCTTCACCATATACAGCTTTTTGCTAAAAAAAAAAAACCATGTGTTACCGCTATCACCGTGGAAGACTTAGTGTTAATCGGCTTCAATCCAAGGGGACTTCATCGTAAAGTAACACGAATCCATTTGGATTCATGTGGTTTCATCATATCATATCAGCCAAATGACGTCCACTCCTGGACAAAATACACGCGAAAAATACACGCTAAGGGGACAGCGCGGAGAGCTCCTGATGGGAGCGGCCGCTTTGTGAATCTCATTAATGTGTTAGTGAGGGGGACAGTGTCATTCCAGAAGTGACACTGTCGGAGATTGTTGATTTGTGTATGCTGGAGTACGACAGACAGGGAAGGCTTCGCGAGATAGTATGCACAGCGTGGCTATACAATTTATTTGAAATTCCATTGGGCTGGCAATTTAAAGACCAGCTAAACCGTTATTACAGGACATCTTTTAACCGCCTCCGTAGGCTCAGAGGCAAAGTTCACTGGCTTAACACAGGAGGTCGCGGGTTGGATTCCCGGCGAGGTCACCTTGTAAGACTCGGTTTGGTTGGTGGTAGGTTATTTTCTAAGCCCGCCTGGCTAGCTACCACCATCTTATCTAAGTCTTGCCGCCAAACATCAGTGTTAAAAAAACATTGATGTGTTCCGGCATGAAGATAAGATAGCCAGTTCTCCATCGTGTTGGGGAATCTTGGCAAGCCCGCTTCCATCTTCGGCATCATCGTCACTTACCATCTGGTGAGATGATGCCAAGGGCTTACCAATAAAGAATATAAAAAAAAAACATCTAAAAAATTGAAAATAGTTGGACATTTCATCAAGTTATAAGAAAAACTGTCACGGCTATGTAGGCTTTCTTAGTATCATATTTATCTGTGGTTTAGGTATACAGTGTGTATCGGATAGGGTTACAAATATTCTACGGGCGTGTAATACACCAATTTTTTTTGTAGCTGTTCATGAAAAATGTGTTTTCTCTTGAGTTAGCACCATTACATACTCCAAAATGGTCTCATTTGAATGTTATTTTAATAATTAAATTATTTAATATAATTTCTCATTGCCATTTCATTTAAGAAATTATTTCTCTGATAATCCACATATTAAGTTAATCGAAACATTTGAGAAAAAAGAACACAAAAAAGTTTTAAGAAAAACAATGCAAATAATAATTCTTTTTTTTAACCTACTTCAAAAATGAGGTCATTAACGTCTTGTTTCTTACTTCTTAATCGATTGATTTTGAACTAAACTATAAAACGATACTAAATTATGTACCATTAGATTCTTACTTAGTGTGCCAAATTTATCGTTAATACGCAACCCTCGCGATTTGTCACATGGAAATGGTCAGACGAGCCACACAGCAGGTTGTAGTGAGAGCTATAGCGTGTCTGCAAAATGGAGGTAGGCACATTGAATTAGCTTTGATAATTATTTTAGGTAGTTAAAAACATGTGAAAATCTCAAATAGTTGTAAAATTGTAATTAAAGGATTGTGACGACCCCACACAAGGGTCTCTTGACCATAAATTTTCATCATTATGTAAATAACTAATGGTATATAATTTAGTGTTGTATTGTAGCTTAGCTTAAAATCTATCGACTAAAAAGAAAAAAAAACACGTTAACGACCTCGTTGTTCCAGTAAGTACAAAAAAAAAAGAAATTAATTTTTTTTCTTTTAAACTTTTTGGTGTTTTTCCTTACTTAAATGTTTTGGTTAATTTTATGTGTGGATCTTGAAAAAAAATTAAATACCTTTTAAATAAGATTTTTTTTATGTCTATCTATACTGCTGCAAAATAAAACGACTATTTAGAGGGGAGAAGGGTGCGACTACCTAATAGGGGGTGTTTTGTCGATGGTTTATTACTTGCCCATAAAATATCGGTCACTCTATCCGAAACACACTGTATACTTTGGTTTAGGAGTCATAGTAGACCAACATATGATGAGCAGTTGAATTTGTAAAAAGTTCATAAATTTTACATTCAAAATGTTATATTATCAACTGCAAATATAATTGTGTTCGTTTTTATTTTTGAAAACGCTACGGAACCCTAATTTGCGTAAGTCCGACTCCCACGTGGCCGGGTTTTTTTTAATTTATCAAAATCACAAAATGAGTACACTAATGACACTGAAAAAATATGACGTCACGTATAGGTATTTCAAAAATTTTTAGAACACAATGTTTTTTTGACAGATGACAAAAAGTAACTCAAATGACTAGTAGCAGTCATCATTCCTATTCTGGAACTACCAGACTCCGAACTTAATTCATAAATTTCCACTTCAAAACTTTGCGTACAAAAAACCAGGACGTGACTTCTAGTACATAGTATTTCGATGGTGACCTCAGATTTAAAAATAAACCTCACCTTAATTCAATGTGAAACCAATCAAAACCTATAATTTGGTTTAACTGTTTTTTGCATAGATCTGATCCAGTCTCGACTTCCTGTGATAGAGGAAGAAACCTGTGCCCCAGTAAAGGGAATGCTATGGGTAGGGTAAGGCTCCAGACACACGGACTGCAAGCCAGCTGTAGTTTAGATGCAGTTAGGGCGCAACTTACTAGGAGAACTGCATCCAAACTGCATTCAACCTATGAATTAGCAGCTGGATCCCAGTCCGTGTGTCTGGAGCCTTAGTGATAATAAGCTGTGTCCACATCGCGGCGTCGTACCTTGAAACAGTGCATTCGGTGCGAAAGATCGCAATGCGGCGTTGTGCCGTGTAAACGCACGGTCCAGCTAGGGTTGCCAGGTCTTAAAACTAAATAGCCGGACATACCTGCCAGTTTAGCCGGACTTTTGGGTAAAAAAGCCGGACTCCCTAAATTATTAAAGCCCTCTTTAGACACCCCTAAATTAATCAGTCATGTTTACTGGCCTTTAGCGAGGTCCTAATCAGACAAAGAAACGCCGCCATAGTCTCATAAATACGACAGCGCTCACCCGAATGTCCAGGTGACTGGAAAAATCATTAAACCTAAAAAGCCGGACAGGCCGGACACCTTCTAATTTGGCCGGACACGCATCCAAAAAGCCTAACCCTGTCCGGGTTTATCCGGACGCCTGGCAACGCTAGGTCCAGCAACACACTGTGATTAGGTGGCGCGCCGAGCCGTAATGCAATGCAGCACCGGCGAATTTTCATAACGATTTTTGAAGTACATATACCAACGCACCGGATTATGGCGCGGCACCGCATCATGCGTGAACAGTGATCCGACCCACATTACGGTGCCGCGTCATTACTTTTAGCTTTGTAGTTACTGAAACTGTTCACTATTATTTTGCATGTTTACAAGAAAAAGAAGTAAAAGATGGGTGGACGATATCAAGAACATAGCAGGAGAAGAATGGATGAAAGTTGCCACAAGCCGTGAAGAATGGTTCAAGTTGGAGGAGGCTTTTACCCAAAACACCACCAACAAATAAATTAAATTTTAAGTTATCAGTTAAATACTTTTTTTAAAAAGTGTAGTCAAATAAAGCTTTTTATTATTATTGATATGGTATATACAACATATGTGTGTATTTTTGTACAGTATCTAAAAAATAGTTTTATTATATCTTCTAAACTGACTTCCAAAAAAGAAGGAGGTTTCTCAATTCGACCGTATATAAATATTTTTTTATTTTTAGTTTTGTTAACTTGTAGAATTTGCTGCCACCCAGTACTAGTCTTCCTGTCTTTCTATCACTTACTTTATGTACAATGAGTAATTGTAAGTCCGGTGTTGTACTTAGCCGCACAAAAACAGTTATTGTGTAACAAGACGACAAAATAATATTTTGTTCCGAGGGTGTTTCTTTGAATAGGGATGACAAATGCTAGTCATCTGATTTACTTTTTATCATCTGTCAAAAACGAAATTTTGTTCTAAAAATGTTAGAAATACATATGCATGATGTCATAGTTTTACAGCATCATTTATGTACTCATTTTGTGATTTTAGTGAATTAAAAATCGAAGACTTGATGGTAAACAAAACAAGTAAGGTTTTCCGAAGTTTAAGTAAGAGGGCAATTTAGTAATCTAGAGTTTATAATTTATTTCTGATGCTGTTGTCATCCCTATTCTGAGCTAAGCAAAGAATTGTATAGTAGATTCTGGAGTTCAGCGAGGGAATCTAAAGTAGATACCAGAGCTTAGCAAGGAATTCAATAAACATCGCCTGAGAATAAACTATTTTGGTCCCGAGTGACATACACAATTTTTCATCACAACCTATGAGAAAAAGAAATAAAAAGAAAGAAGAATGCACATGACCATTCTTTTTTTTTCAGCATGAACCAACTAGAAACTTCTTCATAAATTATCCGTTCAACCTCTTTAGTCAACTTCACAAAGAGTTAAGTGTTTTAATACAAACTCCTTGCTAACCAACCACAAAAGTGAGTATCACCATAGAGACTTTAATGTTAATTTGTGAAATTTTTCTTTTTTTACATTCATTAGAAGAGAGAAACAAAACTCCCCACAGGGAGCAAAGTAGAGTTTGATTCGCACTAAATGAGAAACTTATCATTGTTTTTTGAATAGGTGTGATGAAAAGTATATTTACTTACTAACTTATGTGCAAAAAAAAAGTATTTTAATATGGGCGGCACAATGCTTCAAAAGCAACCAGTCACATCTCATGGAATAGCTTATCTACTCTAGGGTTAAGGGTACCTTACCTTCACCTAGAGCTTGAATACTCTCCGCGGTGCCTAAATTCCTCAAACTAAACATAGTTCTGTATCTTTCAAATAGAGGTTTAGTTTCATCTAATAAAATAGATTTTAACTTTGCCACATTGCTATCTCTACTTGGTGGTGCAGGATCTATTGAAGTATACAGACTTTTTGAAAGGTTTTCTTCTTTTTTACTGTCACTGGCAACCCAGTTCAGTCTCTGTAGAGCTATTTGGCAGGTCTCTGCTACTTCTATAGCAGAATCATGTTGGTATTTTTCTAGCAATTCTCGAAGGTTTGGATCACCAATAGCCCCGAGAGCTTCTCCTGCAATTTTTAAGAAAAGAAAATGTTATAAACTTGGGTTGTTAGCTTCAAGGTGTGTCTGCTCCATATTTTTATGAAACATTACACAAAAACTTGTGTATTCCTACACAAGCTGTCTCCTGCTACAGGAAAAGGTGGCTGGTTAAAAAAAAGGCAAGGACAATATCCATGTGATATGTAGGTGTGTGTGTGTTGTGGCAGTTATAAAAAAATTTAACAATTTCCCTCTCCATAAGTGCACGCAATGTTTTCTATCCGCCTCCGAAGATAGTATGCATACACAAATATGTATATTGGCCATGCCCCAGTGTTTTCTGTGTACTGTTTCTAAAAACAGTTGCAGGAGATGAGGCTTAGAGATTATTTCAATAGATATTTGAAACGTTGGTTGGGGTGTGGTCACATTTGATATCTAGGCTAGAACTACATTTGATCACACAAAATTAGGCATTCAGATATTTTATTCACTGATAAAATGAACCATATTTTGGGTTGGCTATAGACTTCTTTCCATTTCATAAGTGTGTTAATCCAATGCTTTTACGGTGAAGGAAAACATCACAAGGAAATCTGCAAAGTTGACCAACCCTTGGCCTTGGTGGTCAACCAAGACCTTACTTACTTACTTTACTTCGCTGGCTCAGCGACCCAAAGTGGATAATAATAATAACCAAGACCTGATCGCCCCAATTCAGGGTAGACTCGAACCCCTCGGTGGAGCTGTTAAGGTGTAATTAATTAAGACTGCCTATCTATATTTATCACGTACGTACGCGAGATAATGATACATTTAAGTGACTGACTCGGTGGCTCAGTGGTTAGTGCTCTTGACTACTGATCCGAGAGTTGTGGGTTCGATCCCCACCCAGGGCAAACATTTGTGTGATGAGCAGATTTGTTTGTTCTGTGTCTGGGTGTTAAATATCTATATATGTATGTATTTAAAACATATATAAGTATGTATATCAGTCTCTGGTTCCCATAACACAGGGAATCCTACTTTGGGGCCAGATGACCATGTGTGATTTGTCCCAGAATATTATTATTATATTATATAAAACTACATGATAAAACTTGCCTGCTTCATGGCGAACTATTGGGTCCTGATCCTTGTCTTCCAACACCTTCCTCAATATCGGAATAGCAGTTTTGTCCTGCATCTGACCCAAGCAGTAGGCCAGCTCGTGTTTCAGCAGCACTGATTCATCTCCGAAACATTGGCTGATGCATTCGATAGCAGCTTCACCGCCCAAGTTTCGGAGAGTGAAAAGCGCACGGAAACGTTCCTTCATAGGCCTAGTTGGGTCATTCAGCACACAACCAATGTTTTTCACAGCATTTTCGCTAACTTTAGACATTCTTATCGACTTTTGAAATTTATATGAAAATCTCAGATAAATAATAAATAACCCACCCACTACAACACTTCAACTTCAGAATGTTCAGACAGACCTCAGGCAGGTTCAAATAAAAAAGTTTCTCCTTAAATTGGAGACCACGTGGGTCACGCCGGGGCTCAAATGTTTAAAATCGTGGACGGACGGACTTACGTATAAAATCTATTCGAAAGTATAATCGAAAATCGAAATTGACAATGAGTGAGGTTATTTTTTTTCATAATATGAATATATTAACGTCTCTGGGTACTAGCCCTTTTGAGACTGTCTTCATTTCTTATATTTGAAATGCTAGTAGCTAAAACAATTAATTGTACCAAAAATTAATAAAATAAATTTGAAATGCCAGCTAAGGTTTCGCTACATATAACGTAGAAAAACTATCAAAAAAGTAAAAGAAATATGTGGCATGGAGGCAACAAAAACTGTTATTCACGCCTATTTTCACATTTTAATGACTTAAGGGTTGCTGGTATGGGGTAGGTACAGCAGCAGATTCAAATCGAATAATTATTTTACACAAATGTACTATTAGGTTTATACTGGGTATTTAAACCAAGGGATACTTGTCGAAATTCATTTTTAAATCTAAACATTACGACTTTATCCAGTTCTATATTTATCAATGTCTCATGTATGCATGTAAAGAAAAATATTAAGGACTTTACAAAGTTACAAGAAATACACCATAACTATAATACTACCTACACATGGAAATATTATTCAACTTCCTGCAACAAGACACAGTAAATTCTCAAAGAGCTTTCTATGTAATTTAGTAAGGTTCTATATTAAATTACCTCTTGAAACAAGAGAACTAAAGCTGTGACCAGTTCGAAAATAAAATTGAGAAGACACTCATTACTAAAAGTTATTCTTGACTAAAATAAATTTACTTCATTAGTATATTGTCATAATTTTTACTTTAGTAGAGTAAAGATACCCAACACGATAGGGTACGTAAATGATTAATTCGCCTCCTCTTTACATGTAAAGGAGGTACCCTAAAGAAATTGTTTTCATGATTTTATTTTACCACTTTGTCGGCGTGATGAATATTTAAAGCCATGCCAAATTAAAGCTTTTTAGTACTAAATTTATACGGACAAATATAGATGGACATGGCGAAATCTTATGGGTTCCTTGTTGACTACCCTAAAAAAGAAACGATTATGTAACTTGATCATTCAATATACAATTATAAAAAAAATGTTTTAGTCTATATTAATCTATAATATCATTCTGCGGTAAAGTTTGTATATTTGTATGTAGGAGGTAATCTTCGAAACTACTCATCCGATAAAAAAAAAACCACCGATAGTGAGAATGCAATTTCAGGATGGACATAAAAACCGGCCAAGTGCCAGTCCGACTCGCGCATAAAGGGTTCCGTCGTACCATTATCTATAAGTATTTATTATATTTTAATTTAACTATTTATTTTTAAAGTGAACAATACAACTCACTATTTTGTGAATATTTCAAGCGTCTTCCTGTAGCCGTTATCAATATCGAGCAAAAATGAGCAAAAAAATGACGTTTGTTATTTGTTGAGCCCCCTAAATAATCATTTTATTCTGTTTTTTTGTATTTTTCTGAGGTTGGTATAATAGTAAAAAAATTGTACAGAAGAGGCTGAGTCTCAACTAACTCCGTGCCTAGTCAAAAAGCCATCCCCGCAGTGCCCCCTGCCCAAACGTGCCCATGACGCTTGCTGCGTTCCCCCGTTTCTGTTTTTAGTATTTGTTGTTATAACGGCAACAGAAATACATCATCTGTGAAAATTTCAACTGTCTAGCTATCACGGTTCATGAAATACAGCCTGGTGACAGACGGGTGGACAGACAAACAGACAGACGGACAGCGAAGTCTCAGTAATAGGGTCCCGTTTTTACCCTTTACAATCAATCAAAACATTTATTTCGGACAACGTAATCCATAGTGTTAGTACAAGAAAATATTATAAATAAAATAAAATAAGGGTTAGTAAGGTTACACAAATTAAAAATAATAAAATTACTTTACATGCAGCCGTACCAATTGCCACAAGATAGGGCAGTCGGGTCGGCTAGCCACAACGCTCAGGATGCCGTTGCTGCTGCCACGAACACGGCTTAGCAACGAGGCGGCTCTCTTTCTTAAGATGGCATGAAAGCCATCCGTTCGAGCTTCAGCAAACATGCCTGATGCGCTGCAGTACCTTGGCAGGCCTAACAGCATCCTGAATGCGTTGTTATACTGAACGCGCAAGGCGTTGATTGTCTTCTGCGTGTCATAGGATTTATTTGATGACAAAACTTGTCTGAAATCTGACCATTTTTTTAAATAAATAATTTCCATTCAAAATAGATGATCCCTAACCTAGTCAAATAATATGCTAATTTTATGTCTATCAAACACCCACTAGCTTCTTAGCTTCTAGCTTCTTGGTACCCAAAATACGTGAACTGGTTGAGATAGATCAGTTGAGATAGATCAGTTGGTTGATGGTGACTGTACTTACAATCCGTGGATGACAGAACTTTGGGATTTTCCCTACGCTCAAAACAATATGTTTTTCTGTCAGATAACGACTGTAACACACACATTATATTAGTCATGTGAATTCCCGAACTAAAAATATGTAAACATAAAACTTTTTAGATAAGAGTGGTCGGCATAGGTACATCGCATTTATTAAGGAAAACCAGACTTCAATAACAAGAGATAAATAACTTACGTGGACATTTGATAGTTGTTTGAAAAACGGTCTTAAAAATATGCAATTTAAAAGTAAAAAGGACCCTAGGTCAGTCGGGCCAATGGAGAAAGAAAAGATAAGCGAGAGAGAGGACCTACTTGGAATCTGAAGATTGTCTGAAAATTTCATCGAAATCGGTCCAGCCGTTTTGGAGTCTATAAGGAACATTTTTTTTTCCTTCACATAACACAGAGATAGACTGGATTCAAGTGCTAATAACTACAGCCTCCCTGATATAATAAAAGGATTTGAATGTAAATCACATGTTAAACGCTCATAAGAATTAGAAATGATTTGAACGATTAAAAATTATTCAAAATGATTACAAATCAAATCATTTTTAATCCTTTTTAATGATTTTGTTTAATCAGGGCTGTGATTAAAATAACTAAAAAAGAGATTATAAGGTTTTCTTATTTGTTTACTTAGCTTAAGTAATAAAAATATGTATCGTTTATTTAAGTAAATAAACTTTAAACAAAAAAAAATGTTATGAGAAAGTGGTAGCCCTAGTTTTGATAAGCATTGCTATTTAAACGGAGACGGAGGGTCGAAATGATTCATATTGTTGCAACCATTCCGGTCAAATGGAGTCCCAAAAAAAAATATGTATCAATTGTGGCCGAAGTTACGACTTTAGCCCTTTTTGGAGGTGGTGCAGAGACTGCGGAATAAATAAATTTATCGAGGAGGAGAAGAAAAAAAAAAAAAAAAAGTGTTAATCTTCCGTTCACACATCATGAATTTCGTGTCTAACATTTTTTTTGGTGTTTGTCTAAACGTACTATCCTCATAGATAGCAGTGAGAAGCCAGTGCTGTCGTTAGCTGGTAAAGATATTGAGTAAGTTAGTATTCTCAAGAACCTGGAAGCTATTATCGATCCGACTCTGCAATGATCTGAGAACAACCGGACTATACGCTGTTATCGCCGATTCCGGGTACATCAATGTACAAGAGCTCTTTTCTTGTCCTTGGAGTTGCTTTCTGGAACTTTGTGCCACCTGCTGTTTCAACTGCTGCTTCCCTGGATGAATTCAAGACGATGCTACAACCACTTACTTGCTATTGAGCAAGCTAAGTCGCGAGTGCATAGTTTCTGGTGTGTGATGTGCTGGTAGGGCTGTCAAGTGTTATATGATACAATACTTTTTGTAAATCGTTTTGTTTCTGTTTTTTTAAATGCCATGAGTTTTATATTATTTTTGTCTTTATTTTAAAAAAAAAGGTTGAGCTAAAGCTTTTGTATTTTGTAATGATAAAGCCTACTCGAGGGTAAGCAGGCTAAAATCTTAAAATATTAAAAATTTTAAATACAGAACATAATTATAAAAAGCGTCTGATTATGGAATCTATGTAAATGGAGAGGCATCAAGATTTAATTAATAAAAGGAAAGATACAGAAACCATAGATAAGATCTACCATGATTTAATTAAATTAAAATAATCTTTAAAAAGTACCGTTGTTACACTTTCTTGGTTAATTAGTTGGAAATTTAAATTTGCGTTTGTATTCATGTAATTTCAAAATTTGTAATTGTAAGTGTCTTTTAAACTTTATGATTATATTTATGTAGTTCAAAATTGACAACCCTGGTTATCTGGGTAGGTGATTTGAATGACTGACTGTATAATTTGTAATATTACCAACTGTACATAAGACCAGTGTTAGCACACGGTTTTGGCTGTCAGTTGACCAATAATAAGATTTATGAACGCATTGTTCATGTGACTTTATAATTTCTTAATATTATAGTGTTTTTTAACTAACGTTAAGATAATTAAAGTTAATGAATTAATTAATTAAGTTACATAGTTGGACTCACATGAGTTTATTTATTTTAATATGGTTCCAAATTTAACGGACAAAACAGGTTATAAGTATTCACCGCTATAACCTGTCCTCAGAACATTTTTTTTTGTTTAAAGTTTATTTACTTAAATAAACGATACATATTTTTATTACTTAAGCTAAGTAAACAAATAAGAAAACCTTATAATCTCTTTTTTAGTTATTTTAATCACAGACCTGATTAAACAAAATCATTAAAAAGGATTAAAAATGATTTGATTTGTAATCATTTTGAATAATTTTTAATCGTTCAAATCATTTCTAATTCTTATGAGCGTTTAACATGTGATTTACATTCAAATCCTTTTATTATATCAGGGAGGCTGTAGTTATTAGCACTTGAATCCAGTCTATCTCTGTGTTATGTGAAGGAAAAAAAAATGTTCCTTATAGACTCCAAAACGGCTGGACCGATTTCGATGAAATTTTCAGACAATCTTCAGATTCCAAGACGGTCCTCTCTCTCTCTTATCTTTTCTTTCTCCATTGGCCCGACTGACCTAGGGTGCACGGAGAAAAAAATATCGTCAGAATAACTATTCAAAGTTTATAGTTAAATTAGTTAAAAGACGTATCGTTAATATAGCCAACTGTTTCGTCAAACTAAGGATCTGTATCGCTGAATTGGCTATACAGATCCTCAATTCTAGAAAACAGTTGACTACATCAACGATACGTCATTTAACTAATTTAACTATAACTTTGAATAGTTATTCTGACTATATTTTTTTCTCCGTGTGCTTTTTATATTAATAATATGTATGTTGCAGTCGTTATCTAACAGGACAAAGTATTATTTTGAGAGTAGGGAAATTCCGACGGAAGTACGGTACTGCTATTGGTATCTGGCAATTGCATGACACCACCTCGTGGTCAAATAATATAAGTAAAATAGTCTTTTTCTTTCTAATTTAGAGGTAAGGGTTAATTTTAAGGGTCTTAGGAAATGAAAATGTAAAAAAAAATACATAAAAGTTATGCAAATTTAAAATATGCGACATTAATACCGTAGATAAGTTTATATAGTTCAGGATCGTGTATAAAGATATGCATAGAGCTACTGTTTCGTAATTAATGTTTTACTTAAGAAGAAATAGGTCATAGATATAATTATAGAGTAATTTAGGTTTCTTCTTTGTTTGCTAGTGAAAACTGCCAATGTTTTTATGTTATTATTTATTATCTCGAGTTGTAAAAAGATTTCTTTGTTTCTGAAACTTTATATGTGTAATTAGACATTATCTTCATTAAGTTTTTATAGAGTGTATAGACTTCATTTGTGACATTTGATGTGTATTTTCGTTCATTCTCTAAAAAGCTACAAAATTTGCGAACTAGTCACAGATTTGTAAGCTCTCAGATACCATAAAATTCACTATTTATCAACCATTATGATTCAGCATAGAACGATAGCCATCCAACACATTAAATGGTCATTCTTTAGCGCCTACATGTTTTAGAATATCAAAATCCACTGAATATATGTTATGAACCTGATGTGATGTCTTGTTTACGAAAATGCCATTACTCAGCCATAATAAATCATTTCGGATAACATCTGTGTTTCATTTAACGCTCCCTGTACAATTATAAACAGTGCGCATGGTTAAATTTTTTATAAGAATTTTCTAGTTGTTTTCTTCTAATCTTTTGATGCGCACTCACAGAAAATCTCGTCGAGTTTAGTTAAGTCCTTACTTTTGGATCCGAATAAATTCTGAGTGTAGTTGACCCACAGACTGCACGTATAAAAAGATTGGCAGAAAGCTTTAAATAAACAACTTTAACAGCTTTGGTGCAACGTGCAAATCTGCGAGCCAACATATTACATCTGACAGCCAACGCCCGGCGCTCCCTCTCTATATCCTCATCATCAGAGAGATCCTCCGAGACCCAGTGACCCAGGTACTTGAAATGAGAAACTCTCGGCAAAGCGACTCCGTCTAGGAAAACGGGTGGAACTGTAGTGATTTTGTGACCACGAGATTGAAACACTAAAAGTTCACTTTTCTTCACATTGTAACTGAGTCCACAGGCCCCGGCGTACCTCTCACATACCAGTAATAATTTACGTAAAGCGCTTATTGAGGGACCCAGCAACACCATATCGTCAGCGTAGCTGGTGTTGTTGATAAATTTACCATCTATGGAACAGCCGACTCCAGTGTTGCCTAGTTCCTCAACAAGCCCGTTTACGTACAGGCTAAACAGTCGAGGAGAGGTCAAACCCCCTTGCCTCACACCACACTTCAGCCTGTACGCATCAGAGACAGTGTCTGCCCACTTTACAACATTTATTTGGTTGTTGTACCAATAATCAAAAAGTTTGACTACCTCTTCTGGGAGGCCAGTTTCTGTCCTCATTTTGTGCCAGAGCACATCATAGGACACCAAATCAAAGGCTTTCGATAGGTCCAAAAAGCATGCGTAGACCGGAGTCTTTCTGTCCGTGTAATATTTAACAGTATGCTTGAGGCACAGTATCGCAGTCTCTGTGGACAGCCCAGCTCGGAAACCAAATTGAGCGTCATTTAACTGCAGATGGCTGTTTAAAATACGATCAAGCAAACTGTCAAACACCTTCGCCACCGTGGCAGCCAATGAGATGGGCCTATAGTTGTGCTTATCAGAGGGATCACCGGTTTTGTTTTTGATTATTGGTACAACCACCGTTTTCATACAATCATCGGGTAAGTACGAATGCCTTACACATAACGTGTAAAACATCGCAAGTACCCTCGGCAGGTGAACACCTGCATGCTGCAGGTGCTCAATACTGAGTCCATCATGTCCCGGGGATTTTCTCCTTGTCATTTGTTTTATAACAGAGTAGACCTCTTTTGCAGTAAATTTTATTGGCAAAAGAGACGACGTGTGGTTCTCAGTACTGAGCACCGGCGGCGCACCGGTGCGGGGTAACGGGTCCACTAGGAAATGAGTTCTAAACACGTTAGCAATCTCACACGGCTCGGTCACGCCATCTACAGTAAGCGGGACAGTAGGTCTCGGATTCAACTTTTTGGTGCTTTTCCAAAAGTTTTTGAAGTTCTGTTTTGCGTGAAGTGACGCAAGAATATCCATTTTAATTTGCTCTGCATTTTTCTGGCACCATTTAAGTTTGGATTTAAATAATCGACGAGACTCTGACATCTTCTCATACATAGGTCCGCTTGACGGCCTACTATGTAGCAACCAGGCTTGAAAATCTAACCGAGCTACCTTGTGAGCAGTGCTAACGTGCCTATTCCAGCCCACTATAGGCTTCCTCATTTTTACACTGTTTTTTAATTCCGACGTAGTCACAGCTGCTTCGCACATAATGTTTACAATAGTTTTGTACATTCGGTCTAAAACTAGTCTGTGATCCGAATTATTGCACATACTGTCACAACATGCAGACATTTCTGATGGAAAGTCGATGAGTCTGAACCCATCGTTACAAATTTTGTGATACTGCTCTACTTGTGCGCAGTCTCTCTCTCCCCATAGTATTTTATTTATAGTTTTATCGCGCTGGAGTAACTGGGGGCTGAATAACAGAAATTTGACAAATTACTTCTACTGGCAAATGGTCAGACCAGACACAGTCATAATGCACCTTCACATCCATCACCGACTGCCATGCGGATTCCGTCACCAGGCAATGGTCAAGCCAGCTGGTGCTACCGTGGGCATCGCTAATGTATGTAAAGGTGCCCGAGTCAATGCCTAATTTTTCGATATCTGCACAAATCCAGTTCTGATCGCGGCAGAACTTCAACATTTCTTTCCCAAATAGCTGTTCAGGGCTAGCATTGAAATCTCCTAATACATATACAGATGCAACTTCAGAGTTATCGATAATAGCACTTATTTCGCTAAGACAGTCGGCAAATTCTATTAGATTTTCGTTAGAGTCCACAGGCATATATACTGAGAACAATAGAAAAGTGCGATCACATGCGACTGCCTTAATAGCCGTTAGACGCGTACTACTACAGGGTATCACCGTTACAGAACTAAATGCACTTTTGCGCCACAATAACGCTACACCGCCGTATGGTCTTCCCCGCACTATGCCGGCAGACGTATCGATGGCTGATTTTCCGGTAAAACCAAAGTCTTGATCAACCGTACCGAGCAGCGGCAAGTCATGAGGGAAAAGCCACGTCTCCTGCAGAGCGATAATGTCTGCTTGCTGGCATAAGATCTTTACATGTTCCATGGAGCGTGTCAGCGATTTACAGTTGAAACTTATAAAACTGCTAGTTGCTGGTTTTATGCTTTGGTTGTAATCCATTTTGTGTTTTGAATAAGTTTTTCCTGTTTCCAAAGTCTATAAATCGTCTAAATGATATCCCTTCTGGCCAGACCTGGTCGTTCATGAATAAATCCAGCTTATGGCGTGGTACAAAAATTTTATACGCATCGTATTCTTTTTGCTGTTTCATTACAACTTTCTCTAAAGTTACACATATTTGGGTTCTTTCCTTAATGTAGTGCGCTATGTCAGTAGGCGACGCCCCTTTGTCAACATTATTTATAAACAGGGGAAGCTTAATATCTGCCGCTCTAAACTTACAATCCGGCGCCGTTGCCGCAATGCCTTTCTTCCCAATAAATCTGTTTTTATACCTATTTCTTTGCATTTCCTTCCATTCATTACTATGGTTCGGCTGTTTCCATTCTCCCGGCGCTTGTACCAACTCCGCAAACGAACGAGTAGGCAAACAGCTGTTGCCAGGCGCTGATAATAACTTGCCCGAGCCAGTATTCGCTTCGTTGTGTATGGTCCGTACCGGTTCCTTACACGTGCCGTCCGAAACCGCGGTGAGCCTCACTGCATCGCGCTCTGAACACCGCTTATCGCTCTCATCCCCCGGTGGCGGAACCGCGGTAGGGGCCTCCACGTGCGCTAATGATTGTATATGCGCAGGCGAGACAGAAGCGTTTACGCACGAAGCGTTTTGCGTCTTCGTTCATCATGCGAACGGCAAAGAAGTGGAATTCCCTTCCGGCGTTTGTATTCCCCGATTCGTATAATTTAGGAATCTTTAAGACGAGAGTGAATAGGCACTATTTGAGCTTGCGTGCCACATCTTCGGCTGCATCGGCACTTACCATCAGGTGAGGTGCAGCCAAACGCACTCAAATTTTTAATTAAAAAAAAAAAACCTTTGGGCACGGAACCCTAAAATCACTCAATCTCGATATCACAGCTGGTATAGTATGAGTCAGGATAATGTGACAAGCACAGTTGATCATTAAATAGCTTTCCGCCGATGAAGCATGGTAGTTCCAAGTCAGTGCCTACACATCAGTCCTATTGTAAACTCCTACATTACCATGGCGGGGGCAGAGATAAGATAATTAGTAAGCTAATATAAGAAACTTGAGGAAAATCTTGTTTAGTTTTAGTGTAGTTCCAGAAGGTGGTTTGTCGCTGTTTGGAGTAGGGTAAGATAGCCTACTATTCTAATGCTTCATCATACCAGCTGACGGACGTCCACTGCTGGACATGGCCTCCCCCAAGGATTTCCATTACGACCGGTTCTGCGCTGCCCGCATCCAGCGGCTTCCCGCGACCTCTAATGCTTAACATTTAGCAACGTGATTGTAAACGTCAAACACGTTAAAGAAACTTCATCATCATCATTTTTTTTTTCTTTTTTTTTTTTATTAAAAATTTGAGTGCGTTTGACTGCAACTCACCTGATGGTAAGTGATGATGCAGTCGAGGATGGTACACGCAAACTCAAATAATGCCTATTCACTCTTGCCTTGAAGATCCCCAAATTATAGGAATCGGGAAACACTGACGCAGGCAAGGAGTTCCACTCCTGCGCTGTACGCATAATAAATGAAGAAGCGTAACGATTCGTGCGAAAAGGTGGAACATCAACAACAAAGGGGTGCAACCCCTCCCTGCGTCTCGTTGACCGACGGTGGCATGGAGCAGGGGGAATGAGGTCGTGAAGTTCTTGCGCGCACTCTCCGAAATGAATTCGATAGAATACCGATAGACAGGCGACTTTGCGGCGATGCTCAAGGCTTTGGAGCTTGTCATTGACTAGCTCGTCGTCACCAATGAGTCTCCGTGCGCGTCGGTCGATGGCGTCCAAGGTATCCAGCTGATAGCGGGCTGATCCATCCCATAAGTGTGAACAGTACTCCATACATGAGCGGACCTGTGCTTGATACAAGGTAAGCAGCTGTCCAGGTGTGAAGTACCGTCTCACCTTAGAGAGAATGCCCAGCTTCATTGCAGCAACTCATCATATCAGCTCTGATACGTCCCCATCGAGGGGCTCGAGCTTACCCTGAAACTTGACTTAGTGCAATTTTGCATTATTATTTTTGGTTTTTGTTAATTTAAAAAAAAGTACAAAACGGATTTTGATAAAAGTTTTATGTTATCAACGTGGCAGCATATCCTATCGAATAAAAAAAGAGTCATGAAAATCGGTTCAAAATCTGCGAAGATATCGAAAAAAATATATACGGTCGAATTGAGAACCTCCTCCTTTTTGGAAATAGGTGAAATATAACAGTGTTTCTTTTTTTATTCACAATTGGTAAGCCCTTGGCGTCATCTCATCTGATGGTAAATGACGATGATGTCGAAGATGGAAGCGGGCTCACCAAGATTCCCAATGGAATGCAGTGGAGAACTGGCTATCTTATTTTCAAGCTGGAACACATCAATGTTGTTAACACTGATGTTTGGCGGTAAGACTAAGATAAGATGGGGGTAGCTAGCCAGGCGGGCTTGGAAAATGCTCTACCACCAACCAAATCAAGTCTTATAAGTTGAACCCACCGGGAATCGAACCTGCGACATCCTGGTGTGAAGCGAATGGACTGACCATTACGCCACGGAGGCGGTTAAAAACGGAGAGGTTTGTTGCACTTGTACAGATATGACATTCCTCCGAGAGGATAATAACTGATAGGACGGACTGTGAAATTAGTGTAATACTAGCTTTTGCCCGCGGCTTCGCTCGCGTGGACATCGTTTTTATGACTGTCTTTGAGGGTGAATGGTGCGCGAGCCGCAAGCAATGGCGATGGTAAAATTCACCCAAAAAAAGTATTTTTTAGTTCCCTCAGGAACTGCATCCGACTATACTATTTTCACGGGATAAAAAGTAGCCTATGTCCTTTCCCGTGACACAGGCTACCTCCATGCCAAATTACGTCAAGATTGGTTGAGGTGTTGAAGCGTGGAAAGGTAACAAACAAACAAACACATTTTCATCACACTAGTGTGTGAGTGTGTATGTTTTACTTCTTCACGCAAAAACTACTGAACGGATCTGGCTAAAATTTGATCTTTTTACGTATAGTGGGCATAGTCGCTATGATTTACATATTAGTTATTACCCGACTGCCTAAAAATGGGTTTTTCAGGTTTGTATGCATGTATGCAGAGATTTGTTACCATAGATGGGTTATGCACTAACAAACCACATTTGAAAATCGAATCCATTTACACACACATTATATAATAGGTACCTACCGAATGCTACTATGAAAAGAGATGCCAATTGGCATCTTTTTTTTTGCTTCACTTTTAGGATGCACGTAACCTATCTACCTCCCCTTATAATATAGCATATCTCTGCATGTATGTCTGTTTTTTCCCTCTGTCGTTGCAGCATTCTCCACTTCAGCCTCTCACGATCTGTTGTCTTTGTCTCCTGGTACGTATGACTACGGTACCATTCATTTACTTGGGTCATAAATTGTTTTTTTTTTTTTATTAAAAATTTGAGTACGTTTGGCTGCACCTCACCTGATGGTAAGTGCCGATGCAGCCGAGGATGTGACACGCAAGCTCAAATAGTGCCTATTCACTCTCGTCTTGAAGATTCCTAAATTGTACGAATCGGGGAATACAGACGCCGGAAGGGAATTCCACTCCTTGGCCGTGTTTCCTGGGGCGCCCTCTTCCTCTTGTTCCTTCGATCTTGCCCTCTGGAACGGCACATCTGATAAAAATATGTCATTACTAGCTTTTTAAACCGTTTGATGGATTTTCGAGTGCGAGGAGTGGGGAATCGTCTTGTCCCCGAAAGTGTCACAGGGTACATTTCAACCCGACTGCTCAAAAAAGAGGAATAATGTTTGTCGGGATTTTAATTATTGGTTAGGTTATTATTCATCAGCATCATATCAGCCGAAGGACTAATTGATACGTAAATGTAGGTAAGTAAAGTACCTAGATTGACCATCCCATGGCTACCCAACTAGATTTGAACCTGGGACATCTGGCATTACTTACTGCTGATGTCCGGTGGCGTTGCCCGCGCATATTCCGTTTTTGGTCATTTCCGTGGCAATTTTCCTAAATCATTTCTTAGCGGATGCCTACGTGATAATTGTTATCTGTATGCCAAATTTCAGCCCGGTCTGTCCCATGGTTTGAGCTGTGTATTGATAGTCAATCAGGACAAACGATTTTATAAGTACACTGGTCGCAAAGAAAACGTATGTCGGTTATAAAAAATGCGATATCTTTTAAAAAAAAATAGCAATTCTGTCACGGTATTTGTGATTTTTGATCAAATTTTATAAAGTGTCAATGTATCTGTAAAAAAAAACTAAATGAAGTTTGTTTCATTCTGAAGCGCAAAGTATCGCTTCAAAGCCGATCTCCTTTCTTGCTGTTTCATATTAAATTCTTTTTGGTTTCCGCTGTTGGTCGTAGTATGGTCGTAGGATTTTTAATTGACAGATTGACAAGTTAGAAAAAAAAGAGATGACGGTGGAATTTTGTTTAATTGATTTTGGGTTGAAATATTAAAATTTTTAGTTATCTCATGGTTATATTTTGAGGTTTTCCGAGGGCCTTTTCACTCCGGCCGCATTTTTGGAATCCCGAGGATATTCCGCTTCTGAAGAGCCTGAGACGGAGCTATAGCGCAAGATACGATAATATACTACGACGTTTTGCCAGCTGCCCCTTTTTTTTGCTGCGCTGCACGGTGCAGAATTTGGTTGAAGAGTAGTTGGATCCCGGGAAGGAGCTGTGCGTTCTGCCGGCCTCCCTTTATTGCTGTGCGGCACGTCCGACTCCTTGCTCCAAGGGAAGTGATTTCTTTTTCATTATTTTAACCGTGTGCGGCCTTCGAGGCCGTGCAATGTCAAGTATAGTTGCTGCCCTGCGGGATTCTGTTTTTCTACAGCAAGTGCTACTTTCAACCTTCAAATTCCTTCACCTCTTTTCATTTTAACGGACTGTAAATTTTAAGTTACTTAAGAGTATTGTGTTCCCTTCTGGTGATACTTACAACCTTGGGATAACTTTGACCCTAAGTAAAATTTATTATTATTTATATCTCACTATTAGGTTTTATCACCTAGGGAAGGTGACGATCGTTGCCTAACCGGCCTACTATTAAAATTAATCTATTTGGTAATCTTTAATTCAGGTAAATTTTGTAAATTTAGGTATACCGTTACATTGAGCTAATTTATGTAAAAACTTTCCTACATCGTCATCTCGTTATCTTTTTAGTATGTTTTACCCGTTTCTTTTACTTTAAATTGTTTATTATATTAAAGGTATTCTGGTTTACCCTAAAATTATTTTTCTTTAAAACTCCGTTTAGGCCTTGATTCAAATTCCACGTATCATATGTGGCAAAGGGTATTTTAACCCAGTTTATTTATTTTTGCTACAATTCCCAATAAATAAAGGAGTAAAACCTTTTTCACCGTCGCATCTCGGCATCAACATCAAAGGCGAGTACATACCCCACCTCCGAATCACTGACGATATCGTGGTCATGGCTGAGACTGTAGAAGAACTAAGCACAATGCTCGATGGCCTAAGTAAAGTATCTCAAAAAGTGGGTTTAAAAATGAACATGGACAAGACAAAAATAATGTTAAATGTCCGTGTCGCACCCTCCCCTCAAAAGGTGGGAGACTCTACACTGGAAGTTGTTGACGAATATGTACACCTGGGACAAACAGTCCAGCTAGGTAGGTCCAACTTCAAGAAAGAGATCAATCGATGAATCCAACTCGGCTGGGCAGCGTTCGGGAAGCTTCGCAGTATCTTCACGTCCCAAATACTGCAGTTTCTCAAGACTGAGGTATTTTACCATTGTGTGTTGCCAGTGATGACTTACAGAACTGAGACATGGTCGTTTACTATGGGCCTCATAAGAAGGCTCAAGGTCACCCAAAGGGCAAGGAGCGAGCCATGAATTTCCCCACGCGATCGAATCAGAAATGAGGAGATCCGCAGGAGAACCAAAGTAACCGAAATAGCTCACACAATCGCTAAACTGAAGTGGCAGTGGGCAGGGCACATAGCTCGAGCGATGGCCGTTGGGGCAGTAAAGTTCTCAAGTGGCGACCGCGCACCAGAAAACGTAGCGTACGCAGGCCTCCCACGCGGTGAACCGACGACCTGGTGAATATCGCGGGAAGTCACTGGATGCGAGCAGCGCAGGACCGGTCATCGTGGATATCCTTGGGCTATCCTTGGCCTTGCTGGGCAGCAGTGGACGTTTTTCGACTGACATGATGATGATGATGAAAACCTTTTTATTCCTGGTGATTGTATTATAACCATTAAAAAAATTCGAGCGAGACCTACAGTACTCGCATATGATGTGTAACATGTGACAAAATACTTTAGGTTAGTTAGATTTGATGACGATACTGTACCTGGGTGGCGGATCTGACAGTAACGAAAAAAACCGACCAAGTGCGAGTCGGACTCTCGTAAAGTAGAATTCCGCGCTTTCGCGACTTCCTGTTACACATTTCCGTCCCATGTTACACATTTCCGTCCCATTTCACGAAATCACTCCCACAAATTGCAGGAAAGCGAGAGCAAAGATGTTACACATCAATAAAAAATAAAGACGATTTTCAAAATTTGCACATCAAATTTGGAACCATTTGTGTTACTTTTGTGTCACAAATTCATAATTCTGATCAAATTCAGTTAAAACATGTCACTAACCCCTGAAGAGTGTACCAGAATTTAGACAATGCTTGAAGACGTGCGCAGTCAGTGTTATCAGCGAGAACTGTTGGTGTGTCGCTATCAACCGTTCAAAGAGTGTTCCAGCGATTTGAAGAGACTAGATCCAATATTCCCAGACCAAGAACAGGCCGAACATGGTGCACGACAGCGCGGGATTAACAATATTAAAAAATCTATTTCAAACAGCTGTTTAAGTCAAAAATCACCTTTTACGTGCTGGAGGGAGCAATCCGAGCACGTGTACATTGAGGCGGCGACTTGCTGAAGCAAACATGAAGTTATTTAGACCCGCCAATAGTCCAAAACTCGAAAGGCAGCTTCAAAATTCAAGGCTGAGTTACGCCAGAGAACACATGAATTGGCCTCAAGAGAATTGTTTTCGAACGAGTCGAGATTCATGCTATACAAGCACTATGGGAGGCAAATACTCTACAGAAGACCAGGAGAGCGCTATAACCAAGCTTGCACTGAAGAAAAAGTGACATACGGCGGAGGCTTCATATACGTGTGGGTTGGAATTTCTTCCGAAAGCCGCACTGAGCTAGTGGTGATCGAAAATGGAACTTTAACTGCAGAGAGATACGTGAATCTTAAATGAGTATGTTGGCCCAGTTTCAGTAAACATGGGCGAGAAAGCCATCTTTATGCAAGATAACGCTCGTCCCCATACAGATCGGATAGTGTTTGACTACCTTGATGATGTCGCTATCACACGCATGGAGTGGCCAGCACGTAACTATTTAGTAATCTGTGCCAGCACGCAGCCCAGACTTGAACCCCATCGAGCATGCCTGGGATAAACTGGGACGACGTGTACGCCAGCGGAATTCCCCTCCAATCACGCTTCGTGAACTGAAAGAAGCAATGACAGAGGAATGGGAGAATATTCCTTAGCATCGGCTCAGAAATCTGGTGGAAAGCATGCCAAACCGTGTAACAGCTGTTTTATTTAATAGCTCGTGGTGGTAACACAAAATACCGAAATGTGTGAACACTTTTATCTAACCTAATTTTATTCAAAATAAATTTTATAATCTTGAACTTTTATGACTTTATTTTTATTTAAGCACTATAAATTTGTCTACAGTCATTATTTCATAAAGCTATAGTTACAATATTTTGGAAGTAATTGAGGTTTATGTTACAGACCTGTTATCTTTGCTGCGAGTGCATAACACACACACACACACATATACACACACATACACACACGCATACACATACACACACACACACACACACACAACACACTCACACATACACTACATACCGATTAATCACGACATACATACATGGCAACCAATATTTTATTCGCAGCAACTAATGCAGGTTTTCAGTTCATACTATCTGATCTATTTTATTATTTTTATAATCGCAAAATCTATTTATTGACGCCAAATACTGAGCACAAAAACCAGACAGTATGAACTGAAAACATGTATTAGTTGCTACGAATAAAATATTGGTTGCCATGTATGTATGTGGTGATTAATCGGCATGTGCGTGTTTGTGTTTGGGTGTATGTGTGTGTGTGGGTGTGCGTGTGTGCGTGTTTGTAGGGTGTGTGTGTGTGTGTTATGACGACATGAGGACGATCGTTAAACCATTGACCGTTCATTTACGAAACGTAACTTCAGTGAGTTTTCTAGTTTCAGAAAAAGCAGCAATGGGCAACATATGTGAAAAAGATGATAAGTGCCTCGGAAACCCTATCACGGGACTAACTGACAAAGATATCCATAATCTCCAGAAATCTTTTGCGCCAATATACGCAAAGGCCTATGAAAATGGATACGAGTTATTTTTAAGGTAAGTATTGTATAAATTCAAAGTATTGACATACCCGCAAAATTTAAGTCAGTGCTTTTCAAAAGTAGGTTGAAACTTATTAACTAATAAATTGTGCGTAAGTGTGCGTATTGTGTTACTTATTGTCAAAACATCAAGAAAATTTGTAAATAAATTATTTTTTGAAGAGATTTTAAAATATGTAACAAACATATTGCAACTGGTCTGAGTCCGTAGACACGTAGAGTGGAGGGCAGCGTAGAAGCAGACAAACTGGCTCAAATGAGTTCACCTATTATAAAACAAAGTATCTATATAATTATATAAAAATCTCCACTTGTCTGTTGCTTTCCGGGAACCTGAAAAAAAAATCCGTGTCTGTTTCCGTCCAGCAGGCGTAGCATGAGGTCATAGACATATGTCGCGCTCGACAAGAGAAAATTATCTCTTTCTACGGGCTTTGTCGCGTGTGCGAGCATGCCGTTACAGGTAGAGAGTGTGTAGAGTAAAAAGTCGCGGCGACATAGATATTATAGGCGACAAATCTGTTTATGATTTTGTTTTGTTGTTTGCAAATTGTTTGGTTTGTATTTCCCAAAAAAGAAACCGAGATATGAAAGTTTGCTTGATTAAGTAATAATTTGACACGAAAACAACTGTTATTGTTTGTGAGGTGGGCAAACGTAGTGATTATATGCTCTTTGGAGGTGAGGGGACTGTCTGGCTCCGTTGGTTTTCGTGCAAGTTTCTGAGATTTAATCAAAGGAAAAAGTAAGTACCTAATTTGTTATTTGATGATAAAACAATAATAAAACACAAAAAAATCTATAAACAGTCGCTAGAAGTTTGTCGATACCTCAAGGGGGTGCCGACATATATGTCTTCAATCAAACGTCAAAATTAGCCTATTCCGGTGCGTTCATGCTCGTCACGAGATAAAAATATCTACACACTCCCTACAAATGACAGATGAGAGCGCCACCAGTCTTATCTCGCGAGGGCCATGCTCGGTATCGAGATACAACCGTTTTGTCGCGCTTCGAAGTCTACATTTGACATTAGCGGGTAGACAAAATGGACCTCATGCTACGCCTGCAGAACCTTTCTGTTGCATTCCGACTGCCGGACAATAGCCTGTCTGTTAACAGATAGCGGGGTGAGGCGTAATTACAGCATAACAGCTAATAGGATCTCGTGTCACGGTGTTTGTGTTCGTACTCCTCCGAAACGGCTCGACCGATTTCCATGAATTTTTTTATGTGTATATTTGGTAGGTATGGGAATAGGTCGTAAAGTATATTTTATTATGGCAAAACAACGTTTGCCGGGTCAGCTAGTTTCCTAATAAAATGATTACTGTTTACCCTACTTAAACCAAGTGCCTTAAAATCGACATCTACAGATTTCTGAAAGCCAGGGGGGCTAAACTAAGTAAATTATCTAAAACATATCCACAGAATTCTCAAAGCCGAGCCAGAACTCAAGAATTCCTTCGTGTTCCTGAAAAACGATGAGGAAGAGAACTATAAATGCAATCATTATCTGCGCGCGCACACGGTCTTCCTGCTGACTGCACTCAACACGCTCATCAACAACCTGCACCATCCGGAGATGGTCATCGTCATGCTGCATTGGCTCGGAGGGGAGCATAAGCACCACAGAGTGTCCAAGAAATTCTTTGTTGTGAGTACTTTTTTTATTTTTAATCGGTCCCTGTGAAATCATTACACTTAATCTAAATATATATGATGATGATGGTCCTAGCCGTTTTCGGCTACAGCGACCGCAGCGTTGTCCGGCTCAGCTGCAAGCGTCCCGCTGCTCCGCCTTCTCGTGCGCCCGCATGTGGCTGTTGTAGCCAATCTTCGCTCGGAACGTGCGGTCACACTTGGGGCACGTCAGGACACCGTTGCTGTAATTGTAGTGGATAGCCGCAGGTGGTCGGGCTTTTATTTCATCCCTTTTGGTGTTATATTGGGTTTTGCGCGTGTCTTCAAAGGAGGCTACGTTGTGTGTTACCAGCTGCCTCCATTTAGGGCGATCTTCGGCAAGCGCTTCCCAGTCCAGGTGATTCAGTTTGCACCTTTTCATATGCCTCTTCAACACGTCTTTGTACCGCAAGAGTTGTCCGCCTTGCTTACGTTTGCCCTCTCGAAGTTCACTATAAAAGATGCGCTTCGCAACCCTCGTGTCCGGCATGCGTGACAGATGTCCACACCAGCGTAATTGTCTTCGCATAATATATGCCTCTATGCCATAGATGTTGGCACGGCGTAAGACTTCTGTGTGTCTGATGTGGTCGGACCAATGGATACCCATAATGTCACGAAGGCAGTTCTTGGTTCAGTTGCCGGGGTTCCTTTCCAGTAGAATTTATATCCGCCACCTTGTTCTACAAGCTCTCCCTCGTCAGCCAAGTGGGTCTCGCTCAGTGCAGCTATATCCACATTGTAGCGTTTGAGTTCTCGAGCTACGACAGCAGTTTTTCTCTCTAGGCAAATATATATATAAGGTGACTGACTGACTGACATAGTGATCTATCAACGCACAGCCTAAACCACTGGACGGATCGGGCTGAAATTTGGCATGCAGGTAGATTTTATGACGTAGGCATCCCTTAAGAAAGAATTTTGGGAAATTCCCACGGGAACCGCAAAAATCGGGATCTGCGCGGGCGAAACTGCGGGCATCCACTAGTCAATATATATTATACTAGCTGTCCACTAGCACCACTACCACTACCATTACCACTACACTACCACTACACTAAACTGCTTTTTGTAGATATTACAAGAATTTTTAGGTCTTTTTTACACCTTTGGTTACATTATTCAAGTTTTAGTAAGGATCCCTATTTTTTTAAAATGTAATATAGCCTATAAGCAACCGCGAATAGTGTAGCTTCCCAACGGTGAAAGAATGTTTCCATCGGTCCAGTAGTTTCGGAGCCTATTCAAAACAAACAAACAAACAACCAAATCTTTCCACTTTATAATATTAGTATAAAAATAAAGTGTATACAATGTGCGTGCCGCTAAAACTCAGGAACGAATCCTGGTACGATTAAAGGAGTTATGTGGTGTGGTAGCCCTCTATTCCCCATCCATGAAAAAGGTTCCCGTTTTTACCTGAAGGGCGTGCTTTTGAAGACATAAGGGCTAGAAGTTTCGCCCTCTAGAAATTTCTAGAACATTGCAGAGTATTATTTAGTATTATTTCGATATATAAAATTTTAGCTACTCTGCTAACTTCGCACGAGATAGAGTCGTTTCTGAGTTTTAGCGGCACGGACATTGTATACACTTCATTTTTATACTAATATTATAAAGTGGAAAGTATTATTATTATTATTATCAGTATTCGAGAGCATTCCACGACAACATCCAAGATCATTGTGGAACATTCCACAACACTCTCGAATGTTGTGGAATGTGATGGTTTGCTGTGGACCATTCGACGCCTTTTTTGTATGGGTGGGACCACCCATAGGGTAGGGTTATATATAACAAGATCCGTTGCGGGTTTAAACGTATCATATCAACTCCCTGAACGAAGCCGCGTACCCCAAATGGACAAATCACACAAGGTCATCTAGCCCCAAACTAGGATTCCTTGTACTATGAAAACCAGAGACCGATACACATACTCATATATCCTTAAATACTTATAGTCGAACACCCAGAAATAGAAAAAAACAAAACTGTTCGTCGCATGAAAGTATGGAATCGAATCCACGACCTTCGGCACAGCAGGCACGAGCGCTCACCATCCGGACCAGCGATCTCATGTTGTTGTCGCATTGGCCTACAACCCTTCTAGGATAAGGAATACACCAAAATCCAACCTTTCATAGGGTCTCTGTTAGGCGCAAGAAGGTTTGAACCTGAAATTTCAACGGTCTCCTGCAGCCCCGTCCTGTCTCCACACATATCAACACATCGTCTCTGCAGGCAGGAGCACTGACATCCGGATCAGCGATCTTATGTTGTTGTCTCATTGGCCTACAACCCATTTAGGATAAGGAATACACCAAAATCCAACCTTTTAATAGGGTCTCTGTTAGGCGCAAGAAGGGTTGAACCTGAAAATTCAGCGGTCTTCTGCAGCCCCGTCCTGTCTCCACACATATCAACTCGTCGTTCCTGCAGGCAGGAGCACTCACCACCGGACCAGCGATCTCATGTTGTCGCATTGGTCTGTAACCCATCTAGGATAAGGAATACTCCAAAATCCAAGGTCTTTGTAAGTCGCAAGTAGGGTTGAACCTAAAAATGCGGTGGTCTCCTGTAGGAGACCTGTAGGCTCCGACCTGTCTTCACACGAATCAACTCGTCGTTCTTGCGGGCTCAGAAGGGTGACCTAAGAGAAAATTTATAAGTTACATTGATTCATAATAAATTTCCTTTTTCACTATTTCACTTCCAGGTCCAGAGAGCTGTTCTGGAAGATTATCTGAAAAACGACCGAAAACTGTCCCACTCTATTCTGGCTTCTTGGGGGACATTCGCAGACTTCGCTGTTTTACACATTTTGTCCAAAATGAATAACTAATGCTATTCAAATTTTATCAACGTTCTCAATAAACTGTGTCGTAAACGTATATAAAATCTGTTTTATTTCGTTTTTGACGTGATAACGTCTTATAAATCGATGAACACGGGCCGCATATAGTATTTTAGGACCTCTACTTTTTAATCTCTATATTAATGACCTTCCTAACGTGACTAAATATGATTGCACTCTATTTGCCGACGATGTGTCTATTGTTGTAACTTCTAATAAAATTATTGACATACAAACCTATAAATATGACATCATAAATACTATTATTTTAATCGTTGACTGGCTGTATAGTAATAATTTACAATTGAATTTAAATAAGACAAACTACATGCAATTTGTTAAACACCGTGAAAATGTTGACAAGATAAGTTTGATATACAATGGACACTATCTTCAACAAACACATGAAAGTAAATTCTTGAGACTAATTTTGGATGATTTATGTAATTGGAAGTCACATAGAGAGAGCGTTTGTAACAAGATAAATGTTTTAAGTAGACTTCGTAGAGTAACTTCTGTAAATGTCTTTCTGTCTGCATATTATGGCTTTGTTCATTCTGTACTCGCTTATGGCCTTTTGTTGTGGGGCAACAGTACTGATTCTCCTATGGTTTTCATAGCGCAGAAAAAGTGCGTTAGGGCTATGTGCGGAGTAGAACCAGATGAGCCAGGCAGACCTCTTTTTAAAAAGTTGGGCTTATTATAGGGTTTGTACCCGGGAATTCTCGTCCCGGGAATTCCCGGGAAATCGGTTGGTTTCGTTCCCGGGAAATTCAGCTCGAGAAAAGTAGAGACATCGAGAAGTTGAAATTAAAGTTATCTTCTGGTTTTTTTTACGCTTTCTTTATAAATGCGAGGCGGCGGCGGCATCCTTTGACAGCGCGGCACGTGTCTGTCGGTATCCTTTGTTTTTACCAACAAACGCAAGCGCCCGCGCGGCCGTTTCGTTAATTCGTGTTTCAACTCCCGCCGTGTTCGGATCGGATTATAAAGCCGTTTCAACTCCCGCCGTGTTCGGATCGGATTATAAAGCCGTTTCAACTCCCGCCGTGTTCGGATCGGATTATAAAGCCGGGACAGTGTATTCAGTGACGCACGCGTAATATAATTGCAGAGTTATTTCTTATTTAAAAAGTATTATTGACTGCAATAGTTCAAGTGTTTGTTTTGTATTACTTACCAAAATATATTTTTAAAATTTGAATAGGTATTTCAAAGAAATGAAACTTCTGTTCTTTTTTTTATAAAAATAGATAATTGAGTGCATTAATATTAACCAATTTCATTAGTTGCAATAATTACACAAAAGGCTAAAGTCCAAAATTTATTATTATTATTAAAGATTGTTTTAATTTTATCATTATTAATAACACATTTAAATTAAACACTCTGTTTATTATTTAAACAAAAAATTTAGACGTAAATATATTCTTTTCTCGATAACCCGAGAAAACCCGAGAAATCGGGCTCGAGAATTCTCGAGACCCGAGAACTGAAAAACCTCGAGAAATCGCAAACCCTAGCTTATTATCACCTCCATCTATGTACATATATACCATAGGTAATTTTGTTAAATCAAACAATCATTTATTTCTTAAAGCAGGAGACATTCATTCCCGTAATATTAGAAATCCAGATCGATTGGTTTATGAAGTGAGACCTTAGACCTCAATGTACCAAAAAAATTGTCATGCAATGTGTGTCAAAGTATATAATGCACTTCCAAGTGAAATAAAAATCTTACCACAACCACGCTTTCGTAAAAACCTCAAAAAATGGCTAAAGGAAAAAATATTCTATTCAATCAAAGAATTACTTGAACCAAACACTTGATTATTCTGTTGATGTCAAATCATGATAAGAATACGATTTTCATTTTGTTTTTTATATGAATGCCAAATTTATATTTATTTATTTTCCTTAAATTTTTGTATGTCGTACTAATGACTAAATGTGGTGAACCTCACTATGTTTTGTAAGATCTATTGTATTTACCACATTTACTGCAATAAAATATCTTTATCTTTATCATACACGAATAAAAAACGGTAATTTAAAAAAGAAAGTAGTCTGTCTAGTCAATAGATTGGAGTAATCTGCAATGTAATATAGGTATGTGCTCTTAATTCACTAAGTCTACATATCTAGAATGGGTCCCGACTGCTACAATTTTTCTTGTATTTAATAATATTGTTAAAAATATGCACAATGAGCTGTGCATATAATGTACCTAACCTACCCCTATTAGTCGAATGCCCGTTTGCACTAAACTTCTTAAAGCGCCTAAAGACTATTTATGTAAGGTCTAAATTGACATTTTTGGTATGAATTTGGCGCTTATAAGCATCGCCTTAGCACCATTGCTGACGACTAATATGACTAATATGACGACTTTCTTGTTTTAGGGTTTTATCATTTCTAAATTACACAGAAACGAACTCAGGTTTTTTATTTTTTAAACTACCGTTTTTTATTTTATTAATTTTTAATTTTTTTATTATTGAATAATATTAAAAGCGTCGGTGGCTCAACCGGTAACGACTCGGTCCATCTAACCAGAGGTACCGGGTTCAAATCTGGACGGCCAATGTACCAATGAGTTTTTCAAAAACTTACGTACATATACTTACCGATTGCTTTAACGGAAACTTGAAGGAAAAACATCGTGAGGAAACCTGCACACGCCTGCGAAGAAACTCGAAGGTTGTGTGTGAAGTCGACCAACCCGTACTGGGCCCGCGTGGTCGACTAAGGCCTAATCGCCCTGATTCAGGGTAGGCTCGAGCCCCTCGGTGGGGACGTATATGAGCTGTTATAATAATTATTGAATGAGTTTTTATAGTAACCTAGGTTACGCAGGTTATTAACTTATCAGTTGATACAAATATTCTCGTAAACGTTTAAAGAATTCTGATCGTGTAGCCGATTCAAATTTTTATTAGGATCAAGTGTACAGATGACCAAACCAGCTAATGTTTTAACTCGACTGAGAGCTACATGTGCTTGACTTTTAGCAAATATATGTGAGCCGAGGTCTACAACCGCCTGATCGAGTGTAGTACTACGCTAGTACTCTTTATTGTACTGTGGTAGTACCCCGAAGTATGTGGACAGTTACAGCCCAACTCAGGATTGAGGGCAACATCCTGCGTTAAATTTTTCCTTGTCCTCGAAGTGCATCAAAATCAATCGTACATGGTTCAATCCGTACACCAACTCCTGGTTGATTATTTTTTATTGTGCGTTCGTCGAACTAAACAAACACCGCTTGCGGTAATTCTCCAGAAAATCTGCATTTTTTTGTTTTGATATACCCAGTGTCAATCATCTTAGAGCGTGCCAAACATTTGAATTTGGCGCCAAAAATACGCCATTTTGTTTTAAGCTATTGCATAGCTTCTATCGCGGGCCTTGAGCGCGGGGACCGAATCACAGATTACTAATTAGTTACTACGTAACAGATACTTCACTCAGTAGTAAATTTCCAATACCTACTGCTATAATAGCCTACTCCATCGCGTCAGCAACCGCAGTGCTTGCTTCACACCGCGCGATCGCAGGGCTGCCTCTTCGATAAAATTAAATTAACATAACTTTTTGTGTCTATGTTATTGAGAACTGTGAATATGTTTTGACTTATAGGTGGTAGTTTAAAATTGTATCATTTATCTATTTATTTATTAATTCTCGTGTCACAGTGTTAGTAATCATACTTCTCCGAAACGGCTAGACCGATTTTTATGAAATTTTGTGTGCATATCGGGTAGGCCTGAGAATAGGTTCTTATCTATTTTTCACACCCCTACGCGGGCGAAGCCGCGGGCAACATATATTTTTTTTATAAATTGGTTTTTATATTTTTTTTATCATTTGAAAATCGGTCTGTAAGTTCAGTTTCCACATACTATTTAAAACGTTTATTTCAACAACTTCTAGCAACTTTAGACCTATGGTCTCCGTACAATTTTTAGTTTGTATAGTGATATACAATCGAAATAACAAAAAAAAAATGTAAGAAAAAGTCATCTCCGGAGTACATACTCCAGGACCTATCATTTTTTTTATTCTTTAACACGCAATTTTTATTTTCTCTAAAATTGAGATCACAGTTCTTAAGAGCGCTTTGCTCTATCTCTTATAATTTAGAAATTCCTCATAGAAAAAATTCACCATGTATATTTTTTACAAATTGCATAAAACCGAATCACAAGCACAGATTACTAAATAGTTATGTCAAAGTTTTTGTGTGCGCTAACAGCACGACAAGTTGAGACAGGTCGCCGCGCCTGCGACTATATTATCACAATTTTATTTTAATAAAAATAGCTTTTTAAACGTTGTTAAAATAGTGTTTAAGGTAAGTATGACGTTTCTATGTAACAAAAAAATGAAAATCTGTGTCTGAAAGGCAAGCTAATACCACAGTGTAATAAAGAGTACTAGCTATTGCTTAGTATACCTAGTATTAAAAATAATTTTAAAACGACAAAAAATAGTAATAGTTTATCACTTACCTTTCTTCATTGACAGGTAAATGGAAAAATTTTAGGTGTTTATCTCTTCTTTTGCTTGATTTGCACCCATCTACAGCACATAAGGCACCAGACGGCATCGTAGGTACGCGTACGAACGAACAAAACGATTTAAATTAAACTACGTGCGTGCGCCTCGTTTGTGAAAACCGCACTGAATTGGGTCCGCAAACGGCCCGAGAACGCTCGGCCGGGCGGTAGGTAATTATAGCGCGCAAATACATGGAGTGACGGAGGCCTGACCGAATCCCGAAATTCCGTAACGAAAAACCTCACGCTCCCCACTCCGACGGGCACGGAGGTGTGGCTTGAAGGCCGTGCATCGTCTAACGTCGTTTCAGTTCGGCAGTCTTCGACACGGCGTTGTGTGCGTGCGATTAGACGTATTGTACGACTCTACGAAACTCGCACGAATCGAGACGAGCTGCTCCGAAATCGGACGAATACATAAGCAGCTGTTTATGAGAAAGTATATAGGTGTATAGGTATTTATGTACAACAGTGAATAGCTGTACTTGTAAAATTTGTGTACAAAGTGTTTTTGTTTACCAACGATATCGGTTGCCAAGGCAACAATATCGGTTGCTAAAACAATTAAAACAAACATACCTATAACATAAAAAAGATTTGATCATTTTTGGAGAATAATAAAACTCTTTTCATAAACTGTATATACCTCCTAGGAATCTTCAAGACGAGAGTGAATAGGCACTATTTGAGCTTGCGTGTTACATCCTCGGCTGCATCAGCACTTACCATCAGGTGAGGTGCAGCCAAACGCACTCAAATTTTTAATAAAAAAAAATAAATAAAAAGATTTGATTATTTTCTGAAGACTAAGTATTTAATTTTACATTCAAACATATATTGATGGAGCTAAAGAAGTTTTACTTCAGTCGTGTGGTCTAAAGCACACTCGTATTTTTTAGCTATTGTAAGTAATAGCTTTTATCGCGGGCTTTGAGGGGACTGAAAAAAACCTGACATCCCAAAAAAAAATATATTGAGTTCTAAAAAACTTACAGTGCCATCTATCTATCCATCATGATGATGGTGATGGTGGTGGTGATGGTGGTTGCGATGGTGGTCGCGATGGTGGTCGCGATGGTGGTCGCGATGGTGGTCGCGATGGTGGTCGCAATGATGGTCGCGATGGTGATCGCAATGGTGCTCGTGATGGTGGTCGCGATGGTGGTCGCGATGGTAAATAATTATAATTGCATAAGTTGATAAAAAATGCTATGCAATAGCTTTACCGCGGCAGTCCCCGAGTGCCACACGTCTTTTTTTTATTATTTTGATATACCCAGTGTCACTCTCACCGTAAATACGAATCTAACGACACCTCTCAAGCTAAAATTAGCCGTTCAGGCCGCAGAGCGTGCCAAACAATTATACATACATACATACTTTCGAAAAAAAACCCTCCTTCTGGCACAGTCGGGTAATAAAAAGTGTGACATCGTTGTAGCGTTGACACCTGAGTGTCACACGGTCACGTTCTCCCTGTCACGTTACGCTTGAGCCAAGCGACTTAGTTTATGCTATATTTTATTCTGTACTTCTACTTGTGCTTGGACGAACGAACGGACGGACGAACCATTAAACTGAAGCGTTTCTTATATCTAACATCAGTGTGTCAATGGATTAAAAGTACTAGGCTTCTAGGAGCTTACAAGAGGTGTTCCAATAATACGGTCGATTCTCTGTGAGGATTTGAGGAAACACAAAAGTCCATTTTCTTTTCTTGTATTTTTGACGTGATAGACTTGGTATTGGACTTAGACTTGGACAGGGACTTGGACGTGTACTTTGACGGGTACTTGGGCGGGCACTTGGATGTGCACTTGGACGGGGAATCGGATGAGTACTCGGACGGGGACTTGGACGGGTACTCGTTATCACGTAAAATTATCGTCCGTAAACCATTTTTACAGACAACTGGTTGATTTTTTCTAATATGTGTAGATAGAACCGTGAACAATCTTCAAGAATGAACCCTTCCTGGAGGGAACCCTAAATATTGAATTATAACAAACTTTACAAAATTGGGGAACATTCCAGAATTTTAAAAAATAAGTAAAACTGCAATGTAAGATTTCTGAAAAATTAATGGCCTAATACCCAGGAATCGAACGGGCAATATGTGAAAAATTTTAAAATTGAAGACGGAATCAATTCATTTCATTAAAATTAATAGCTTTATGTAACTTGCGATGTTTGTAAGTATGCACTAGCTCTTTCCCGCGGCTTCGCTCGCGTGGGCAACGTTTTTGTGATTGTCTTTGAGGATGAGTGGTCTCTGTGAAAAAAATCACAACAATCCGTTGCTCCGTTGGTAAGCCTTTAGCATCATCTCACCTGATGGTAAGTGACGATGATGCCGAAGATGGAAGCGGGCTTACCAAGATTCCCCAACTGACTATCTTATCTTCAAGCCGGAACACATCAATGTTGTTAACACTGATGTTTGGCGGCAAGACTTAGATAAGATGGTGGTAGCTAGCCAGGCGGGCTTAGAAAATGCCCTACCGCTAACCAAACCGAGTCTTACAAGTTGACCCCACCGGGAATCGAACCTGCGACCTTCTGGTGTGAAGCGAATGGACTAGCCATTACGCCACGGAGGATGTTACGTATATAAAACTTTTAAAAAAAGACGTGTGGCACTCGGGGACTGCCGCGGTAAAGCTATTGCATAGCATTTTTATCAACTTATGCAATTATAATTATTTATTTATTTTTTATTTATGCAGTATTTACCAGTACCATATATAGTCCTTGGGGCGCGGGATGTTTATGTAGTTATCATCAATCGCCTTCATCAATCGCCATCGTCAATCGTCATCGTCAATCGCCATCGTCAAACGCCATCGTCAATCGCCATCGTCAATAGCCATTGTCAATCGCCATCGTAAATCGCCATCGTCAATCGCCATCCTCAATCGCCATTATCAATCGCCATCATCAATCGCCATCATCAATCGCCATAGCCATCGCCATCGCCATCGTCATCGTCATCGCCATCGCCATCGTCATCGTCATCGTCATCGCCATCGTCATCGTCATCATCATCTGTAAGTTTTTTAGAACTCAATATATAATTTTATTTGCGGTGTCAGGTTTTATTTTCGTTACGAAATTTCTTGATTCGGTCCCCTCAAAGCCCGCGATAAAAGCTATTCAATAGCTTCAAATTTTTTCAGTTATCTCAGCAACTGTATGCTGTTTTGACGGGATAAAAAGTAGCCTATGTCCTTTTCCGTGACACAGGCTACTTGCATGCCAAATTTTGTCAAAATTGGTTTGAAGCGTGAAGAGGTAACAAACAATGAAACACATTTTCACATTTATTATATTAATAAGGATGTATGTTTAAGGACAAATTTTGAAATCTATTTTAGAACGACTTCCAAAGCTCCGATTGAGCTGAAATTTGGTATGAAGCCGCCTTCCCGGTTTCGATAGATACTCTTGGTATTTTTAAGTTTATCTGATAATGAACTTTGGCGGTGGAATGAAGGCTTCAGGATCATCTTTTATTTTCAATAGAATCTAAGAGAATATACTGTGTCGCCTTTTAAAATTTGGAAACGAGTACTATATACAGGGTGACTTTTAATTAGTTCTTGAAAACAAAAAGTATGCATGTACTTGTGATTACAAACAACTTTCCCAAAGAAACTATAATTATGTCAAATCAGACAAATAAATTTTTGGTCCTCGATACATAAAATAAGTTATCAAATCAGCATCAAGTTTCATGAGTAGAAGCACCAGTTAAAATAGTTTCAGCTAATTTTGTTACACCTTATATACGTCCCCACCGTGGGGCTCGAGCCTACCCTGAATTAGGGTGGTCGGGCCTTAGTCGACCACGCGGGCCCAGTGCGGGTTGGTCAAATTCACACACAACCTTCGAGTTTCTTCGCAGATGTGTGCAGGTTTCCTCACGATGTTTTTCCTTCACCGTAAGAGCGTCGGAGAGTATTTACCTCTGGATTAAAACCTTTCTTCGTCTTGGGCGGCTTGAACCCCTCGCTTTACTCAAGACTCTAGGTACATAAATCTCGGGAGTTATCTTGAGTACCCCGTTACGCTCCAATATGCCGCCCGTGACACTGCTTTATCAACCGACTTAAAAAAGGAGGAGGTTCTCAATTCGTCTGTATGTTGTTTTTTTTACTTTATTATACCAGTTGTACCACATAATACTATTTGTCTTAGGTTTTTTCTTGTAATTTACATATCTATATATATAGGGTGACTTTTAATTACTTCTTGATAGCAAAGGATATGAATCTACTCGTGATTACAAACAACTTTCCTAAAGAAACTATATGTCAAATAAGAAAAAAAAATTTGGTCCTTTATACATTTTTGCCGATTTGATTTGGTCCAGCCGTTCTCGAGTTATAAATGGTGTAACTAACACGACTTTCTTTGATACAGGTTGACTTTTAATTAGTTCTTAACAACAAACGATATAATCTACTCGTGACTTACAGACAACTATCCCAAAGAAACTATAATTATGTCAAATCAGACAAATAAATTTTTGGTCCTCGATACATAAAATAAGTTATCAAATCAGCAAAAATGTATAAAGGACCAAAAACTTTTTTCATATAGTTTCTTTGGGATAGTTGTCTGTAAGTCACGAGTAGATTATATCGTTTGTTGTTAAGAACTAATTAAAAGTCAACCTGTATCAAAGAAAGTCGTGTTAGTTACACCATTTATAACTCGAGAACGGCTGGACCAAATCAAATCGGCAAAAATGTATAAAGGACCAATTTTTTTTTTCTTATTTGACATATAGTTTCTTTAGGAAAGTTGTTTGTAATCACGAGTAGATTCATATCCTTTGCTATCAAGAAGTAATTAAAAGTCACCCTATATATATAGATATGTAAATTACAAGAAAAAACCTAAGACAAATAGTATTATGTGGTACAACTGGTATAATAAAGTAAAAAAAACAACATACAGACGAATTGAGAACCTCCTCCTTTTTTAAGTCGGTTGATAAAGCAGTGTCACGGGCGGCATATTGGAGCGTAACGGGGTACTCAAGATAACTCCCGAGATTTATGTACCTAGAGTCTTGAGTAAAGCGAGGGGTTCAAGCCGCCCAAGACGAAGAAAGGTTTTAATCCAGAGGTAAATACTCTCCGACGCTCTTACGGTGAAGGAAAAACATCGTGAGGAAACCTGCACACATCTGCGAAGAAACTCGAAGGTTGTGTGTGAATTTGACCAACCCGCACTGGGCCCGCGTGGTCGACTAAGGCCCGACCACCCTAATTCAGGGTAGGCTCGAGCCCCACGGTGGGGACGTATATAAGGTGTAACAAAATTAGCTGAAACTATTTTAACTGGTGCTTCTACTCATGAAACTGAACAACTTTCCCAATGGAACCCATAGTCAAATCGCAAATAAAAAATTGGCTCTCCCATACTAACTCGATCAGCTGATCAGCCAACTTAGTATGGGAAGTTCATTTTTTTTTTGATTTGACTATGGGTTTCATGGGGAGAATTGTTCAGTTTCATATGTAGAAGCACCAGTTAAAATAGTTTTTAGCTAATTTTGTCAGACCTTATATGCGAGCTGATGAAATACTGTACTTTTCACTCATATTGGGACCCCATACGCGACGACTCTTAGATCAAAATACAACTACTTATATTAAACTTAAAGGGCTAAAACATATTACTTTCTCCTTTTTAGATGTATTTATGTCGGGTTTTTTTTATATGTTTGTTTTTTTTCTGCCAGATCACCATTAGCCAGCGTGATTTTCGAATAAACTCCCTTTACAGTGCTCAAATCAAGAAATAGTACATTACTGCAGCGGCCAGCAAAAGAGACATTGATGGACGAACGTGTAAATGTGGGTCGAGGCGAAGCCGAGTAAGTCCATCAACGCCTAGTTGTGGCCAAGGCTTGTATAGTATTTTTCTCAAATAATAATTTCTAAAATAATTACTTTTATGTTCACGTCCCAAATACCGCAGTGTCTTAAGACCAAGGTCTTCGACCAGTGTGCGTTACCAGTGATAACATACAGAACTGAGACATGGTCGCTTACTATGGGCGTCGAAAGAAGTCTCAAGGTCACCCAAAGGGCAATGGAGCGTGCTATGCTCGGAGTTTCTCTGTGTGATCGAATCAGAAACGAGGAAATCCCTAGGATAGCCAAAGTAACTGACATAGCTAACAGAATCGCTAAACTGAAGTGGCACTGGGCGGGGCACATAGCTCGTGACACGAGTGGCCGTTGGGTCAGTAAAGTTCTCGAGTGGCGACCGCGCACCGGACGACGAGCGTAGGTAGGCCTCCCACGCGGTGGTCCGACGACCTGGTGAAGATCGCGGGAATCCGCTGGATGCGGGCAGCGCAGGACCGGTCATCGTGGAAATCCTTGGGGGAGGCCTTTGTCCAGCAGTGGACGTTTTTCGGCTGATACACAGGTGTGCACGGACATCGGATCCCGTAAAATTTTTGACTCTTTTTGGAGGCATGAACAGTGACCGTGTTTGTAAGACTATTGTAGCACGACGTAGGTATGGTAATGGAGGTAGGGCGTGGGTAAATACGGACGTGCATACAATTATTATTTACTAGCTGTTTCCCGCGGCTTCACCCGCATGGACATCGTTTCTTTGACTTTACGAGGGTGCGCTGTGCGCGAGCCGCAAGCGGCTCGCGAGCGTTAAAAAAAGTAGCCTATGTGTTAATCCAGGTCCTAGTCTGTCTACCTACCAAATTTCAGCCAGATCCGTTACACACCCTGTATACATAAACCTAACGTACGTATGACACAAAAAATAAGTAGTGAGTGTACGTCATATTAACTGGTTAGGGTTATACCTAAAAACAGAATATCTGCAAACTCATTATAATTTTTATGGGTGTATCATTAAAAATGTAAAATTAGTTAATAAATAGAAAAAGTACAATGTTTATATAAATACACGAATTTATTTAAAACTAGCAGTTTCCCGCGGTTTCACCCGCGTGGACAACGTTTGTATGACATTTTTTAGGGTGCGCAGTGCGCGAGGCACAAGCGGCTTGCGAGCTTGAAAAAAGTAGCCTATGTGTTAATCCAGGTCCTTATCTGTCTACTTACCAAATTTGAGCCAGATCCGTTCAGTAGTTTTTGCGTGAAGAAGTAACAAACATACACACTCACAAACTTTCGCCTTTATAATATTAGTGTAATTTTGAGATAAGACCTAAAAAAGTACACAGAAGTTAAAAAGGTATTTTACACATTAACCCTTCGCATACAGGGTGACAAAAAGTTACGTGCCATACAAGGTGGGGTCTAAATGACCCTAACATAAGTGACTCCTGTATATACTTTTAAAATACATTCAAAAATGCCCATTTATCACTTTGGAGGATAGTTAGAAAGACAATGAAAAGCCAATTTTCACTTGCAATCAATGGTTTGTTTTAATTTTGCAGTGAAATATGGGGCTCATGAGACTCATTCAATCTGAAAAACTAAGCATAGACAAAATCAGTCTTGAAACCTTGCTTAAACTTAAATGATGTTAGAAAAAACAGAAAATAATAGTCTTAAAATGGTAACTAGTGTTGGGAACATCCAGGTATATTTTTTTCATTTTTAAGACAATCTTTACAAAACAGATACGCGTCTCACTGACTCTAAACACGTCTATCACAGTCAAGCGCCCGCGCAGCACTGAATTAACCAACAGGTCGACGTGGAAACGCCGCAAACCCAGCTACTCAAAATTACAGTCCTCGCCGTTACGTAATTTTAAAAAATATTACATTTTAAAACCATTGGAGTCTAAAAGTCCCCACCTTGTATGCGAAGGGTTAAAATAAATATGACACCGCAAAACATAATTTTAACTTATTCAAGGTGGGTATTTAAAGAAAGTACCAGGTACTTCATACAAAGTATTTTAATTTAATTTAGTGATGGGAAATATTGATGATTAGGAAATAGAATGGATTTTTGAACCACATGTGTCACACTTTACTTCAAAATGTGTTTTTTTTTTCACAATTGGTAAACCCTTGACAACATCTCACCTGGTGGTAAGTGACGATGTTGCCGAAGATGGAAGCGGGCTTACCAATATTTCCCCCAACGCAATGGGGAACTGGCTATCTTATCTTCAAGCCGGAACACATCAATGTTGTTAATATTGATATTTGGCGGCAAGACTTAGATAAGATGGTGGTAGCTAGCCAGACGGGTTTAGAAAATGCCCTACCACCAACCAAACCGAGTCTTACAATTGACCCCGCCGGGAATCGAACCCGCGACCTCCTGTGTAAAGCCAGTGAACTTTGCCTCTGAGCTACGGAGGCGGTTAAAACATGTCACATGGATTGTTATGTGCCAGCGCATGAGAAATATATTAAATAGATCGAAAGGAACAAGAACGAATAACAGCAACGCGTTACTAGGATAGTTCTTCAAGTAGAAATTTCGAAAATACTTGGCGTTTAATTTGCATAAAAATTTCCTTGCAATAAATCTAGCGCCGAACTTTGCTTTTGCGGAAGTACGTTTGATGTCGCACTGAGTGTCTAGATGAGTATCTAAATATCCACTTGCAAATTCACTATTACGAGACTTGTGTTACGAGAAAACAAATATGTTTCACGTGGTTAAACTTTTTGCGCTGTCGAAACTTGACTTGCAGGTCTCGAATTCAAATTCACTATCGGTCAAGGGCAAACTACTCTAGACACAAAACAATTTGATTTTTTAGGATATTTAATAAAAGTTGTACAGGTGTTAAGGGATAAGTGTTAGATCATTGCGTTGGTTCTGTCGCTTAGTAATATATCACTCAATACTTTTCTGATAACCTTGCACAGTTCATTACGTGCTAGTGTGAGTAATTTACTGTAATTTGTTATCATGTTGTTTCATTTAGTTTAAATGGAACATTATGGTTTGCAATGAGTCACCATCAAATTGTCCCTAACACAATATAACTGCGTAGTCAGTTTTGTATTTATTTGGTTCTGAGTAGCTTTTACAAAGGAATTTCGAATATGCCTTTGGTATGCATTGTAAATGAAATAGCTTTCAATGCAACGATGGTTCATCAGTTAGAGAAGTAGCACTTCAACCTAAAACATCGTTAAAAATCATGGCTGTAAATGAGAACAGTACAAAATTATATTCATTGAAAGTCACCTTGGGGAGAATAGAAGACACGTTAAGGTGAGACTCATTTTGTCTGTTCGACGTTCTGCAGCATCTCTGTTATCGCAGCAAAATGTTTATCTGAACAAATGTCACCTCGTCGGGTCATAGAAGTCATGAGAAGAGATTGTTTTCGTCTTAATACCACTTTGACTTCCAATAAGACGAAACGTTAAACTCAAATTAATCGAAATGTCACAACTAGTTGATACAAATTTCGTAGTAATAAAATACTTGGGCTTGCCTGAAGTGTTTAGTCAATTCTCTTACAAGTGCATCCATAGGTCGTGTATCGTGACCCGTGATCGCAGAAATGTTTTTGTTGCTTGTCCGCTGCACGACATCGAGTCACTTTGCACTCACCACATGAACGTTTCAGAAGTCTACTCAGCAGAGGTGGAATATGAAACAGGTTAGAGTCTGTTTTTTCTATGTCCTTCGAAATTGATTTATTCGGCATCTTCTAATTTGCTCGGTTGGGTTAATTACAGATGATATCCAGGATGCGGTGCAATTCATCCAAAAACGATTGGCTGAACACATGCAAAAACAGTCATCGGCTCAATGCAGGAAAGTTACATGAGCGTTGCAGTATATTCGAGATATGCTACCGCCTAAATAGCATCACATTTTTTGTTTCTATACCATTGCAATATTTTGCCTGTTTAATATTAATAGATTCGAAATTGAGATTCCAATAAATTTTTAATGTAAACGGGTCGTCTGACGTTTTACTTATCCATGTAGCTGTTCCCTCGGGAGTTTGCCTATAAAAGACCATAGGCTTCGTTATCTAGCAACATTTTCCTATTTCTAATTCAGAAGCACACGTTTTTTTGGTGAAGTCCGAGTTCTTGATCTAAAGTTATGTCCATGAATATGGTAAGTGTCGTTGCATAGTGTTATAAGTTCAGTACGCGTGTACCCAGTTCTAAATTGAGCATTTGCGCTTTTCAGACCACGCCGACGGTATCAGCCAAAAAATACTTGGTAGTTAAATTTATAGGCAGATTCAATGACCAGTCGGGCTTAAAATGCGTCCGAAGTCAGTGGCTGAATTCACCTTAAGTAAAGAATGTGTTTATCCGCTACCTACCTTTAAATGAAAACCAGGAGGTTATACAATTAGTTATTGATAACTCGCCAGCTTTGCGTCACTGGAAACTTTACATGGCTACACTTTATTACCAAACAGGTAAATCGATACCCAATTGACGATTCGTAATATTTAGTAGAGTTGGACCTTAGATTCGGTTTTTTTTCTGTGCAGATGACTTGGAAGATGCGATGCTTTACGCGTCACTTTACATATCTCCGCATAGAGAACCTCAATCAGCTTTTTCCTCAACGTCTACCAAAATACTATCGTCGATGAGTCATTCTTCGGAACATTGGAAGCTACTAGAAAGCTTACATTGACCGAACAATGCAGCATTGTTCGCCCCTTAGTTGCCAGTGTTCTTTGTTCCGTTGACCTATTCCGTGACAATAACAGTGGCCCATCCCAAACTTTCGAAAGGAACGAGCATTATAAGTATCTGCACGTACGGGCCGTCACTTATGATAAATTTTGGCAAACCAAAATAATGCACTACATAAGTTTATATGGCACAAATGCTATAGATCTTGATACTGCTACAAAGGCAATTAGTGACGAAATGAAAAAAGCGATGGAACAACTACTTTCAATAATTAATGGCACCTCAGAATAAGCTTTCACATGTAAAACTATATTGTTCTGGAGGTATGCATATTGTTTCTTAATAAATACATAATTTGAATGAACATATAGTTGTTTATTTTTATTTTATCGAGAAATATAAAGATAATGTGACACTGATAAGTACTTAATTCGGCTTAATGAGCGAAAGTCACAGCTTTGCTTTAATCACTCTTATGAACTGCGCAGAGGGCCACGATTATATCAATAAGAGACGAAATAGATCATCTCTACTTATCGAATTAATTTGAAGAGTTGTTTTCAAATAAAATAAGCCTGAGATGTAAAGTTGTTTGTTTAAAAATAGGATTACTCATAGCATGTTAGAAAATGAAATATAATATTGGTGACTGGTCAGAGTTGAAATATTATCTGAGTGACTCACAACAGAGTTAGATATCTCTTTGTTTGACATACACAACCAACGCTTGAAAATGTACATGGCGAAAACCGAAACAAGCTCATTTTATTCCTCGCTGGATTTCTGTTAAGACGCGTTGCGTGGTCACTGTATTTATTTAATTGTTTTAACATAACAGGAAAATTGTTATCGGACGCTATAGCACTCTATATTTAGAATTAGTCATAATAATTTTGTTGAGGTAAGGTTTTGTTTTTCAACATTATTGTTAATGTACGCTACAGACACTTGTGGTTGATTGAACGTACTTAGTTTTTATCATTTCCAGATGGATACAAATCAGAGTCGAGTTTATCACGTGGTGCAAGTTTCCACACCGCAGAACAATTTACTGAGCGGCTTCCACTGTGTACCAGCATCCTGGGTCAGATGGCAGAATAAAGAATCTTCAACAGTGCTGCTGGCGTATCCTGATGAGCCACAAGAAATCACGAGAAAGCGGATCGACAACTATGAAGGTCCTGGAAGATACTGGCGATTGCTCTCGGCCCAGATCCAGTCTAGCATAAGTAAGTTCTAGACCTTACAGCTTTTCAATGTTCTCTTCACTAGAGGCGTATTAATGCATCGTCTCTTGAGGCATTGTGCGAGAAGATCTAATCTTGATAGTGGATGGGCGGGTCTGATAAGATGACAATGATATTTTCGTTGCAGATTTCGACTATAACGTGGTTCGGTGCATCAACGAGTGTGAACGTAGTTTGGAAAAATTCAGCAGTGGTAAAAAAATCTGCACAGAAATTAAGAGACCTACTTCTTTTGCATCACTCAAAACATCGCTGAGCTCAGAAATCAATGATCAAAACGCATTTTGGTCAGAGCTTCAAAAATGGTTTAATAAGCAGCCGAATTCTGATGACCCACGATTATCGATGGTGAACAGGATAAACGAATCAATCAGTTTAGATTCTGGAATATCAGATCAAGAATACGTTGATTGTGGTAACAATGACGTTCCTTTGGATCTATCTACGTCTTTAAAAAAGGTTCAGAAATCTACACCAAGATCAGTACAGAGTCTAAGACAGGTTAACAATACGAATGGAACTACCGATGATTCATCTAAAAATGGAAGTACTGATAAGAATTTGACTTTAAAGCATCGGGAGTATGCACCAGGACTCATCGAACTTATACCCAATACTGGCGTATACATTGTGAAGGTAGAATTTGATCGTTGCCTGGAATCTTCAAGGAAGTGCACTGAATTGGCGAGATATCTAACCAGAAATATTTTTACTAAAGCTGCCTCGGGAAAGTGTTTGTACGTTGACTCCCAAAATAGTCTAAAGAATAATCAGTTAAAGTCACAAGCTACTGCCACGATAGTGAAATTTGCCTTAAATTATGGGCTCATCCAGAATTGGCGTCCGTCGTGTGAAAAATATATTAGAAAGGCCATAAGTTACCAGATGAGTTTGTTAAAAAAAAAGTAATACATAACCTCTTGTTTTATGTTTTGACTGATCGAGCATTTATCCGTAGAATTGAAGGATGTTTTTAGATATTTAATGTAGAATAAGTCTGTACTGATTTTGTGCCATAAAATAATCATTGCTACTGCTTTAGATTATTATCGAAATACTCAATGTAATTTTCTAAATCATTTTTTAATTGTGCATTATACTCTAATTGTCATCTTAAAGCGTTTTTTTATTTTAAACGTGATTTTTCATTTGTAATCATTGCTTGCTATAAAAGATCTATTCAATTTATTTCATACTATCGATAGGTTTAATAGAATTTCTTACCTTTCTATTATGTTATAAACTCAGGGAGATAATCTAGGAATTTTTAATTCAATCACTTTCACTTACTCATAGTTGAGAATAGAAATTTCGTTACTACACCAAACTACTATTTAGTTTGATAACGCATAAGTTTTATCACTACACAACTAATTAAATTCAAAAATACATGAAACAACTGATAAGATCCAATAGAACTCCGTTGGAACTCAGTTTCACTAGACGCCGGCGCTTTGCGACCTTGATCATTAATCATCCAAGATTTAACCGAGTAAAATCAGCTATTAGTGAATACTATATCTATCTCCCTCCCGCACGAATAGACGTCAGCATGTATGTAGCTCTCTGCTAACTTCAGTTCTATTGTGGGCCTTGGTGCGTCTTGATAAGACGTGTTGTAATTTAGTTCATGAGTGTTGAAGTTAATTTATATATAAACTGAGTTGCACGGAAATTTGAGGGAACTAAGGTACAAATTGATTTATTTCTATAACTATAGTTTAGTATTTTTTCGTCTAATTGTTATAACGAGCTAATGAATGTAGGGCCACTATGAAACGTATTTTACTTGACATTTAACCTCATTGCGTCATACAAATCTTGTTATTTTCAGGCAGGCAATGCAGTTGCTATACCGTGGCGCCCTCACGTCCAGAGTTTGATAAGGACGACGGAGTTCCACAGACGTGAAACAGATGGCGTGACGAGCAAAGTTCTAGGTCAGTTGATATTTTACATGTAAGTTTATAATTATATTCTTAATTTATCCTTTTTGCTGCTTGCTAAAAGAATTGTTTAGATTATAGTTGTCATTGTTGTGTTTATTCTCATGATAGTAACGTTAATATACTGTTTTGTTTGCAGAATTGTTCGATGATGAAACGATTTAAACCAGAGATCAGAAAAGACTTTACAGAAGAGTACGCTAGCTGTTTCATGAAATTTGACACTCTGTTCAGTGACATGCTAGCCCATCTTCTAAGATTCACTTCGGAGGTAGAACATTTGGGGATAATTAACACTAAAAGTGGGGATAAGTTCAGCGAAATTGCGGAATTGATGAAAAACTACCAGAATTGGAAGGATCTTACTGCCTCTGAGTCACAAGCATCTCAGAGTGATAGATTTACTGAAGATATAGGTGATGAAGTGATATCTTGCAGTGATGATACCCGTAAACTGGTCAAAAAAAAAATTGCTAAATTTACTCTACCTCCAAACTACGATCCAGATGACTCAAGGTGGACCTTGAGGTATCGCGAACCGGGACCAGATCTGATAGAACTTTCACCTCCTAGTGGTGTCTACGTTCATGCTATAAAGCTCCAGACGTGCCAGAGACTCGCGAGGGATTGCAAGTCATTAGCGAGGCGATTAATGATGGAAATTTTTTCAGACAGTGCACTAAAAGTATGCTCGCTAACTGGTGCAAAGCCTACATTTTTTGACTGTGGTGAAACAGATATCAGGCCTGGATTAGACGACAGTGCGAGGGACACTATGATGAAATACGTTGAGGTATACGGACGCAAAGAAGGATGGTGTACTAAAGAAACTCAATGTATTATCAATAGTTTAAGGAACAAACTGCAGGACTGTAGGACAAAAGGAAAAAAAAAAGATTTACGTAATTATTAGTGTCATATTGGGTTTTTGTTAATCCATCATGCGCATCATTTTATTTCAATAAATATAGCCGATAATTCCAAAAGTAATTAAGATACGAAAGGCTTAGGATTTTTGCATAGAAAAATTAGATTAGCATCATGTATTGTAATAACGGACTAAGATTCTACTGACACATTCATAAGATTATGGGTAACTCAGTATGTTTTTTGATAGTTATTGAATTAGTCATATGATTATAGTATGGAATTTAAAAAAAATTATTTACTATATCATGAAAAGTTAGGTTTGGCCGTGACTAACCAAGTTCGAAATACGGGTCAACACTTAAGTCTATGATTTGGCAATAGATATTTAATTTTTTCGTATTTGGGTCGAAAGTAATAGATAAAATAAAAAAAAATTTTAATTTTTATATAAAAATAAATAAATGAAATTGTTATAACATTGTTTTAATTCATTTTAATGGATCCCTTACGTCTGTGGTGTATCACAATTAAATTATACCATAAGCGATAAAAGCATCCTCTCTAAATACCTGAAAATCGAATTCTTTTTAATCACTTAGTAACCAAAATTATAATGCCAAATGTTTTCAATGATAACTTCATAGCCTCACCTTTGACCGAATCAATAAGTAATGTATTCATACATAGAACGATACGTTTCCAGATCAAATCAATTTGTAATGGCAGTAGTTTGAAACATTTCTCTGCAAGAGCAAATGTAACTTATTTTTTGAACCGTCGCTATATTGTGAAAAAAAATTTTGTAAATAGACCCCTCGTAGTGCAATAACTACATCTTTCTTCTTTACGAATTACTAATAACTTTTTCTAATCCCGGGAAAAAAAATTATATATGATTATATGTAAATAGATAAGATCATATATGATTAATGATCTGTATAAATATTGTGAGACGCTTTACGCAAAAGAACAAACATTATAATGTTACATTAAGAGTAAAAATGGCTATTTTTTAAGTTTTCTGGTTTGCAGCCTAGACTAAGCATGTAAATATGTATATAATGTATCGTTGTAAGGCAAATAAACTTTTTCAAAAAAAAAAAGGAAAATCAAGGACCATGGAGACATCTGAAGTTAAGCAGCATTGAGCGTGGTTAGAACTTGGATGGGTGACCGTCGCATTTAAGTCATATATAATTGACTACTCGTTTTTTTTTCATTCATTTTTTATAAATAAAAAAAGGTTATTTTTAAATTATAACCAAAATGATGTAATTTTTGTTATTAACAATATAATATTAATATATTTTTCTGATATGACCATATGTAATCATATATAGCCACTTTTATATATGATCATATATATATTTTTTTCCGGGATGTTATTTATTTTGTATACCCTTCAAATGTCAATAATTAACTGGTGAAGAAATTGATGGAAAAACTATTTTTTATTTTTTTCTATGGTGTTCCAGAAAAAAAAACCAGAAATTCGTGCATCTTAATAAAAATACCCTTATGTCAATAATCACAGCCACGTCGAGTCTTGTATTCAGATTGGCATCAATTGATGATAAGCTCATTGATTCTACAAATAAACTAAAGATTGATGTGCTCGACTGCGAGCTTTTAGTACGCATTCAAACTATCAAAGGAAGAGATTGTAGCGTTTCGCTGCTTTCAAAAATTTTAGCAAGTGATTTAAGTAGTTACTTTAATTTTCTCAGATCTTTCGTTTCAAAAATGTTATCCCAAAACGTTGCAAAAAAGACTGTCGTAGACGATGCAGTAGTTGAGGGATCTGCAATTGAGCAGGAGAAACGAATAGAACTCTTATCACTAAGTAGAAAAGAACCAGTTCCTAGACCATTCAATGACTTCACCGTGAAATTTCTTCCGATCTCCGGGCTAAAAGTGAAATCGCGAGATCTTCCGCAAATAATACCATCATTTAGAATGACGTTTTTGCCAGAGCATTGGGTAGACATCCCATTTACCGATCCTATTGTTGGGGTTCTTGCTCCGATGACTACGGAAGAAGCAATGTGGCTGGTGGACTCTACTCCATGGAGATCGATGGCGTTGTTCAGGGAACTGAATTTATTGGGGGTAAGTTTCAGTAGTATTAAGATTCTATTAACCCGCTGAGACCGTAGTGGTACAAAATAGTTGAGTAGTAGAGTAAAGTACGGATTTTTTATATGTGCATCGAAGGGTCCACAAAAACTTATTGATTTCATTTACCTTAAGGAAAATATCGAATGAAAGTCGTATTAGCGTAGGTATAAAATGGTGTAGAAAAAAGTGAAGCCTTGTTGCTAGGCAACAGTTGCTAGAGGTGGTTACTAATGCATTGAAATAAAAAATATTGCTATTACTACTATGTTGGATTGTTATTTTGATAATTTGTACTTAACCATCTATCAGATTGTTAATGAAATCGTATTAGTTTGATAAGAAGTTCTGTATGTAATTCTCTATAAAAATAATATTTTTTTTTGTTGTTCGCAGATTTTCATGACCGTTTGTCCTCAACATTTTGCTTTGCTTTTGGCTGCGGCTCCGGAAAGAGTGAAGAAAGTTCTTCAGGAGCTGAAACTAGCAATCGGTCGATCAAAGGCTTGCGAAATGTGCTGTTTAAATTTTGAAGTAACCGCTAGTACCCTAGTCCAATAATCATTTTTAATAATTTCATATATTATTATATTTAAGAATAATATATACTATTCTATTAATATATTAGTATATACTAATATATACTTAAGATTTTTATTACTAAACGAAATATAATTTATCAGATTATTAGTGAATTTTAAAAAAAAAACTATAATTTTCAAATAATTAAAATTCTTTTCATATCAGATTGATGATTTATTTCTGCTTCTACCACTGATAAGGGCATTGCAATATCTAGATAACGTCGGAGAGAGAACTGCTTATGATCTTGATTTACTATAAATCGACTGCAACTGCAACGCTAGAATATTGAGCAGTAGGTTAAAAGGAAACCAAAATATTGATTTTACCATAAAACTGTTCCAATACTAATCTACGATACGTGCAAGGTTATGGGTTACAAATAATAATTGCTAACGTTGTGTTATAACTATACCTATTTATTTTTTCCTGGAACTTGATAATGAGTGCTATATAGCACCCAGTTCATTATACAACTTGTTCATCATTAGCGAGCTGTGTTCCGGGTGACACATTTTTGTCCTAAAATGTAGTTTGATGCAGTAGGACTTAATGCCAGTCGTATTTTGTTCCGGGTATGTCTAAGAGCCAGTTATTGTTAATGTCAAATGAATTTTATTCCAGCAGCTGATTGTTCCAGACTTAAATTATGTCAGTTATGGTTTGTAACAAATGTAATTAAATGCATATCTTGTGAGAAACTATTCAAGTTTGTGACTTATACACTTTAATCTATCTAGACTTAGTAACAATAGTTCTTTGAGACTTATCAATTTTGCTCCTTTGTCATTTTAAGCTGTACTCATTTTGTTACATTAGTAGTTTGATCCTGTCTAAGATACTGCCAATGTCACTATGTTCTAGTTGGAGTTAGTTACATTCACACTTTGAGCCAGATACTAAATATTACCAGCGCACCTTGTTGCGGTCGTTGTTCACGACTTTACATGTTTGTGCCCGTCGCTGTTTAGCACGTAATAACTTTATGCCAGGAATTGTGTGTGACATTTTACAAAACTATTTCACTGTAGATTTTTGATAATAAAGTAGATTTCAGGGGATATCTTAAAACATTAATGTTATTTATATGATGTTATTGAAAATCTACTTTATCAACAATAATGGTAATATTTGCCAGTCGATAATAGTTTCGTAAAATGTCACATAGAATGCCTGGCATAAAGTTATTACGTGCTAAACAGCGACGGGCACAAACATGTAAAGTCGTGAACAACGACCGCAACAAGGTGCGCTGGTAATATTTAGTATCTGGCTCAAAGTGTGAATGTAACTAACTCCAACTAGAACATAGTGACATTGGCAGTATCTTAGACAGGATCAAACTACTAATGTAACAAAATGAGTACAGCTTAAAATGACAAAGGAGCAAAATTGATAAGTCTCAAAGAACTATTGTTACTAAGTCTAGATAGATTAAAGTGTATAAGTCACAAACTTGAATAGTTTCTCACAAGATATGCATTTAATTACATTTGTTACAAACCATAACTGACATAATTTAAGTCTGGAACAATCAGCTGCTGGAATAAAATTCATTTGACATTAACAATAACTGGCTCTTAGACATACCCGGAACAAAATACGACTGGCATTAAGTCCTACTGCATCAAACTACATTTTAGGACAAAAATGTGTCACCCTGTGTTCCATCAAAACTGTCGTGTTTAATTACATTGTTTCATACACTTTATTAGATTAGTGACGCGAAACCGTGAAATAGAGTGTAATTTTGATAAATCCGGAGCGTAACAAGGAATTTATTATAAGTTTACTGAGGTAAGTCTTTTTACGTCATTAATACTTCTACGTGTAACAGGAAACCTTATAATAATAATGTCCTGATCACATGTGATTTTTGTAGATGAATAAAATGCTGATTCGGAAATATTACACGGTCCGAATTTTGGGACCACAGAGCACTAACGTTAGTGGAGACTATCTAGTACCATCATCTTGGGTTACGTGGCAGCACGAGGGATGTCCTACCGTACTATTGTTCCTTCCTAATGAACCAAAAGAGATTACTAGAAAGCGGGTGAAAAGACATGAAAATCCTAACGAAAATTGGAACTTGTATTGTGCAGAAATCATCAAGAGCACATGTAAGTTTTAGGGTTTTCTATTATTATACTTCTGCCAAATTCAACTCGAATGGCCATGACGTTTCTGTTGCAGATTCCTGTTCAGGTAATGACGATGATGACCTTCCTTTGGACTTATCTGTAAGGTCTTCCAAGATAAACAAGAAATTGACAACACTAAGAACAGCAGATCGTCAAGGACATAATGTAAACAATCTGTATGGAGCTGCTATTGGCCCGCTTTGGAACTCTGCAGACAGCACTCAAAAATGGACACTAAAGCATCAGGAGTATGCACTAGGACTTGTCGAGCTGATACCCAATTCTGGGGTTTATATCGGGGAGGCAGAACTTCGCCAGCACTTACGGTTCTCAAGGAAGTGTACTCAGTTGGCACGATTGCTAATTAAAGAAATATTTACCGAGGCTGCCTTCAAAAAGTGTCAGTACATTGGAAGCAAAAGAGGCAGGCAGGATCTTCGATTAGACGCTAATGCGACTGCTGCTATAGTGGAATTCGTCTTAAGGCATGGTCGTGCTAATAATTGGCGGAAATCTACGGATGAGTCGGTTAGAGCAGCTATGAATTATCAGTTTGATTTGGAGAGAAAAAAGGCCAATTGATCTCGTGTTTTGGACTGTCTAAGTATCTATTGTTTTTTTATAAGTTTAGGCTCAGTTTGCTACCGTTTATTTTGCACTTTCGTCAATTTATTATTATTGACTATATCTATTTACCCTTAACTGTGCAATGAACTCTAACTGTAATACTGAAGTGTTTTTTAATTCTAAACACCTTACTTGCTATCAGATACTAGCAAAGCCACACTAGTATAGAAATTTCACTACACTAAGTTGAAATTAAGTCCTTAATATATAGCAACTACCATTGCATATTTCGTATGAGGTAATCGATTCACTTTCAGTGACCTTAGCACCTTGGCAAAGTTTAACGAACTCAAAGCACAAATAGCTGAATGATGGCCAATATTATTCATAGTTGCGCGCTAACAGAGTAGTTATTGTTACCATTTTGTTTAATCAAATGTTCACGCGTGTCGTTTTGCTGTAAATTCTTGTAGTCCGATGTAGCCTATGATTCATGTCATGACACATAAAAACATTTTTTAAGAATATATGGGATTCCGCAAGTTGGCCGCACAGTAACAATAAACATAAATTTCTCTGATGAATTGTTCTTTGTTCTATTGCCAACTACACATGATGCATAAAGAAATCATTTGAAAACTACGTCATACTAATAACTCAGGGGTCACGGGTTATCAAAATATTGAGTAACAATGGAATGCCTTATGCCTATTGATGCTCACGAAAAAAAATGATCAAGCATTAATAATATGTTGCCTAAGATGGACATTAGTCAATATGTAACTTGACTGCTTCCTGCTTAGACGCGCTGGACAGTATTTTTTGAAATTAGTTTTTAATTTAAAGCAAAGAGATTAGACAGTAAAGCCGTTTGATATTAGACGGAATACCGCAGAGTCAACTGGAATATGATCACAGCTCTCTTGTTGAGGTAAGAAAATGTACTTGTTTTTAATTTAGCATTAAGGGTAACGTGCTAGACTTCGGACTAGAGTACGGGCCAGGCGTGGGTTCAATTCCCACGCCGGACTGTACAGGCTTGGCGTTTTTCGATGGTTTCCCCAAGCCCGGTGCTACCGGTGGGGTACTGGCAAATATAGATTAATTATCAATTTTAGTGAAAAAACCCATATTTATGATTTATAGTAAAAAAAGTTTTAAATTTTATCGCGGTGTGATCAAGATAACTAAAAATATATACAATTTTAGGTCTTAATTTTTTTTTCAATCTTGTCGTTATACTTTATCGGAGAACCCTATTGAAAATGATGGCTTAATATTGTTCCGTTTATTTGTAATTAACATGTTGTTGTTACAAACCATAACTGACATAATTTAAGTCTGGAACAATCAGCTGCTGGAATAAAATTCATTTGACATTAACAATAACTGGCTCTTAGACATACCCAGAACAAAATACGACTGGCATTAAGTCCTACTGCATCAAACTGCGTTTTAGGACAAAAATGTGTCACCCTTCACCCCTTATTTATCTATTTTTGAGAATTGAAATAAAATAAATAAATAAATAAATTTTTGGCATGCATTTTTTTCCGTATAGGAATTAGTACAGCAAAATCATAAATAACCTCTAATAGTATTGTAAGCGTCAGTACATAGCGGTCCCCTGAAGCCCATGGCTTATACCTGAGGACCCCAAGTGCTCTGACGCCAGAGCATCCCAAAGCAGCTACTCCCACTCCAATAGTCAGGACCCAAGGCAACTACAAGCAGTCACTGACCCAAACAGTCGTCCCCGGAGCTTTCTACCATTAACAGCCCTTAGATTCATATATTATTATCATTACTTAGTTTCACGTACATATTGTCGGGTCACTACTTTATATTGATACCAATAAAATACCAGCCATACTGTTTGAGTATAAAATATTGAGTTGTCATTTACAGTATAGTGTTTGCATGCGATCAGTGAATTAGAAAAGTTCTGGAAAATGGGAGTAAAACACGCGAATTCCAGGAATATTTGTGTAAACAACAGCTGCCCAATTTCAAAACACAGTAAGGGCCACTCTATTTAAAAAGTCCACATATCTCACCTGGACAATTACTCTATCGCCGAACGTGAAAGTGAACGGTTACTAAAAATGAAGACAATTTCGTTCCTGATCGCGTTGGCTATTCTGGTAGTGGCTAAACCAGTATATTCAAATATGATTTCGTTTAAGTGCGCACTTATTGGAGAAATTGTAAGTAACCCTTTTTGATTGTCTTTGCACGCCTCCAAAGAGTTTCGAATAATCAAAAGCATTAAAGACACACATTTTCAAACTGTCAAACCAATTGATTAAAGTATTCATGTTAAATAACTGTTTTAATTTTTTTTAGAAGAGATCTAAAGACACGCAATTTTATATTGACCAGATTTTTTTTGTATTTCAGTGCTCAATAAAACCGTGTTGTCACCATTATGACTTGCAAAAATTCCACGTTGAGCCACTCCACTGCTTCCAATTCGGAAAGAAATTTTGCACAACCTATCGGTCAATTCCTAACCGGCAAAAATATTTTAAACTTATAGATGAATTGAATGGTACTAACTACATAGAAAAATCGAAAAAATACTGGTGGTCTCTACGGGCGCCGGCTACTCCGCTACCGACTACTCCGCGATCAACTTATTGGCAGACTACTACTTTAAAGCGTGATGTATAGTGAAAATAAATCAAAAGTTGTTTTCCCCAAAATAACAGCCTGTGATTAAAGCACCTATAAAATTTCAACTTTTATCTTTGTTTCAGGCGGGTATCACGATCAAGAAATGTTTTTTCAATCCAATAACATGCTTCTAAGCCCGTCTCTAAGTGCTTGAATTGGAACCGCTGAGGCGGTAGTTCGCGTCCCATCTGTGGCTGAAGAAATACTTGCTTATTGTTTATTCAAAAATCTTTAAAAGTTTTTATGGCTGTTTGAGCTTACGGTTTTCTGTTCAAGCTGTCGGTAGCTCATAAATTGTTGTTTTTGTCTGACAATTGTTATGTCTTTAAATTCAGATAAGACAAGAGCTGTTCGAAAAGTTGTGGAATAAATATCATTAAATATTAATTTTGGACTATTATTTCTCATTAGTCCTATGAACAGATGTTGTTAACATCTCTATAGAACAGATATATATGGGGCATTCCATGCCAACTCATCCTACCAATGAAGATATATCTTTTTGAGAATTTTTTGAAGAAAATTGAAAGATACATACAGTCTTCAAATCCACGTTTTACCTTTGAAATGAAGAAAAAACAATCAAATTTATAACTGATAATTTGTTGCATAATTTTTTCAGAAAGTTTATCAAATAACAAGAATTTTGAAAAAAAAAAGACTCAAATCGGACAATTCGTGGCCAAGTTATAGCTATTTGAACATAAAAAACCCCGAAATTCTCAAAAATTCATATTTTCTGAACAACGGGATAAAAAAATTTGTAAAAAATCACAGAAATCTATTTCGAGGGGTAGAAAAAAATGCCCAAGTTTCAGCAAAATCGGAGATGCAAAGTTCATTGGTAGGATGAGTTGGTATGGAATGCCCCATATGTCTATTATTATGTTTAATATTATATGAATATCTGTATTACTGATTTAATAAATAAAAAAAAAATAATAAAAACAAATAAATTTAAATATCAAAGTAAAATTCTCCAGAAAAATACTATGTATTGTGAATTTTTATTGGGTTTTAATTTGTAATTTATTGGGTACTACGATAGAATCTGTAATCTACAAATTTAGAAATTAATAGCTTTTTCGATAATGAATTAAACTACTGATCAAAGTCGTGAGCGACAACTACATCAATAAGAGAGCTCTGGTGATTTTTTTGGTCCTAACTTCTGACTTCAGTAGCCTACCTGTTTACCGCGTTTCACTATCTATTATTAGTTCAGAGCTGCTTAATTTAATTTAGTGATGAGAAATATTGATGATTAGGAAATAGAATAGATTTTTGAACTACATGTGTCACACTTTACTTCAAAGTGTGTCACATGGATTGTTATGTGCCAGCGCATGAGAAATATATTAAATATATCGAAAGGAAGAAGAACGAATGAATAACAGCAACGCGTTGCCGCGTTACACTATCTATTATTAGTTCAGAGCTGCAATTTTTCAAAATGATTAGATGAATCATTTTTAGGAATCACTGGTTGTTACTCGCGTCTTCGCCCGCGGGGATATCAAGGGTGCGCAGTGTGCGAGCCGCAAGTAGCTTGCGAGGTTTCTTTTTATAAACCTTTCCGGGCGTGTGCACGTCTCACCAAAGTTTCATCGCAACCGATCCAACTCACCAGTCGCACCAAAAACAAAACTCACCAAAGTTTCATTGCAATCGGCCCAACGGTTTCGGAGTTTATAGATCTCAAACATATTAACATCCATTTTTTTCAGCATGACACTGCTCGTAGTGGAAAAGGGTAGTTAAAGTACCCATTATCGGCTAATCATGTCAACAATACACACATTAGTGTCATGCCGCTTCAGTAGAGCGGAGAAATTACCGCTTTTGTCTATAATCATCGCCATATCGCAATCCCATATAAGTTGGTCTTTCATGATAGTCGGTCCTTTTTAGGGTTCCGAAGTCAACAAGGTACCCTTATAATTTCGTCATGTCTGTCTGTATGTCCGTCTGGCCGCGGTTTAGCTCTGAGACTATTAGTATTAAAAAGCTGTGATTTCGCATGGGTGTACATATTAATCACGCTGAAAAAGTGGTACAACAAAATCTTGAATTTTTTTTTTATAGTACCTCCCCTACATGTCATTGTAAGGAGGTGGTGATTTTATTTTCGTTTACATACACTAACATGTGGGATATCGTTAAATAGGTCTTTCAAAATTATTGAATATTTGCTTAAACCATTTTTCGATTCAGTGATCGTTTTGTTAAATATTAAGCTTTAAAGTGGTAGTTTTTGTTAGACTCGAGTGCCTTGTGTCCTCCACCCCCCCTCAACAGCTAAACCGCTCTTTAAGGACATCTGAAAAATATGTAAATAGTAGGAGATGTAATCAATTTAAAAGAAAAACTATCACGGCTAAGTAGACTTTCTTAGTTTGGAAGTAATATAGTCGACCAACGTTAAATTTAAAAAAAAGTTCATAGATTTTCCATACAAAACATTCTATTACCAACTGCAAATATAATTTTGTTTTTCAAAATATACATTTATTTATTTAAAATACTGCGGAACCATACTTTGCGCGAGTCCGACTCGCACTTGACCGGTTTTTTTAATACCATCGTGAAAAACTATAGCCAACTTCATACCTATCGTTAGCCAAAGAGATGAAGTACAACATAAAGGAAAAACATTGCAGTATAATATTATTAGCTATTGTGTTCAGTTTGCAAATAAGGCAAAATTTCATCTCAGTTCAGGTAATTTTTCTTTAATTTCTCTAGCATTTTTTTATGTCCTCATGTATGTTATTTGCATTACTTCATAATTACTTTATACTTTCTCTCTGACTATCAATAGGGAATATGCATGCATTTTTTTATATTTTAAACGTTTTTACTAGTTATTATATTACCAAAAACAAATATAACACATCCAAAATATGAACCATTAAGCTAAAAAATACATTAAAATCACTACCATTTTCAGGCCACTTAATCGCGGCCATTTTCGCGCGCTTATTCTGTGACGTCCTACGAAGAACTTATGTGACGTCAGATAACACGAGTTCGATGTCAACAACGAAGTGTTTGGTTCACAAAAGTACTGGAATTTAGAGTCATATGTGCATTTTCCCTATTGGTACCATATTTATTTAAAAACCATACCATACCATATTTATTTATTTATCTTTGCTTTTTTATTTTTATGGAATGAATAATTCGAATTACAATTTCACTGTTAAATCGTGTTTTTTTTAATGTATAGGTATGTTTTGTAGCAATAAAGATTACAAAAAATGTTTTGTCCATTTTGGAGTCACGTGCATATTTCCTATTGGTACCAATTTTATATAAAAACATAAATGTTTGCTATCGTATTTTCATGGAACACCAAACAGTTTTGGGGGGTGCTAACCTTTAACCACTTTTCCTTCAGTTATAACGGATCCTACATCATTTTTGTTACATTTCTGAGCATTTTTGATCCTACATCATTTTTGTTACATTTCTGAGCATTTTTGATCCTACATCATTTCTATGGGTGGTCTTCGAAATGTTTGCCAAAAACCCCAGGATTTTAGTAGTTATAATAATCATTAACATGTTTGTTTTAAAAGTTATACATTACAACAGGTCTCAAATAATCTCAGTCATGGGCAATTTATTGGACAGATGGCGCTGGGGAGGAGACCCAGACATTCCGAATCCTGTATCAGGGCTCACCTTGCGTGATATCTATGAGATTCAGAAGACATGGCATACAGTACACCTCAACGCTTTCGAATATGGAATAGAACTGTTTAAAAGGTAAGTAAAAGAAAATAATCTCAGACACAGGCAATTTATTGGACAGATGGCGCTGGGGAGGAGACCCAGACATTCCGAATCCTGTATCCAACCGTTAGAGGGCGGGTACGACACGGACATTTAACATTTTTTTTGTCTTGTCCTTGTTTACTTTAAGACCCACCTTTTGAGAGATTTTACTGAGGCCATCGGGCATTGTGCCTAATTCGTCCATAGTCTCAGCCATGACCACGATATCGTCAGCAAATCGGGGGTGGGTTATGTCACAGATGAGATACTAGTTACTTCGTAAGTTATGTACTCGCCGTTGATATTGATGCCGAGTCCCCCCCAGGTCAGAAGCAAAGTATATTATATTAGTACTAACGTACTAGAAACGGCTTGAAAATATCTTCCAGGGCGGCGATAAACAGTAACGATATAAGGAACTGAGACATGGTCCCTTCTATAGGCCTCATAAGGAGGATCAAGGTCACCTAAAGGGCAATTGAGCGAGCTATGCTCGGAATTTCCCTAAGCGATCGAATCAGAAATGAGGAGATCCGCAGGAGAACCAAAGTAACTGACATAGCTTACAGAATCGCTTAACTGAAGTGTCAGTGGGCAGGGCACATAGCTTGTAGCACAGATGACCGTTGGGCAGTAAAGTTCTCGAGTGGAGACCGCGCAACGGAAATCGACGCGTAGGCAGGCCTCCCGCGCGGTGGACCGACTATGGTGAAGATCGTGGTGAAGACCGTGGGAAGCAGCTGGATGCGGGCAGCGCTGGGCCGGTCGTCGTGTAAATCCTTTGTCCAGCAGTGGACGTTTTTCGGCTGATATGATGATGATTATAGTGAGGTGAAAAATTGTGTGTTTAGCACGACAGCAAAGTTATTTTGCGTAGCGTGCGCCACATAAAAAAATTGCAGCCATGCATAACAGATAGATAGCTATTATACCAGCTTTTGCGCGACTTTACTCGAGGGTACGCAGTGTGCGAGCAGCAAGCGGCTGGCGAGCGGGGACTTGAAATTTGATATTCTAATTTCCTTGTTTAAAGTTTGTCATTTGACATTTAAAGTTCGAAGTTTGCATTTGACACAAAATCCAACTGTACAACTTAGTTTTTCTAGATACTTTGGGGACTACTATCTGCACCAGATTTCAGCGAAATCGCTGCAGTATTCAAAGAAGAGCAACAAACAAACATACATGCAGAAACACTTTCGGATTTATATTGATAAGGATTATTTTTCACGTATCAAGATTTTTAAAGGCCGATTTTTTACAGACTTTTCGATGCTGAGCTTGAAACGAGGACCTTATTCAAATACCTCGAGGACTACAGCATGTACCAGCTGGCAGACAGTTATCAGTTCAAGGCCCATGTGACCAACTTCATGTCATATTTTGACATGACGATCAGTAACCTCGTTCAACCAGAGGTGGTGATACACATGATGCACAGGCTCGGGGAATCACATCAGAGGCTTCGTGTGCCCAAGAAGTATTTCCCCGTAAGTATCAGTTATAAACATACCCTGGAGGAAAGACAGGGCGAAAAACGTTAACGACCTAGTTGTTCCAGTAAGTTCAAAAAAAAAAGAAATTTATTTTTTTCTTTTAAACTTTTTGGTGTTTTTTCCTTAAATGTTTTGGTTAATTTTATGTGTGGATCTTGAAAAAAAATTAAATACCTTTTAAATAAGATTTTTTGATGTCTATCTATACTGCTGTTAATTCAAGAGAAAACATATTATTCATGAACGACTACAAAATAAAAATGGCTGCTATTTAGAGGGAAGATGGGTGCGACTCCCTATAGGGGGTTTTTGTCGATGGTTTATTACTTGCCCATAAAATATCGGTCACCCTATCCGAAACACACTGTATACTTTGGTTTAGGAGTCATAGTAGACCAACATAAGATGAGCAGTTGAATTTGTAAAAAGTTCATAAATTTTACATTCAAAATGTTATATTATCAACTGCAAATATAATTGTCTTCGTTTTTATTTTTGAAAACACTACGGAACCCTACTTTGCGCAAGTCCGGCTCCCACGTGGCCGGGTTTTTTTAATTTATCAAAATCACAAAATGAGTACACGAACTATGACGTCACGTATAGGTATTTCAAACGTTTTTAGAACACAATTTTTTTTGAAAGATGACAAAAAGTAACTCAAATGACTAGTAGCAGTCATCATTCCCATTCTGAAACTACCAGACTCCGAACTAATAGTATCCACTTCAAAACTTTGCGTACAAAAAACCAGGACGTGACTTCTAGTACATAGTATTTCGATGGTGACCTCAGATCAAAAATAAACCTCACCTTAATTCAATGTGAAACCAATCAAAACCTATAATTTGGAAATTTTCAAGGCAAGAGTGAATAGGCATTATTTGAGTTTGCGTGTACCATCCTCGACTGCATGCATCATCACTTCCCATCAGGTGAGTTGCAGTCAAACGCATTTAAATTATTAATTAAAAAAATATAAAAATTAAAAAAAAACACTACAAACCTGTACGTACACTGTACACGGACACACACAACCGAAAAACTACTCCAAAATACTCTATAGTATGTGCTAAGACGTCGCCGAAGACACGCACACACACATGACACACCAATACCGCACACATGTTTCAAGGTGGCTTTAACTTGACAGTTCTAACCGCTTTAACCGCCTCCGTAGCTCAGAGGCAAAGTTCACTGGCTTTACACAGGAGGTCGCGGGTTCGATTCCCAGGGGGGTTAATTGTAAGACTCGGTATGGTTGGTGGTAGGCACAAACCATAATATAAGTCTGTGGTGGTAGGGCATATTCTAAGCCCGCCTGGCTAGCTACCACCATCTTATCTAAGTCTTGCTGCCAAATATCAATGTTGATATCATTGGTGTGTTCCGGCATGAAGATAAGATAGCCGCAGTTCCCCATTGCGTTAGGGAATCTTGGTAAGCCCGCTTCCGTCTTCGGCAACATCGTCACTTACCACCAGGTGAGATGTTGTCAAGGGTTTACCAATTGTGAATAAAAAAAAATTAAAAAAAAGTTCGCAGCATTCTATCTGAACTTTTTAGAGTGACGGGTGACCAACGGGACCCTATTACTAAGCCTCCACTGTCTGTCCGTCTGTCAGCGGGCTGTATTTCATGAACCGTAATAGGTAGCGAAATTTATATTTATAGGTAGGTAATTTGCGAAGAAACTCGAAGGTTGTGTGTGAAGTCGACCAACCCGCACTGGGCCCGCGTGGTCGACTAAGGCCTAATCGCCCTGATTCAGGGTAGGCTCGAGCCCCTCGGTGGGGACGTATATGAGCTGTAATGATGATGATGATGATGATGATGATGAATAGGTAGACAGTTCAAAATTTTCACAGATTGTGAATCTCTATTGCCGGTATACCAAAAATTACTAAAAATTATCAAAAGTGGAAAAATAAGGGGTCTCCATACAAAAAATATGTTTTTTTTATGTCTTAAAAGTATTTTTGATTTAGCTCTATCTTAAAAACAGTAACACATACAAGCATGAAACTTAGTATGATTATAGTACTAACACTGAGGTAAAACAACAAATACTAAAAATCGACGAAGTGTGAGTCACACTTGCGTTAAGGAATCCGAACTGAATGACAAAAAAAGCATATTATTGTAGCTCGCGTTGATGTCTTATATTTGTAATGTGAATAGGTATCACTGTCATTATTACTATGTAGTTATGTGGAGAGGTGTGGTGGTACGGAACCTTCGGAGTGCTAGTTTAACTCGTACTTGTACATTTTTTATATTGAGGTGCTCGCACGCGTCTAAACTAAATTAAACCTGAGACATTTTTGTTTCAGGTACTAAGAGGTGTGTTAGTAGGTTTCCTAGTAAACGACCTAAGACTACAGGAAGCTGCCCTCGCTTCTTGGGGCAAGTTCTTTGACTTTATCTTCCCGCACATATTCAGTAAGATGAACGATTGATGGACAGTGCTTCTGGCCCAGAACATCGAAATTAATTAGTATATTTATTTTAGGTTCGTCCCATATACTTTTAGCTTTGCTCGGGGCATAGTACCCAGAGCCGTTAAAAACATTTAAAAATACGCTACCTATTGCGCGGCATATTTCGTTTCGCGCCCAACTCCAGTGCGAAAATCTCGGAAAATAACGTTTTCCCAAAGATGATACCTACCTAAATCGATTTTTCGCCTCCAAAAATCCCTGTATATCTACTTGTTTTCAAGCAAATCGTTGGAACCGTTTCCGAGATTCAGATTATATAATTGCTCGTTTTATGGTATTATGTTATAGATTAGTTAGGTACTTTACGTTGACATAAGGAGGACATTAATTTTAATTTATTTCTAGAGAAGTACATAATAAAATTACTTTATTACATCATATTATATTATTTTACTTTATTTCTACAGATTAGTCGGATAGATTTATGGTGGTATAAGTATCTATATAATTATGTATATAAAATTCTCGTGTCACAGTGTTAGTTGCCATACTCCTATAAATTTTCTGTATACAGGGTGACTGGTAAGTAGTGAAAATCCTTTTAAGGGGATAAACTACATCTAATTTAGAACAAAAAAGTCATATTAACTGGGGGTCGGAAATCAACGGTTTTCGAGTTAAAGCCCATTTAATTTTTCAACTTTGTATGTAAAAAGCATTTGTTTCAATTTTTTGTGATTTTCCAAAAAAAAAAAAAAAAGTTGACCTGCAAAATACGATAAAAACTTCCTTATTTTATCATCTTTCCATTAAAATAAAAAAAGATAAAAAAATGCAAATGAATTGCAACAAAAAACAATGATTGTTGTCAAAAGGGTGTCTCAAGTCCCATACTAATTTATTCAACAATTTTGTATGAAAAAAATCAAGTTCGAATTTTTGGATGAGCTTGTGAATCAAAGTTAGTCGATGATGGTAGAGGGTCATAGATTTCTGTTAATACGAAAAACATGATAAATCTTGGAATTTAAAAAAAAGTCTTGAACATTTGTATGGGATTTGAGGCACCCTTTTGACAGGAATCATTGTTTTTTGTTACATCTTATTTGTATTTTTTAACTTTTTTTATTTTAATGGAAAGGAACCTATCCTATCCGGGAGGTCTGGGTTCGAATCCTGCCACGTACTTACGTGTTTTCGAATTTCGATTTTCTATGTACGTTTCATATCTCATATGCTTTTACGGTGAAGGAAAACATCGTGAGGAAACCCGGAAACGCTTGAGAAGAAACTTGAAGTTTGTGTGTGAAGTCGAACAACCCGCACTGGGGCCGCGTGGTCAACAAAGGCCCAGTCACCCTAATTCAGGGTAGGTTCGAGCCCCTCGGTGGGGACGTATATGAGCTGATGTGGTAATGATACAAAAATGCATAAAATTGGTCTATCAGCTGATCGATTTATATGAAGAGTTTCTTTTTGCGATTTTAGCAGTTAAAGAACAAAATTTGTTAAGTATGATGAGTAGCAGCCCCAGTTAACGGGACCTACACCAATTTTGTTACATCCTGTATACAAAATAGTAACTCAGAGAAACAATGCTTATTTGGTATGGACACGATATGAGGCGGTATGAAGAACACATGACCAGGAAGGTGCTGGATATGGAGGAGGGAGGAGTTCTACAGTGACTTGGCTTCTTACTATACGAAATGATACGAAAGAGAGTGATGTAGATGTCGCAGTCATCTGGTTGAATCTGCTATTTGATTGAATGACTAGCGCGTTCATTGAATGACGATATTCAATTGAATCACTAAAGGACAACTCGTCAAGTTGTTGAATGTAACGTTCAACGTCTTGACTGAACGTCATTTAGCGAAATTGTTAAATGGGATATTCCGAATAAAAACAGTCGATTTCTTCTTCTGCGAAGCATTCTACTACCCATGGGGGTGGGCAGTTCGCGAGGCTCTTTGACTGTATAATCAATCAAACCTGACCAAACCTAATATCGCTCGCTTCGCTCGCTCATTTACAGTTTTTTTAGAAAATCTAATATTTTCCAACTCCCTTTTCGTTGTATGGAATTTTACGTTCACAATGTAAACAAGAACACTAACGCCCTAATTTTACAAATAAACTAAACAATAACTATAAACTAAATTTCAATCACCTGACTGATATTACGTCCGCTCTGTTCAAAGGGCTATGTTAACTAGTATCAGTTAACTAGTTTGACGTTGAGTGACGCTTTTTCAATCAACGTTCGGTCTAGTGATTCAATTAAATCTCGTCATTCAGTGAACGCGCTAGTCATTCAATCAAATGGCAGATTCACCCAGATAACTGCGACATAGACACACAGACAACATCTTATCTAAGTTTTGCCGCCAAACATCAATGTTAACAGCATTTATGTGTGTTCCGGCTTGAAGATAAGATAGCCAGTTCCTCATTGCGTTGGGGAATCTTGGTAAGCCCGCTTTCATGTTTGGCATCATCGACACTTACCATCAGGTGAAATGATGCCAAGGGTTGATGGTTTTTTAATCTATGTACTATAATAATATAAAGAGGAAAGATTTGAGTGTTTGTTTATTTGCATTGAATATCTGAAACTACTGGACCGATTTGGAAAATTCTTTCACCGTTGGGAAGCTATACTATCCGCGGTTGCTATTATTGCAATTATATTTTTTTAATAGGATAACCCATGGTGTAAAATAATTACATAAAAAAATCCTGCATTATCTACGAAAAGTAGTGTAGTGTAGTGCGAAGTGCGAAGTGCGAAATGCGTAGTGCGAAGTGCCAAGTGCGAAGTACCAAGTGCGAAGTGCGAAGTGCGAAGTGCGTAGTGCGTAGGGCGTAGTGCGTAGTGCGTAGGGCGTAGTGCGTAGTGCGTAGTGCGTAGTGCGTAGTGCGTAGTGCGTAGTGCGTAGTGCATAGTAGTAGAAGACGATACGAAGTCGCCGAGACAGCTAGTCATAAATAAAATTCCACGGAAAATCGTCGTTTACTATACCAAAGTATCATATATTAGTACTAACATACAGTATGGACACTCCCTGCCGCTCTCTAGATTCCGACATCACCCCCTCGTCCGTCACCCAGATTGGTTATAGTTTGGTTCTCAAACGTATAGGATTTCGCCGTGATTTTGTATGCACCATCATTTGTTTTTAGAAATGTCATTTCACGACCGTTGTATTAAGTGTCCGGGGTGTGACTATACCTAATACAAAGCCCATTTATACCGTCAATGCTACATTCGAGAAAACAATGTCACATTAGTATGCCGTGAACATACGCCATCGAAACATAATCAGGTATTGAAAGGTACGTTCTTGATTCTCTTCACTGAATACTAACAAATTGTACCCAAAGTACAGTCTGTAGTCTGTACCCTTTAGCTAAAATACAATACAGTCACATCAAATCTGTCCAGGTTAATCGCGATACTAATGTCACAGGTGAGGTAATAGTACCACAATAGTACTACCAACGTATATGTAGATTGTGGATAGAACCATCCCCGTGGCAAAGTATATATATTAGTACTAAAATACAGTATGGACACTCCCTATCGTCACCCATTGATACAGATTGGTTACAGTTTGGTTGTCGAACGTATAGGATTTCGCCGCCATTTTGTTTATTCCGTCCTTCCTTTTTGAAATGTCATTTCTGACCCGTCGCATGAAGTGTCCAGGGTGTGCCCGTGTCGTAATGGTTAAGTCCAACAACTTCACATAGGAGGTCGCGGGTTCGATTCCCGGCGGAGTCTAACCTTGTAAGACTTGGTTTGTTTGCGGAAGGGCATTTCCTAAGCCCACCTGCCTAGTCACCACCATGTTATCTAAGTATTGCCGCCAAACATCAATCCTAACAACATTGACATGTTCCGGCTTGGAGATAAGATAAGCCGGTTTCCTTTTGCGTTGGGAAATCTTGGTAAGCCCGCTTCCATCTTCGGTATCATCGTCACTTACCATTAGGTGAATGATGCCAAAGGCTTACTAACTGTGAATAAAAAAAGGTGATTCTCCTTATAGGGAGATTGTAACTTCTATACAGGTTGTAAAAAAATTGGTGTAGGACCCGTTATCTGGGGGTTCTACTCATTATACCAAACAACTTTCCCCAAGTAGACGTGCGCGCCGCGCCGGCGCCGCCGCGCCGCGCCGACTTCGGAACGCGCCGCCGCCGCCGAGACATTCTCTCGGCGCGCCGAAGATGGCCGAAGCGCGATAAATTAATCGATTTCAGCCGAGCCAAAGTATAAATATTAGTACTAACGTACAGTATGGACACTCTCTCTAAAGTCGACCTCACCCTCCCGTCACATAATTAAATTCAAATTTGGTAAACTGTTCATTTAACTGATGTTTTAGTTCACATAATGATAAATGCAATAAAAAAAGCTTTTACAGATATCCTTTGGATAAAAAGCAACACAAAAAGCCAGTTCATTATTTTATTTCGTATTTTGTTACACTTAGGTAAGTATCTGGTGAAGATTCTTAAATACAAAGCATAAGATTATTTACTAGTGTAGAAATAAAACTGGTCAAGTCCGAGTCTGACTTGCACACGTACAATTCCGTACCATCGTAAAATATATAATACGCCTCCGTAGCTCAGAAGCAAAGTTCACTGACTTTACACAGGAGGTCGCGGGTTCGATTCCCGGCGGGGTCAATTGTAAGACTCGGTTTGGTTGGTGGTAGGGCATTTTCTAAGCCCGCCTGGTTAGCTACCACCATCTTTGATATCATTGGTGTGTTCCGGCATAAAAATAAGATAGCCAGTTCCCCATTGCGTTGGGGAATCTTGGTAAGCCCGCTTCCATCTTCGGCAACAACGTCACTTACCACCAGGTGAGATGTTGTCAAGGGTTTACCAATTGTGAATAAAAAAATAAAAAAATATTGCATTTCAAAAAAACATTGACTGTTATTGTAGGTACCTAACCTACCTTTAAGTAATTTTTTAATTTTATCACCTTATATTTTTTAATCCACAATTGATAAGTCCTTGGCATCATCTCACTCACCTGATGGTGAGTGACGACGATGTCGAAAATGGAAGCGGGCTCATGGTGATTCCCCTATGGGGATCTGGCTATCTTATCTTCAAGCCGGAACACATCAATGCTGTTAATATTGATGTTCGGCGGCAAGACTTAGATAAGATGGTGGTAGCTAGCCAGGCGGGCTATAAAAATGCCCCACCACCAAACCAACCAAACCGAGTCTTACAAAGTTGACCCCTCCGGGAATCGAACCCGCGACCTCTTGGTGTGAAGCAACTGGACTAACCATTAAAAAGAAGCCTTTCCCCTTTTAAGCGATCTTGCAAGGGCTATGCTAGCAATTCCAGCCACCAGCATACCTAACGAACGAGTGTTTTCCATTGCAGGACTTACTGTTACTGCAAAAAGATCACGACTGAACCCAGGACGCGTGAATAAAATTATTTTTATTCATAATAATTACGAGTCATGTAAAGAACACACACAGTAGTTAGTAAGTGCCTAATAAAAGTTTTCATTCGGTCATATGCAATTATTTTTCTTTAATTTAGTAACTCAAAATACTCAAATAGGTACCTACTGCTGGATAGATGCTAGATTTTTTTTTATTTAAAAAAAATATACACGCCGGCGCGGCGCCACCACGCCGACCCCGATAGGTCGGCGCGCCGCCGCTGGGTAACAGTAGCGCGGCGCGCACGTCTATCCCCAAGGAACACATAGTCAATTCGAAAAAAAAATCGACGCTCCATACAAAAATGCATAAAATTGGTCAATCAGCTGATCGTTTTGTATGAAGATTTCAAACATTTTTTTGCGAGTTCAGCAAACTTGTAGATTAAAAGTGGTCCAGTTCGATGAGTAGAAGCCTCGGTGAACGGGACCTGCACGAATTTTGTTACATCTTGTATAGATAGAAAACGGAGCGTTCAAGTATTACGTAACGCAAATTTTTGAAGTTTGTTGACCCCCTCCTTCCCCCATGTAACGCGCCGTAACGTTTTTTTGTACCCCCCGGGCCCCCCTAGTAAAACGTTATGTAACCACCAACTGACCATTTTTACCTAAAAGTCAAAATAATAATTATATGCCGTAAAGTACCGGAAAGTCGCTAAAATACTTTTTTTTACTGTTTTAATCGCGTTAGTAAGAAGAAAAAAAAATATGTTAGGTAACGCGTAGTTCAAACGCCAACTCCCGCCCCTGTAACGCTTCTTAACGTTTTACAAGAACCTCCCCTCCCCCCAAATTTATTACGTAATACTTGAACGCTCCCAAATAGCGCACAAATAGATATATAGCATATCAAATTTGATACTAATTTATTAAAATTTAGCATGGCAAGGCGTTTTTATTTCTCTATTTCTGCCGTGGTTGCATCTCGACCTGTATGCTTATAGTAAGTTAAAACGGAACTTCTATATGGCGATGTATTGATTGAAACAGTTGTCTCTGTCTTTTTCTTTACGTGTAGAGAGTAAAGAAAATAACCACACTTTTTCACTTTTTCAATGGTTTCTGTTTCTCGTATCAATCAAAAACTATAGTCATAACTAGAGTTGAAAGTAACGTGTAGACCTATCTTTGGGTTTTATTTTCTATCGAGCCAAAACTGCTCAATCGTGTTTCTAACAGCTTTTGACTTTAAGGAACATCATCAACAATAAGGGTATTTTTTCTAACCTTGGGTTTCCTATCGTTTAGGAGTAATTGATGTTATCAATAAAGAAAATCTGTAATATTACCGCCTTAAGAAAATTAGTAATAAACTTTGCTAAGCATAACTGGCAGTGGACGGAGCACACTACTCGTAGAACAGATAGAGCATAAAGTTATCGAGCAGCGACCACGTACTGGAAGACGTAGCGTAGGCAGGCCTCCCACTAAGTGCACCGACGACCTGGTGAAGGTAACGGGAAGCCGTTGGATGCGGGCAGCGCAGGACCAACCGTAGTGGAAATCCTTAGGGGAGGCCTTTCCGCTGATATGATGATGACCTCAATTCCGCTCTTGTTAACGCCGCAATTATATTTTTAAAACCCGCGCCACAGATGATAATAATCCGGCGCGTTATGATATGTGTGTTTAGTCTTTTCATATCCTATAATATCTCTTTCCTTTTCCCACTCACACATCGCACATGGCGTACCGAGCGAGACAACATACATTAACGCCGTTGTGTTGGCGGCGATGTCAAAATCAAGACAAGAAAGCAATATAAAAATATGAAAGAGTCTTGCTACTTCGACTCGCGGGTAAGTTAGTCAACGAAGCGCAACGAAGTGGTAGTAGCCGGAACCTTGCTTGCCGCCATCGTCGGGAAGCCAATGTGGCCATACACGTCGCGACCCGACCTGCTTCGGACGATTGATACCGTCGTGTCGTGTGCTTCGGTGGTGTCCCTCGGCCATGGATCTTCGTGCATATTGGTCGCAGGCGTAAGGGTATACTCTACAGGCGTCGTAACTCGACCAGGTCCATGGATTCATCGTCGGGGAGCCATTTTCGATCTGCGGCACATACTAATTTCGGGGCGCCTTTTTCAAGGCAGCTTAGTACGGTCGCACTGTCCACTCAGTTCTTGTACCATCCCCGTATGGCACATTCCCCAGGAGGGGCCCCTGCATCGGGCGCGCTGGCTATCTCCACGGCGCGTTTGGTGCAACCCCTCCTGACCTACGTAACCCACCCTTCCCTAAGGGTGTGGGTCGCTCCGATGAAGGATTCATAGGCCTTAACGACCTAAATCCATAGGGCGAGTTTAGTGGGTAGTGTGGTCTTGGGCCTGTGCATATTTATTTATATATACCTCATGTATATATGGGTAATTGGGTATGTATGCATATAGGCGCAGGGCTGTGAGTCCCACATAACCAATACAGTCGGCTGTATTGGTATGCATAAATGCATTCTCCTCCTCCCCTCCTTCGCAGTCCGAGGGGGAAAAAACAAATATGGCATCGTGATAAAGCGCATGTCGCTCCGCAGTCTCCTATCGCATATAATATGATAGACTGGCTGGACACACATAGTATTTCATGAACAGCCATATTCCACCAGCTTCCGCTTAATACAGTCCACTATTTTTAAAAAACTGAACCGGCTTACATGCCAGATCTTGATTACCACTTACCTGCAGCTGACTGTACGTGTACTCTATTTATACTGACATTAAAAATAAAGGATTCGTATTATTGTTTTCTAATTGACCCTTAATAAATTCGTGAACTGCATAAGTAATAAGGAGAGTAGGTGCGAGTAATGAATTCCAAATACGGGACACGGAGCTAGCGTTGCGAGTGAACGTACCATGCAGTAGCATACCTACCCAATTCCCCATGGAGTGTGAATGCCCTAGCCGCTTTTAGGCCTGTCCCACTCTGCGCTGTATGTATGAAAATGTTAAAAATGTACCTACGCCGCGCTCTAAGCCGCGCCAAGCCGCGCGGCCTCTTGCAACGTGCAAATTCAGTAATCAGAAGAGATAAGAGTTACGCGATAGAAATAGAGGCAACTTGTAGGTGAATATAACTGTAGGTAATTAGCGCTGTGCGACCTGAATTTGCACTTTATTGTGTCGTAGCAAGAGTCGCCATTCATTCAAATGATTTAGCAGAGTTTACCTTCTTTTACGTAGTAAATAGTCTTTATTCTTTGCCGCTATGCAGAATCTGCCGGTTTCCAAAACAGGGCGATGCTTTGCAAAATGGCGTCGTTTTGTAAAATGGCGGATCTTGCGCCGCTTTGTAAACTAGGTACTGAATACAAAACTCTGCATCATCATATCAGGTCATATACGTCGCCACCGAGGGGCTCGAGCCTACCCTGAATTAGGGCGATTGGGCCTTAGTACGACCACGCGGGCCCAGTGCTGATTGGTCGACATCACACACAAGCTGCTAGTTTCTTCGCAGGCGTGTGCAGGTTTCCTCATGATGTTTTCCTTAACCGTAAGAGCGTCGGATAAACGTACATATGAAATCTGAATTCGAAATCACATTGGTACGTGGCAGGATATGAACCACGACCTCCCGGACAGGAGCCAGCGGCCCTAGCCGTTACGCCACCGACGCTCCGAATAATTTCTTTTTCTGCAAAGCTTTCTGCTAACCAGGGGGCTCTTTGACTGTATAATCAATTAAACCTGACCGAATCTAATATCGCTCGCTTCGCTCGTTCAATTTTATAATTGTAGTTTTTACACAAACCGGCGCCTCATACAATGCGGCGTACTTTATTGCGAACGTGATGTCGCCGCATTACAAAACGCCGCCGTTTTACAATCCGGCGTTATTCAGCGCGCTGTTTTGCAGAACGGCGGATTCTACAATACGGCTTTCACATGGACATGATAGTATCGGTAATTAAATAAATACTCACTTAATGTTATAAACGTGAAAATGTGTGTGTTTGTTTGTTTGCTACCTTTTACGCTTCAATACCTTGAACAATCTTGATGAAATTTGGCATGCGGGTAACTTGTGTCACTAGGAAGGACATAGGCTACTTTTTATTCCGTAAAACGGATTGAAGTGGTTTTTTGTAAAGAATTATTTGAGGGGTGGGAAGTGACATAGACTTCTAATCAAAATAGCCCGATCTGGGATAGGGATCTAGAGAAAACTCATGTCCACGCATGCGATAAAAACGTTGTAAACGCGGGCGAAGCCGCGGGAAAGAGTAAGTAAAAAATAAATATTCATTTATTTCATTTCAAAATGATACAGACTCCTTGGTAGCACAACCGCCTCTGTGGCGTAATGGTTAGTCCATTCGCTCCACACCAGGAGGTCGTGGTTTCGATTCCCGGTGGGGTCAACTTGTAAGACTCGGTTTGGTTGGTGGTAGTGCATTTTTATAGCCCGCCTACCTAGCTACCACCATGTTATCTAAGTCTTGCCGCCAAACATCTGTGTTAACAACATTGATGTGTTCCGGCTTGAAGATAAGATAGCCAGTTCTCCATTGCGATGGGGAATATTGGTGAGCCCGCTTCCATCTTAAGCATCATCGTCACTTACCATCAAGTGAGAATTGAGATGATGCCAAGGGCTTACCAATTGTGAATTTAAAAAAAAACTAATTTACTATGTGACAAAGTAATTTGAAGTTAAACAGATTACATCTCCCATACTTATACTAAGCATTTGACATATTATGTTGTGAAATAAAATAAAATTTTTATTTAGGACACATAACGAATCAATAAATAAACTTAACAAAAATTGTAACACAATTCAACTTTTGTGTTTTGGAATATGATAATCAATTAAGATAAACTGTTAAATACGCTGCTGCTTAATAAGCTGATACCAGTACTTATAACTTTAGAAGCAGTTCCAAATGCTTGCAAAAATCTCCTTACATGCGGCTGTAGGGCAGGTTGAAAAACTGCGGCTTTTATTTGTCGTAGGGAAGTGGAGCAGCCTTGCACACCAGGCTGCTATTGTTAAGGAATATGTGCCAACGCTGGACTAAATAAAACACCAGGAATAACTTTATTTCCCTTGATTGTGTAGTGTAGAGTTATACGTTATGCAGACTGTATGTAACGGTTTATCGCAATTGATTATATATTCCAAAACACAATAGTTGCTTCACATCTGATATCAATATATAAAAGTTTATACAACTATTACTTTACATAAATCCATAAATTGTTGATACTTGTTATTGTAGGTTCTTGGTGGAATATTATATCACTGATTTTGGTATATATTTACACTAATTCCAAAGAAATAGTTATTTAAGATACAAGGGTGGTAAAAAGGTCAATAACAAACGAGTGACATTAGTGAGCCCGAGCCGCAGGCGAGGGTTTACCATCGTCACGAGTTTGTTATTTACTTTTACACCCATTTATCATACGAAGTTTTTCAATACAGTTGTGAGAAAATAGATAAAATAAAAAAACGACCGTGATAGAAATACAAAATACATGGCTAGGTACATACTTATCAAGGCTTCAGCAAGCAAGTTCATTTTACGCGACTTGTGGCTCATTTTAAATGTCCGGGGAGTAATCTCACTTTCTTTTTCTTATAAATACATATAAGTATATTTTTATTGCATATACAGGGTGGGAAGGAGTATACCGACAGATTTTAACCATGGATTCCTGGTGGTATTATGAGTAAATAATGTTATATCAACATGGGTCTAAAACTACCTTATTAACTTACTTAATTTCTGGAACAAAAAAATTAATTAACGATATAGTAATCCCTTCTGAACGAAACCTTAGTCTAAAGAGTGAAAAAGAAAACTTCCCACTTTACGAACGACTCCGACAACATACGATAAACGACGAGTGAAGTCAACGTCAGTATGATACTTTGAGGCAACAAACGTCAGATAAGATTAAGAAGAATAAGAAAGTTATCTGAATTACTAATTACAATGTTATGTTTCTAATACTATCAAAAGTACGCTGGGAATCGCAATTTGATCACATTAGTCGTATGGTCACAAGACGATCTTGTCGTATGATTTTACGAGGACAATTTACGTGTACTAGGAAGAAAAAAAAACATCATAATAATTAATGAATTTTATTAAATTATTGCAACAAGTTCTCAAATTGCGAGCCGTTGTTTTCAACACAAAGATTAATAGTAAGTTTTTTTAAACCACGGTAACGTTACGTCACGTTCGGCCGAGCTACATGGTAGGCGGAGTGTGGGGTGTTAGATTTTTTCGTTACGGAATTTCTTGATTCGGTCGCAGCGCTCAAAGCCCGCGATAAAATCTATGCAATAGCTTAAAAATCGAAGAAATTGTTAGGGCAGATCGATGAGTAAACATCCGTGATTTAGGTTAGATTCTAAATCTTTCGTTTGGGACTATTCAGTTTATTTTACTAATACCTTAAAATTTAAAAAGGTGGCCGCGCGCTGGGTTCCTCGAATGTTAACAGACGCCCAAAAAAAGCTAGAGTTGACATTTCAACTTTTTACTTGCAAATTTGGTCCCAATCGGACAAAATAGAGCACCAGACGGACGCACACACATGCGCGCACGCACATATCAATCAATACCCATCAAAATATCAATTACGATTTTTATTTTTGTCATCACAATACCTTCTTCACTCCTCACTCGCTCAAGAGTAAAACGGACAGTAATAGAAAAACAAAATACCTGCACGAGATTTTGGCAGAGTTCATTTTACGCGATTTGCGTGCGGTTCATTTAAAATGTCCGACGGAGTTATTTTACTTTTTTTTTATTCACAATTGGTAAACCCTTGATAACATCTCACCTTGTGGTAAGTGACGATGTTGCCGAAGATGGAAGCGGGCTTACCAAGATTCCCCAACACAATGGGGAACTGGCTACCTTATCTTCATGCCGTAACACACCAATGATATCAACATTGATATTTGGCGGCAAGACTTAGATAAGATGGTGGTAACTAGCCAGGCGGGCTTAGAAAATGCCCTACCACCAACCAAACCGAGTCATACAATTGACCCCGCCTGGAATCGAACCCGCGACCTCCTGTGTAAAGCCAGTGAACTTTGCCTCTGGGCTACGGAGGCGGTTTTTTCCTACTAATACATTAATTATTCCTCATGTACCTCATATTTACAACTACTTTGGAGCGTGCTATGCTCGGAGTTTCTCTGCGTGATCGAATCAGAAACGAGGAGGTCCGTAGGAGAACCAAAGTAACCGACATAGCTCTCAGAATTGCTAAACTAAGTGGCAGTGGGCGGGGCACATAGCTTGTAGAACAGATAGCCGTTGGGGCAGTAAAGTTCTCGAGTGGCGACCGCACACCGGAAAACGTAGCGTAGGTATGCCTCCCACTCGGTGGACCGATGACCTGGTGATGGTCGCAGGAAGCCGCTGGATGCGGGCAGCGCAGAACCGGTCGTCATGTAAATCCTTGTGGTAGGCCTATGCCCAGCAGTGGACGTCCGTCGGCTGATAGGATGATTTACAATAAAAAAACTCTACGGAAATGACGCCACTTTACATACGCATGCGTTACTTTCTTTAATGTAACCATAAATAGACACAATAAAGTAAATATGCAATCTCCTTGGCTAAATCTCATTTTGACACTGGCAAGTTTTTTTTTATTAAAGTACTAATATACTGTAAAAAAAAATATAGGACCCCTTAACTGGGGGTTCTACTCATCATACTGAACAACTTTACCAAAGAAACCCATAGTCAATTCTCAAAAAAAAATTAGAAACCTCCATATTAAAATGCACAAAATTGGTTGATCAGCTGATCGACTTGTATGAAAAGCAAAAAATTTTGCGATTTCAGCAAAATCGTATAATAAATGTTGTTCAGTATGATGAGCAGAAGCCCCAGTTAACGCTACGCCAATTTTGTTACATCCTGTATAGAAATGCCTCGGACATGGGCCACCGTTAGTAACTAATAAATAACTAACCTGTAACACCGTAGTTAATTTAATCTCATTTCTTCACAACGATATAACATATCTATCTTTTATAAATTCTCCTTCCAAAAGTCTAAAAGAATAAGATTATATATTTTGTTCGTTACTATTTTTATTTCTCAGTGTAGAAATTTAAAAAAAGTGTCAAAACGTACGTGTGCGATAAAATCAATTTTGCGCACATTAAACTGGCATTTATCCAACACTTTACGAGCAACAGTATAATAACCATGATATTTACAGCGCTTTGGTGTGTACTGTTATGCTGTAAATTTACTTAAATAAATAAATAAATAAATAAACAGTATTGAAATAGTTAATTTATGATACAAGGGTGCTATTTACCAATATTTAGGTGGTATTTCTTTAGCTGCGCGACTAAATGGCAAACGAGTGACATTTTTAAGCCCGAGCCGACAGTTGTAAGAAAACAGGTAAAGTAAAAAAGGAGAGTAAATAAAACCGGCCAAGTGCGAGTCGGACTCGCACTCCGAGGGTTCGGTACCACCATATCTCTCCATACAACTACTTATGAACAATGATGCCTATTCACACTTCAAACAAAAGACTTTTGTATAGAATAGAATAAGTTTATTGAGACACCAGGCACATACTATATAGTTAATGGTACATAGTTACTGTTATGTTAAAAATGAACATTTAACTTACACTAAACAGACATGTCAATTTTATAAACGAGAAGAAGTAAATACATACTATAACAGGTAATTTAGGTATAAGCCCGGCGACATCAAAAGGTCCCAGCTCAGCATATGTAGCAGAGACAAAGCCTCAGCTACGCTGGTGATTCTGCTGTAACCTTGCAAGAGATGAACACACTTCAATGGTTTCAGATTACTCTGACACACACATATATAAGGTCTAACAAAATTAGCTGAAACTATTTTAAGGGCAAGTTCAGTAAACGAAACTGAACAACTTTTTCTTCAGCGACCATACTGAAATCTTAGAAAAAAAATCTACAATAAAAAAAAAGAAATCTTTATAAATCCGGCACTGTCCATCGTACCGTAGCAGTCCACGCGCTGACGCGCCTCCGCCGGGCTCCGCCACAGCACAGATGATAGTGCCGTGTCTTCCGTCGCGTCGGACACATAATATTGGGTAGGTATCTAAACCCTATTTGTTTGGAAATAGCCAGACATGTAAACAAAACATGAACTTCAAAATAAACTAGTTTCAATTGGTTTTCAAGTCTTAAATGAACTAAAACACAGTATTTATGTCAATAAAATCCTTGATGTCCAAATTTAAGTGATTAAGCTAAAATGATAAAATGATTTGTTTACATGTTTGGCCATTTCCAAACAAATAGATTTTTCTTTAATGTGACTTGTCCGCAAACAGGCTAAGGCGAACTACCTACCTACTTGCTTCTTATGTCTCCGGTGATTTTCTTGGTTGACCGGCATCTACAGGTCGTGGCATACTCGTAAAAGTACCGTAATCCCGGAATCGCTGCAAAGCACCTATAGTATTGTGTGTAGATGGCATGTAGATGGGGTCTACGGCTATGAAAATCTTGAAACATGTTCCTGGTGTCTATTAGGTTGTGGTTACAAACTTCATATCACACCGCCATGCCCAAATATTGTTGTACATGGCATTTTCACAATAAAACACTTAACTTAGGCACTTAGGTCACAATCTGTAGGTTAGGCTTTGAGAACGTAACTCAATGAGTGCGCGAGAGTAACTGAGATATTTTTTTCGCGCACGCATCGCACTTGTTTGTAGGCGAAATGTACCTACGAGCGAGCAGCAAAATAGTTCAATGGCCTCAACTTCAAAGAAGCCGCTCAATTTCTTATTTTTCGAAAAGTGTAAATACCTGTTGGGTTGTATTTTACTACCTACATCTAAAAGGGGAACTATAAGGTTTTAAATAGGTAATATTCGTTTTTAAATAAGAATTGATTGAGAGAACTACCAAAGGTCAACGGCCAGGCACAGCGCAGTTTCGTTGCGGCAAGGCACGAATCCAGCGAAAATAAAGGACCGTACTACAACACGAGAATATTATAGTGGGCAATAATGGAATGTGGCAATTTTTTTTTAGAATTCGGTATGGTCACTGAAGGTCTAACAAAATTAGCTGAAACTATTTTAAGGGCAAGTTCAGTAAACGAAACTGAACAACTTTTTCTTCAGCGACCATACTGAAATCTTAGAAAAAAAATCTACAATAAAAAAAAAAGAAATCTTAATAAATCCGGCACTGGCCATCGTACCGTAGCAGTCCACGCGATGACGCGCCTCCGCCGGGCCGGGCTCCGCCACAGGTGATAGTACAAGCCGTGTCTTCCGTCGCGTCGGACACATATTGAGTAGGTATCTAAACCCTATTTGTTTGGAAATAGCCAGGCATGTAAACAAAACATGAACTTCAAAATAAACTAGTTTCAATTGGTTTTCAAGTCATAAATGAACTAAAACACAGTATTTATGTCAATAAAATCCTTGATGTCCAAATGTAAGTGATTAAGCTAAAATGATAAAATGATTTGTTTACATGTTTGGCCATTTCCAAACAAATAGATTTTTCTTTAATGTGACTTGTCCGCAAACAGGCTAAGGCGAACTACCTACCTACTTGCTTCTTATGTCTCCGGTGATTTTCTTGGTTGACCGGCATCTACAGGTCGTGGCATACTCGTAAAAGTACCGTAATCCCGGAATCGCTGCAAAGCACCTATAGTATTGGCATGTAGATGGGGTCTACGGCTATGAAAATCTTGAAACATGTTCCTGGTGTCTATTAGGTTGTGGTTACAAACTTCATATCACACCGCCATGTCCAATTAGTGTTGTACATGGCATTTTCACAATAAAACACTTAACTTAGGCACTTAGGTCACAATCTGTAGGTTAGGCTTTGAGAACGTAACTCAATGAGTGCGCGAGAGTAACTGAGATATTTTTTTCGCGCACGCATCGCACTTGTTTGTTTGTAGGCGAAATGTACCTACGAGCGAGCAGCAAAATAGTTCAATGGACGAAGTAACTATTTAGTAATCTGTGTCAATGGCCTCAACGCTTCAAAGAAGCCGCTCAATTTCTTATTTTTCGAAAAGTGTAAATACCTGTTGGGTTGTATTTTACTACCTACATCTAAAAGGGGAACTATAAGGTTTTAAATAGGTAATATTCGTTTTTAAATAAGAATTGATTGAGAGAACTACCAAAGGTCAACGGCCAGGCACAGCGCAGTTTCGTTGCGGCAAGGCACGAATCCAGCGAAAAGAAAGGACCGTACTACAACACGAGAATATTATAGTGGGCAATAATGGAATGTGGCAATTTTTTTTTAGAATTCGGTATGGTCGCTGAAGAAAAAGTTGTTCAGTTTCGTTTGCTGAACTTGCCCTTAAAATAGTTTCAGCTAATTTTGTTAGACCTTATATATAAAACAAATCAAATAAGCTACTTAAGAAAAGAACACTTAATTGTATCCATTCTCTGGGTTGCCTAGAAGAAATTGCTTTAAGCAATAAGGCCGCCTACATTGTACAATTTAAAATTTTTCTATTTATTCTGTACTTGTATTTTGTATATTTTGTAATTGAACAATAAAGCATATTTGATTGATTGATTGATTGATTGAACACTAAAAATATAATAAAAGAAATGTGAGAAATGAGCATACCAACTAATCGAGTTTGTCATTCAGTTCGGACTCGCACTTGGCCTGTTTTTATTATTTGTAGTTTAGTACTAAGCTCACATCAAGTTTCACGCTTGTATACATTACTGTTTTTACTATAGATTTTAATCAAAAATATTTTTAAAGACCTTAAAAAAACCCGTTTTTTGTTTGGAGACCCCCCCCTCCTATTTTTGCAATTATTTGTTGATAAAGCTGCAACAGAAATACACATTTTGTGAAAATTTCAACTGTCTAACTATTACGGTTCATGAAATACAGCCCGCTGACGGACGGACAGACGGACAGACAGCAGAGGCTTAGTAATAGGGTCCCGTTGGTCACGCGTTGGGTGCATGGAACCCTAAGCACAAAATTCAATGGAACATATTTTGGAGAAATACGGATGTACGTACCAACGGAGTTTTTGGTATATCCGTATTGTCATTTACCCTTTAAATCTCGTAGACCCATCACTGTCTAATCCAACGGTTTTCAAAGTAGGGGGCGCAGAGACCTTCAAAGGGGGGCGCAGTTTAAGTGGGAAAAATTGATGGGCGTCTGCACAGATGGCGCTCCTGCAATGCTTGGCTCTCGCTCAGGCTTCATACAACTGGTTAAGGAAAAATTTAATTATTTAATTTAGTTAACTTAAATTATCTAGGTAGAAGGGAGGGGGCGCGAAAATATTTTTTGGTAGAAAGGGGGCGCGGCCTAAATAAGTTAAGGAACCCCTGGTCTAATCCATTCCCTACACTACCTCAACATAGTCTGAGCGCTGTGTTCTATTCATCATATCAACCAAAGTACGTCAACTGCTGGATAAAGAAAGGCCTTTCCAAGGATATCCCCAACGAACGATCCTGCGCTGCCCGCATCCAACAGCTTCCCGCGACCTTCATCAGGTCGTCGATCCACAGTGGGAGGCCTGCGTACGATTTTACGGGGCACGGTCGCCACTCGGGGTCTTTACTACTCAATGGCCATCTGTTCTACGAGCTATGTGTAAATTTCCACTTCTCATAGTTACTGACAATTTCAAATAAACACTTGATCTTAAATAATATCTCCTTGGTGCATTTTTTGTGATATACAAACTTCTCGGAGTTTGCATGCTGTAATGATGCTCTACAAGCATTTACGGATAACATCTGCGGGAAAATATACGTACTTAAAAAAAAATACAAAATGGCTAACCATCTAAACTTTTTTTTAAATTCTCAAATAGGTTTTATATTATCATCTCATAGTGCGCAAAACACGCTCAATCTTTTTTTCTTTCTCTTGCAGCCTGGCACCTTCGTTCGATTTCCATCCTTAACAAAAACGATATTTACTCGACTATGTTTATCATCATCATATCAGCTTATGTACGTCCCCACCAAGGCTCGAGCCTACCCTAAATTAGGGCGATCGGGCCTTAGTAGACCACGTGTGCCCTAGTGCGGGTTGGTCGACTTCACACATAACCTGCGAGTTTCTTCGCAGGCATGTGCAGGTTGTTTTCACGATGTGTTCCTTCACCGTAAGAGCGTCGGATAAACGTACACAGGCCATCACATCAAGCTACACACTTTAGACTTTGTACCGTTCTTATACCGAATACATATGGATCAGAATCGCACTACGAGTGTATAGCTTGATGTGCTGCCCTCTGTACATATGAAATCGAAATCCGAAAACACATTGGTACGTGGCAGGATTCGAACCACGACTATGTTCGACTATGTTACATTTGATTAACACTCCACTCTAAGGACTATAACCAGATAGGTAGCCTATTTGACTGACTCGGTGGCTCAGTGGTTAGTGCCCTTGGCTACTGATCCGCGGGTTGTGGGTTCGATCCCCACCCAGGGCAAGCATTTGTGTGATGAGCAGATTTGTTTGCTCTGTGTCTGGGTGTTAAATATATCTATATATATATATATATATATATATAATATAGTCTCTGGTAACCCATAACACAGGGAATCCTACTTTGGGGCCAGATGACCATGTGTGATTTGTCCCAGAATATTTATTTATTTATTATTATTTTATTTATCTAAGTAAAAATGCGTTTCAATTACCTGTTAGTTTTTTTTAAAAGATCCTGAGTAAAAACTGTACACTAGCTCCCCCCTCCTTCTCCCCCATCTTTCCCTATCATTTTTGTATAGAGTTTTTTTAAGAATCGACTATGGTTATAGAGCGTCGGTGGCGTAATGGCAAGGGCCGCTACCTCCTGTCCGGAAGGTCGTGGTTCAAATCCTGCCACGTACCAATGTGATTTCGAATTTCGATTTCATATTTACGTTTATCCGACGCTCTTACGGTGAAGGAAAACATCGCGAGGAAACCTGCACACATCTGCGAAGAAACTCGCTGGTTGTGTGTGAAGTCGATTAAACTGCACTGGGCCCGCGTGGTCGACTAAGGCCCGATCGCCCTAATTCAGGGTGGGCTCGAGCCCCTCGGTGGGGACGTGTATGAGCTGATATGATATGATGGTTATGGAATGAAATTTACGGGTATAGAGGGGGCTTCAAAAAAGGGGGTGATATTATATATATTATAGTATGTTATATCATACAGTTGAGTACTGGAGACTCTTTAAATTAATCCACCTTTCTTATAACCAAAAGGGTTCCGGATACCGTGTGAACACCCCTTACTGTAAGGCTTCGCTTCGTATAGCGGGCGGGCGGCTGTGACCGTGATGTACAGTCGCCATCAGATATATCGTACCGGGGCGAGTTGTTCAAATATTTCTGAGCAGTGTTGAATTTCAATAATTACTGTACACTTAAAGTTGTTATTAATATCTGAACATCAAATTTGTCATAAATATCTGAGAAGCAGATTTTTCAATATTCTCTTCACATACAATGATGTAAGGTACAGTCAGCATCAAAAATATGTATACATCAACAAGGTTCAGAAATATGTGGTCTCACTTCGATTTCACTTCGAAACATCTATCAATATCTGACACCATAAAATTGGATACATCAGCTGTTTCAGAATGGCGTAAACATAAAATACTTCATATATGTGTCTACTAAAACAAGGGGTACACCTAGTTTATGAGGTCCCCTGTTGAACACATTTTTAAAGACATATTTATGAAGTATTTTATGTTTACGCCATTCTGAAACAGCTGATGTATCCAATTTTATGGTGTCAGATATTGATAGATGTTTCTGAAATCGAAGTGAGACCACATACTTCTGAAACCTTCTTGATGTATACATATTTGTAATGCTGACTGTACATATCTTTTCCTAAAATGCCACATTTTGAAAAATCTGCTGCTCAGATATTTATGACAAATTAGATGTTCAGATATTAATAAAAACTTCTAGTGTACATAATTTTCAAATTCAATTCAATATATTTATTTAAAATAGGTGCAAATTGCACTCTTTCTAATAGTCATAAAATTATAATAACAATGTCATTTGTGAAGAATCAAGAAAAAAAAAAGTTAAAACGTCAAAATTCAATCCTTGATATAAACCTGATATGTCATTAGAACATGAAAACAATATGGCACGAAAAGTTATACATAAAAATCATTGATAGTCATTAATGCCTTTAACAAGAGTAGGCCAGTCCACCCGGTCACGAGTATAACGCGAGAGTCAGCCATCGCTCCCATCAACCATATTACAGGGAAAATTGAAACTCAACACTGCTCAGAAATGTTTGAACACCTTGCCCGCTACGATATATCTGATGGCGACTGTACTTACCCCGTAATCCGTATCGTATTCACCCGTACTGTACTCGTACGTACCCGTATAGTGCTCGTACACGGAGTAAGCAGTGTTGCCAATTTAGCGACTTAGTAGCTAGATCTAACGTATTTTCGGAGCAGTCTAGCAACAAAAAAAATCGACGCTTCATACATTTTAGCGACTTTTCAAGCACACTAACACCATACATCTAGCGACAGAATTGCCATTTTTGTATTGTTCTAGCGACTTTTCATGCGTACGACTAACGACTTTTTGACATATAGAGTTGGCGTCACTGGGAGCAAGTAAACAACACCAGTATCGCACGACTAATCGGCTGAATCGCGCGTCTCGAACGCGGCCTCGCGACCCAGCGCGGGAAAGTTCGCAACACGAAATTGTTGACAGTTCTTTTTTTGTTTTTATAAAGAATATAGGTAAGTGTAAAAAGTTTCATTGTGGTTTGTAGTCGTATTTTTTGATGTGAAAAGAGCTTTTAACAGATTGTTTTACATTTAATGGAACACAGCTTAAACAGAATTAAATATGGTATTCTTATAAAAACTGTTAAAAACATTAAAAAAACAAGTGAGTCTTACATTAGTCGCATATTATGTGTAAAATCTGACGTAAGTAAAAAAACCTACCGGTCTCGCATTAGGCGGCATGGCCATGTTTCCTTAGCCCTCGCGACTAAAAAAATATAAGGCGGCATGGGCATGTTTCCTTAGCCTTCGTGGCTGAAAAAAAATCTTCATTTCCTAATACACACTTCCGTCCCTTTTCAAGAAATCACTCCCACAGATTACAAGGAAACCGAGAGGAAAAATGTTACACATCAAAAACGTAGGCGCTGATTTAACGATATCCACTTGTATTGCTGTAAAAGTTATCAGTTTTCATCATCATCATTATATCGGATATTATCATTATTTAAGTAAGACTCGGTTTGGTTGGTGGTAGGGCATTTTCTAAGCCCACCATCTTATCTATGTCTTGCCGCCAAACATCAGTGTTAACAACATTGATGTGTTCCGGCTTGAAGATAAGATAGCCAGTTCTCCATTACGTTGGGGAATCTTGGTAAGCCCGCTTCCATCTTCGGCATCATCGTCACTTACCATCAGGTGAGATGATGCCAACGACTTACTAATTTTGAATAAAAAAATCAGCCGAAAAACGTCCACTGCTGGACAAAGGCCTCCCCCAAGGATTTCCACGACGACCGGTCCTGCGCTGCCCGCACCCATCGGCTTCCCGCATCAGTTTTAGAAGGTACTCAAATGTTGTTTTAAAATACTAAGGTATATTATGTTCAGATGTACATGAATCATTACAGATTTTATCTATCCATTCAAATACAAACCTCCTTGGCCAACATTAATTATTTTGACATTAATTTATTTGCACCTACATAAATATACGTTTTGTTTACGTAGGCCCAGATTTTCAAATGCTAAGGTAGCGTAGGAAGGAGGTATTTCAACATCTCCTTTAGGGTTCCGTTCCTATTGGGTGCCAACGGGACCCTACCACTAAACCTACACCGTCCATCTATCCGACCAGTTGTAATTTTCACAAATGAATCCTTACGGCAAGTTTCCTAACAAAAAAAATACAAAAAAAAGTAAGTGTGTGGTTTTACGAAACCACGGTAAAAGTGAAACTTTACGGAGGACGAAACGATCATGGCTGCTCTCGCTACGGTACAGAGGACGAAACGATCATACCGTCAGATGAAAGTGACCGTCACGCGACATGCAACACACAGACGAAAAAAATTGAGACGATGTAATAAAAGTTTCACTTTAAAAGGTTTTTAAAGGTTTTTTTTTTGCTCTATCTTTAAAACTGTACCTAATCATCATTACAGCTCATATACGTCCCCACATACCTCTAATACCTCATATAAATAAAAGTTTTCAAGTTTAAGCCAGTTTTTGAAGCATATGTGCGGGATATTGTGTTATGTGTGTGTGTGCGTGTCTTCGACTACGTCTTAGCACATACTATTGAGTATTTTGGTGTGATTTTGATGTCTATGTGTGCGTGTACAGTGTACGTACATGTTTGGAGTGGTTTTGACTGACTTCACATTAAATTTACGTGAGGTTCTATCTGAACTTTGTATTCATCTAAAACCCAATACATACAAGCGTAAAACTTGATGAAATTAAAGTGCGAACTGTATAATGTAACAATAAATAAATAAACTAAAACGCTAAACACGTTAAAAAACCGACTTCCATTGCAACAATTTTTTTTTTTTTTTTTAAATTTGAATTTTTAAACTTAGTACATTTTTGCATTATTATTTTTGGTTTTTGTTAATTTTCTAAAAAAGTACTACACCGATTTTGATAAAATTTATATGGGACCACACGGGAAGCACTAGCTTTCAAATAAAAAAAGAATCTTAAAAATCGATTCACCTAGTCAAAAGTTCTGAGGTAACACACATAAAAAAAGCATACAGTCGATATGAGAACCTCCTCCTTCTTTGGAAGTCGTTTGATAAGAAAAACTGGCCAATTGTAAGTTATACCCGCGCTACGGACCCAAAACTATATGATGAAGAAACATTTTTCTGTCGCTCTCGTTGATTGAAATAAATGGGTTCCTACGTCATCTTACACGTTGATGTTTTAATGTTTGTTCATATCCAAAGGTGTGGTGGTACGGAACTCAAGGTGGACGAGTCCGACTCGCACTTTACCGGTTGTTGGGGTTCCATAGTCAAACTAGGAACCCTAAAAATTTCATAGAAAAACTATAATACCAAAGTTTTCATGCCAATTGCAAAAATAACTTTGTTTTTTATAACACATTTATTTTTAAAAAAACTACAGAACCCTACTTTATACGTTGTCCGACACTTACTTGCCGCAACTTTTTAGACCCTTGTTTTCGCCATGTCTGTCTGTCCGTCTGTCCGCGACTTAGCTCAGAGACTATTAATACTAGAAAGCTGTAATTTAGCATGGTTATAAGTAAAGTTGTACAATACAATCTTAAAAAAAAATTATAGTACCTCCCCTCCATGTAGAGGGGGTGAGTTTTTTTTTTGTACCATATCAAGTGTTCCTTCCTCCCCCCCCCCCCGCCACCATCTAAACCACTCTTTAAGGACATCTGAAAGTACATTTCTTTTTTGAAAAGACTTCGAAACCCTACTTTGCGTGAGTCCGACTCGCACTTGGCCGGTTTTTAATTTATTATGATCTTTATGCACATATGAGAAGTACCTATCTATAAACGTCTTGACTTGCTTACTTAATTTCTCAACACCTACGTTTGAAAACAGTAGGTAACAATCAATTTAAGGCTCCTCCGTCCTTAAAATTAGCATCTCGATTCGCGATGTTTCAAACATCGAACAAAATAGCTTGGAAATAAAGTTCTTGTCAGCTCATAATACAACGTGGCTGTTATGTTAATTGCTGCGGACGAATCGTGCGAAAATTGTGGTTTTTAATTCATTATAAATAAAATAAAAAGAGCATTTACAAAAAGTAAGAAAACAAAATCATTGTATATTGTTTTGATAAGAAGTTCATGAATTATCATAATGTTTTGCTTAACATTACAGCAGTACTATGGTTAAAACTAGAAAAAAGGGAGCATTTAGATATTTTTTTTCTTTAGTTCTGTGTCATCACATCAGCTCATTTATACGTCCCCATCGAGGAGCTCGAGCCTACCCTGAATTAGGGCTACCGGGCCTTAGTCGACCACGCAGGCCCAGTGCGGGTTGGTCGACTTCACACACAACCTGCGAGATTATTTTTTTTCGCAGGCGCGTCCAGGTTCCTCACGTGTTTTCCTTTACCGTAAGAGCGTCGGATTAACGTACAATGAAAACTAAATTCGAAATCACATTGGTACGTGGCAGGATTCAAACCACGACCTCCCGGACAGGAGGCGGCGGCCATAACCGTTACGCCACCGACGCTCTTATTAAAATATATGTGTATTAAAATATAATTCGAGGAAATCAAAGTCACTCCTCAAATCCTGTAAATTACAAAACAACTCTTTTTTCGATAAAAATCCATAATTGAAGTAAAAATTGGTTACAAAGTTTGTCATTGGCGGCGGTATGAGCCTTAAACTATTTGTCTCGAATCTAATTTATTTAAGTGAGCAAGCACAAATAATGCTAAGTAAACATAGTTTGCACATGCGCGATGCAATTGCTCATTTACATATAAAGTGCAACGCGCAGCAAATTGGTTTTTAGGGTTCCGTACTCAAAGGGTCAAAACGGGACCCTATTACTAAGACTCCGCTGTCCGTCCGTCCGTCTATCTGTCACCAGGCTGTATTTCATGAACCGTGATAGCTAGACAGTTTTCACAGATGATGTATTTATGTTGCCGCTTTAACAACCAATTAGAAAAAGTGAGTCTCCAGAAAAAAAGTGTCTTTTTGAAACGTGAAGAAACTAGCGCCATCTAGTATAATGGTACTGAACCCTTTGTGCGCGGTACTGACTCGCACTTTACCGGTTTTTTTTTAAATTCCGTACTAGGATCGGGACCCTATTTCTAAGCCTACGCCTTCCGTCTGTCTTCCGTCTGTCCCGACTTTTCAAGGGCTGTATCCTTTCAACCGTGATTGGTAGCTAACTGAAATTTTCACAAAATATGTACACTTCTCTACACAACTATGACAATGATACCTATTCACATTTTAAACAAAAGACATCAACGCGAGCGACTAAAATATACTTTTTTGTCATTCAGTTCGGACTCCGTAGCACAAGTACGACTCACACTTGGCCAATTGTGAATATTTTTTGTTTTACTTCAGTATAAGTACTATAACCACATCAAATTTCACGCCTATAGCAAAATAAAAAATCCTTCTGTAGACCTTTCTGTATGGACCCCCTCTTATTTTTTCACTTTTTTCTAATTTTTAGTATTTGTTTTTATAGCGGTAACAGAAATACACAATCTGTGAAAATTTCAACTGTACCTATTATTACGGTTCATGGAATACAGCCCGCTGACGAACGGACAGACAGACAGACGGAACGTATACCAAGTATGATGAAGCCAATTAATCACGTAAAAAAATAGTAATAACTTCTATTGCATTAGGTTTTTGATGTGTAACATCTTTGCTCTCGCTTTCCTGCAATTTGTGGGAGTGATTTCGTGAAATGGGACGGAAAAGTGTCCCATGTGACGGAAATGTGTAACAGGGAGTCGCGTTTTTTCAGGCTTTAAAAGCCCGGACAAGGCAAAGGTATCTATGACCATACAGCCTAGTCTGCCGTATCTTTGCCGTCCTTTTTTCAGGCTTTAAAAGCGCGGAAAAGGCAAAGGTATCTATGACCATACAGCCTATTCTGCCGTATCTTTGCCGTCCTTTTTTCAGGCTTTAAAAGCGCAGAAAAGGCAAAGGTATCTATGACCATACAGCCTAGTCTGCCGTATCTTTGCTGTCCTTTTATAAAGTATTTTGTCACATGTTACACATCATAATATGCGAGTACTGTAGGTCTCGCTCGAATTTTTTTTGACCATGTTTGCCCTTGTAAGAAGAAAAAAACCGGCTAAGTGCGAGTCAAAACCGTATACATAGAGTTCCGTACTAGATGGCTCTAGAATACTCTAGATTCAAAAGCCATCATACTATATGGCGCTAGTTTCTTCACGTTTCAAAAAAAAAAACACGTTTTTTGTATGGAGACTTTCACTTTTTAGGGTTCCGTAGCCAAATGGCAAAAACGGAACCCTTATGGATTCGTCAAGTCTGTCTGTCCGTCCGTATGTCACAGCCACTTTTTTCCGAAACTTTAAGAACTATACTGTTGAAACTTGGTAAGTAGATGTATTCTGTGAACCGCATTAGGATTTTTACACAAAAATAGAAAAAAATACAATAAATTTTTGGGGTTCCCCATACTTAGAACTGAACCTTAGAACTGATACTTAGAAACTGATTTTTTTTTTGGTATTGTATGCTGGCGATAGTAGGTTCTTGGTGGAACACTGAACTGAACATATTTAGGTTATTAGGTTTGTGGAATAGTGCAAGAAAAAACCTAAATATGTTGATTTTTTTTATCAAACCCATACATACGTGTGGGGTATCTATGGATAGAAAATTATATTGAGGTTTTTATTATCATTTTTTTCTAAACTGAATAGTTTGCGCGACAGACACATCCAAAGTAGTAAAATGTGTGTCCCCCCCTGTAACTTCTAAAATAAGAGAATGATAAAACTAAAAAAATGTATAATGTACATTACCATGCAAACTTCCACCAAAAATTGGTTTGAACGAGATCTAGTAAGTAGTTTTTTTAATACGTCATATAGATAATGGTGCGGAACCCTTCGTGCGCGAGTCCGACTCGCACTTGGCCGGTTTTTCTAATGTTTAGTTATTGTTGTTATAGCGGCAACAGAAATACATCATCAGTGAAAATTTTATCTATTTACCGTATCCTGTCCCCGAATGCCCACAAAGGCGTTATCGGTAGATCCATATTGGATCTAATAAGTTATATATTTCTCGTTAGATCTGTAGGTCCTTCGATCGACTAGATCCAATATGGATCTATCGAATCATTTAGTTCTCGTTAGATCTGTAGGTCTATTCAGTAGATTCAGGTCCTTCGACTAGATCCAATATGGATCTATCGAATCTTTTAGTTATCGTTAGATCTGTAGGTCTATTCGGTAGATTCAGGTCCTTCGACTAGATCCAATATGGATCTATCGAATCATTTAGTTCTCGTTAGATCTGTAGGTCTATTCAGTAGATTCAGGTCCTTCGACTAGATCCATATTGGATCTATCGAATCATTTAGTTCTCGTTAGACCTGTAGGTCTATTCAGTAGATTCAGGTCCTTCGACTAGATACATATTGGATCTATCGAATCATTTAGTTCTCGTTAGACCTGTAGGTCTATTCAGTAGATTCAGGTCCTTCGACTAAATACATATTGGATCTATCGAATCATTTAGTTCTCGTTAGACCTGTAGGTCTATTCAGTAGATTCAGGTCCTTCGACTAGATACATATTGGATCTATCGAATCATTTAGTTCTCGTTAGACCTGTAGGTCTATTCAGTAGATTCAGGTCCTTCGACTAGATCCATATTGGATCTATCGAATCATTTAGTTCTCGTTAGACCTGTAGGTCTATTCAGTAGATTCAGGTCCTTCGACTAGATCCATATTGGATCTATCGAATCATTTAGTTCTCGTTAGACCTGTAGGTCTATTCAGTAGATTCAGGTCCTTCGACTAGATACATATTGGATCTATCGAATCATTTAGTTCTCGTTAGACCTGTAGGTCTATTCAGTAGATTCAGGTCCTTCGACTAGATACATATTGGATCTATCGAATCATTTAGTTCTCATTTGACCTGTAGGTCTATTCAGTAGACGCATGATGGATCTAACGATTTATTTATCGTTAGATCTATTTATACATTTGACTTTAATGATAGTACGGATCTAAAAATAATTTTAATCCTTAATTGATCTATGGATTTAAAAAAAACTTGTATAGATATGTCGGCAGAGCAAAATAAAGTTTACCTTAAAACTAACCGGAACCCTTTATATTATATATATCTATCAAAACCAGCATATAGAATGATGATAAACACGAAAACTTAAACGAACACTTAAACAAAACTTAAATAACTCAATAGATCTAGTATGGATCTACTCAATGGAATCTACCTTAAAAGAACGCGTTTTTGGGGTGTATGTATGGGTGTGTGTGTATGTATGTGTGTAGTTATGTCTGTTTCTTCAGCTGGGCCTGTAGGTTTAACGGATTGATGGATTTTGTAGTGCAACGTGTTGTTGATCCCATAATATAGGATACATTTTTAAACATCCAAAAAAAGAGGGGTAATATTTTTATGCAGTTGGGATTATCATTTTTAATTGAGTTGCTCATTTTAAGGGTTTTTCGTAAGGCTCAAAATTTAATTTCGCACTCTACTCTTATTATGAGTGCAACAAAAAGGTTTGGCAATAAATACTTCAATTTTTATTGTATTACTGAAATCTTAAAAAATGGTTTTTAATGAAAATCTTGATACTTTCTATGGGAAGTTTTATTTCATTTCATAGCTCAATAGATTGATAACAAATAGAAATAGTACCAATCCTTTCACGCATAATAAATAATAATGTGTACAGTGACAGAAAACTCTGTCACTGTACACATTATTATTTATTATGCGTGATGCTCTGTAGAAAAGTCTGTTGGTCAAAGTCAACTGACCAAGCTGAAGACTGAGGACGGCAGGATCATATCGTCTAAGACTGAGTTGCTGGAAGAAGTTGAGAAGTTCTACGGACAATTGTACACGACCACACGTCTGCCTGTCAGCGATCTGGCTAAAGACCCAAGAGCTAGACTTACCCGACACTATACCGAAGATATCCCGGACGTCAGCCTGTACGAGATTAGAATGGCTCTTAAACAGCTTAAAAACAATAAGGCACCGGGTGATGATGGAATTACGGCTGAACTTCTGAAAGCAGGTGGAACACCGGTACTTAAAGCTCTTCAGAAATTATTTAATTCCGTTATACTTGAAGGACAAACGCCTAAGGCATGGCACAGAAGTGTGGTCGTGCTTTTCTTCAAAAAGGGCGACAATACCCTGCTGAAGAACTACAGACCCATCTCACTTCTGAGCCATGTCTACAAACTGTTTTCGAGGGTCATTACGAATCGTCTCGCACGCAGGTTTGACGACTTCCAGCCTCCCGAACAAGCCGGTTTCCGAAAAGGATTTAGTACCATAGACCACATACATACGCTGCGGCAGATTATACAGAAGACCGAAGAGTACAATCAGCCACTATGCTTGGCGTTCGTGGACTATGAGAAAGCCTTCGATTCGGTCGAAACCTGGGCTGTGTTACAGTCTCTTCAGAGGTGCCAAATTGACTATCGATACATCGAAGTGCTGAAGTGTTTGTATGAAAACGCCACCATGTCGGTTCGCCTCCAGGATCAAAACTCGGAACCTATCCAGCTGCAGCGAGGGGTGAGACAGGGAGACGTTATATCTCCGAAACTGTTCACCGCCGCCCTGGAAGATGTTTTTAAGCTTTTGGACTGGGGTGGACTCGGCATCAATATCAACGGCGAGTACATCACCCACCTTCGATTCGCTGACGATATCGTGGTCATGGCTGAGACTATGGACGACTTAGGCACAATGCTCGATGGCCTCAGTAGAGCCTCTCAACAAGTGGGTCTTAGAATGAACATGGACAAGACGAAAATTATGTCAAACATCCGTGTCATACCTACTCCTCTGAAGGTTGGAGGCTCTACACTCGAAGTTGTTACCGAATATGTATACCTGGGACAAACAGTCCAGTTAGGTAGGTCCAACTTCGAGAAAGAGATCAATCGTCGAATCCAACTCGGCTGGGCAGCGTTCGGGAAGCTTCGCAATATCTTTACGTCCCAGATACCGCAGTGTCTTAAGACCAAGGTCTTCGACCAATGTGTGTTGCCAGTGATGACGTACGGAACTGAGACATGGTCGCTTACTATGGGCCTCATAAGAAGGCTCAAGGTCACCCAAAGGGCAATGGAGCGTGCTATGCTCGGAGTTTCTCTGCGTGATCGAATCAGAAACGAGGAGATCCGTAAGAGAACCAAAGTAACCGACATAGCTCTCAGAATTGCTAAACTTAAGTGGCAGTGGGCGGGGCACATTGCTCGTAGAACAGATGGCCGTTGGGGCAGTAAAGTTCTCGAGTGGCGACCACGCACCGGAAAGCGTAGTGTAGGCAGGCCTCCCACTCGGTGGACCGATGACCTGGTGAAGGTCGCGGGAAGCCGCTGGATGAGGGCAGCGCAGAACCGGTCGTCGTGGAGATCCTTGGGGGAGGCCTATGTCCAGCAGTGGACTTCCTTCAGCTGATATGATGATGATGATGATGACAGTGACAGAAAACTACGTGAGGAAACTCTTAAGGTTGTGTGTGAAATCGACCAACCCGCACTAGGCCCGATCGTCCTAACAAGGTAGGCTCGAGCCCCTTTGTGGGGACGTATATGAGCTGATATGATGATTGTAATATAATAATGTGTTTTTGTATGTATTTGACCTAACAGGAAAAGAGCACTTTCTGAACTGTCACTAATCGAAATCCCACTTCTGCAACATTAAAACTTGCTCAGAAACCAAAACAGAAGTAGGTAGGTAATAAAACATTAATTGGTTTCTACAAATTGTCGCCAAAAGGAGCACTACGCTTTCCGCACGTTTTATCGACGTTGGAACGCCGCCAGGTTTTAATGTAGGTACACGCGTAAGCAAACTAAATGCTTTATTTATCGACGTTTAACAGTTTGACGTTAATTGTATTGGAAATATTGAACTTAATATTTACATTTGAAACAATAATACAATGTGTTTGAACAGCAATGCCAGTTGTATTAAGTAAGTAGTTAAGATCACTCAATCCGTTTAGGTCGATACGTGTTTCAATAATATCGAACGTAGGTCTATTCATTTTAAGTTCAAATCAATGCGGGCTTCAACGCGGCTGTTACTTTGAAACCGAACGCCCAATTCTCGATTTTTACATGTTATTATTACTTTTCATCACTTTCAAATAAGTTTTAAAAAATGTGATCAATTAAAATTAAAGGTCTTAAAGTCACCGATTTTTGTGTGTTGGTTTCATTCAATATTAACTATTTGTTTTCGAAAAAATTTTCAATTAATGCCAAAAACACGGTCTACAGTATATTTTTTTTACATCGAAAGTGGTAATATTTTAAAAATGGCATGAAATCAAATCGATTTTTTATTACTTTAAGTATATTATATATTTTTTCCATTGTGATAGCTTTACACAGTCTTTTAATAACTTGAATTGAATATTGTCATTTTATCCATCTTAAGGCCTTAAGGTAAATTATTAATCAAATCATAGGTACAAATCGCGGCGTATAAGTTGAAACCAACGGTCATTCTCGCAAGTAGGGAGAGGCGGATTACGTGGGGGGCTGGCGTCCCTTGGTGCGCGCGACCCCCGCGTCCAGCACTTCGATTGAGACCTGAAAATAAGACACTGCGCTCTGTTCAACTTCGATGCCGCGATCTGTACTGTTCGTACAATACTCACTCAGACATTTAGTCAGAATGGCGAATTGATTGTTCTCTCCATAAAGACTGCGCCGCGCGGCCTAGGACATAGTTTTATTGAACTTCTCGTATGGGGATTTAAGCACCTTTTTTCTGAGCACCGATGCTTTAATGTTCCCCAGGAGGCTCGAGTTTCCATACAAACGTAGTTCCGCTTTAATACAAAAACTACATGCCGGATTGAATCCAAACTTTGCGAATATATTGAGTAGACACATATCGACATTTGTAATTAGTTTTCAATTTACTAATTTAAAACGGAAAAAATATGAGAAATTTCAAACTTTGAGTACAATACTAATTTAAGCCTTTGTTTACTTATGCTTCAATTTAATACACTGAAAAATAAATACAAACATCTATATAATATGTTTACTCAATATATTTACAAAGTTTGCATTCAATCCAGCATGTCGTTTTTGTATTAAAGCGAAACTACGTTTGTATGGAAAGTGGAGCCTCCTGGGGACCCTGAACATATTCCTATTTGAGTACCAATCAACATTTTAGCTTGATTTTCAACGACCAACAAAAAATAATTCGACTTCATTCCCCTTTGAACACCTAGGGTGCCGAAGTTCTAGTGTTAGAGTGTTCATCATCATCATCATATCAGCCGAAGGACGTCCAGTGCTGGACATAGGCCTCCCTCAAGGATTTCCATGACGACTGGTTCTGCGCTACCCGCATCCAGCGGCTTGCCGCGACCTTCACCAGGTCATCGGTCTACAGAGTGGGAGGCCTGCCTACGCTACGTTTTCCGGTGCGCAGTCGCCACTTGAGAACTTTCCTACCCCAACGATCATCCGTTCTATGAGCTATGTGCCCCGCTCCCTGTTGGTGTTTAATAAAAATTAATGTCGATAAAAATAAATGTCTGCCAAGGGGTTGCATATTATCACCTCTCATAACAAGGTATTCAGGGTGTAACAAAATTGGTGAGGCGTTAACTGGAGGGGGGGAACTCAGAGTATTGAACAACTTTTTCCTGGAGACCCATAGTAAAATTTGAGCGCTCTGTACAAAAATGCACAGAATTAGTCAATCAGAATCAGCTGATCAATTTGTATAAAGGAAGAGTTAATTTTTTTGCGAATTGATTAGGAGTATGATTAGTGGATGTCCCAATTAACGGTTCCTACGTCAATTTTGTCACATCCTGTATAGATACATAGTTTATAATTAATCAGCATCATAGTACCTATTGTGTATAGTATACTAAACTGAAACCAGCATTATATAATTCTTATCGCACACTACATATTTTATTATTATTTAGGAGTAAACTCATGTATACAGGATGTAATAAAATCGATGTTCCACCCTTTCAAAACAATCGCGAAAGGTTCAATCTTTATAGAAATCCATTAGGTAACCGCCTCCATGGAGTAACGGTTAGTCCATTTGTTTTACATAAGAAGGTCGCGTGTTCGATTTCCGGCGGAGTTCAACTTTTGTAACAATCAGTTTTGTGCTGGAACGGCATTTTCTAAGCTCGCCTACTACCGCGTTCATCCACAATCTAACAGCCACAAAAAAAATAGCCAAGTGCATGTCGTACCACGCACAAAGTAGGGTTCCGTCAAAGTTAATATATTAGTACTAATATTTATTATATATCTACCCATATTTATATTTAAAACATATATATTTATCGTGGATTATTATTTCTTTGCCTTTTGGAAGATAGGTACCTTGCTATCAGATTCTTGCGCTATCGTTGTTTTACATAATATTTTTGAATGTATCTTATCTACCAAGGGTTGTCTGGAAGAGATCGCTTTTAGCGATAAGACCGCCTTTGTACACTTAAGTCTGATAAAACCATTTTGTGATTATTCCTTGTGTGCAATAAAGAATTTATACATACAAACTAACATACAGTACGAACACTCCCTGCCGCTCTCTAGATTCTGACCTCACCCCCTCGTCACCCAGATTGATACAGATTGGTTACCTTTTGGTTCTCAAACGTATAGAATTTCGCCGTGATTGCGTTTGAGCCGTCATTTGTTTTTAGAAATGTCATCCCGCCCGTTGTATTAAGTAAAGTAAGTAAATGCATATTTTGCAAACAAAATTATTTTTGCAGTTGGTATAGAATGCAGTTGGATTAGTAAAAAAACCGGCCAAGTTCAAGTCGGACTAGCACATCGAGGGTTCCGTATCACCACTCCTCTCCACACAACTACATATATTATATCCTTATAACAAATTAACAAAATTAACAATTCACATAACAAATTTTGTCATACAGTTCGGAATCCTAAGCGTGAGAACGACTTACACTTTGCCAATTTTTTATATTTGTTGTTTTATTTCAGTATTAGTACTATAATCACACCAAGTTTCATGCTTGTGTGCATTACCAGTTTTACGATAGAGCTAAAAAAAAAACCTTCTGAAGAGCTATAAAAAACACGTTTATTTTTTTTTCACTTTTTTCTAATTTTTAGTATTTTTGTTATAGCGGCAACAGAAATACACATTCTGTGTAAATTTCAACTCACTATCTATAACGGTTTTTGAAATACAGCCCGCTAAGAATCTGCAAAATATAGAGGGTAACCCCACTACATTTAAAATGGAGTTGATTTTTTTTGTTTATTTACCCTATCGTGTGGGGTATTGTTGGATAGATCCTTCAAAACTAGGTACTAGAGTTTGTTAAGATCATTTTTCGGATAAATGACAGACGGACAGACGTCGGAGGTTTAGTAATAGGGTCCCGTTGGTCACCCGTTGGGTGTACGAAACCCTAAAAATTATGAAATTTTTACAAATCCAACTGCATATCTTAAACTTGGTCGACTATTACTCCTAACCTAAGAAAGCCTACTTGGCCGTAATAATTATTCTTTTAAATTGATGGTAGTATAGGTCTTTACCTATGAAATTGCCCATTCAGTTTTTGAAGTTCAATGCCAAATTTTATTGAAAATAAAAAAGTTATTGTTTTTTTTATTATTGACCTTATGGTGACACGAAACACGAAAGCGTCGGTGGCTCAACCGGTAACGACTCGGTCCATCTAACCAGAGGTACCGGGTTCAAATCTGGACGGCCAATGTACCAATGAGTTTTTCCAAAACTTACGTACATACTTACCGATTGCTTTAACGGTGAAGGAAAACATCGTGAGGAAACCTGCACACGCCTGCGAAGAAACTCGAAGGTTGTGTGTGAAGTCGACCAACCCGCACTGGGCCCGCGTGGTCGACTAAGGCCTAATCGCCCTGATTCAGGGTAGGCTCGAGCCCCTCGGTGGGGACGTATATGAGCTGTAATTATGGTGACACTACTGATGGTTTTTTATTAGTGACTAGTGGCAAGTCTTTCATGTGCCAATCCCCTGAGCTATGTACATTGAATGGAACAAAGGCTTTTTCTCAGGGGTCAGATGGGGCAATTTTTTAGACTAGTAAATTTTCTTACATTTTCCTGAAAGTGACGAAATCGTATGCGGGGTATTCCCAAATATGACAGTAACGAAGAAACTGCTGCGATAACTCTAGAGTTTTAAAATTAAAAAATGTGTATTTTTTGCCTCAATAAAGGCGATTTTTTTCAGGTGAAATAACCCGGCTTCGTGGGGTTAAAGCCACCGTGCTCTCAAAATATCTAAATAATAGGCATATGTTTACCACCATTTAATTTTTAATAGTCTTATGCTATTTTGACAATAAATTTTGTTTTATAACTATTGTTCTTAATATTAATTTTTATCTTTAAACTTTTTTATACAATCGGCAATTTCATAGGTAAAGACCTAATATTATGCCAAACTATTTCGAATGCTGTTTAGATTTCCTGAAATAACAGTTTATCAGCTACCCCTACCAGCTTAACCAGGTGTCTGGGGGGAACTCTTACAAAAATCACCACTTTAAAACTGTATATATAGTAAACTAATCATTTATCCGAAAAATGATCTTCACAAACTCTAGTACCTAGTTTTGAAAGATCTATTTAACGATACCCCACACGATAGGGTAAATAAAAAAAATCACCCCCACTTTAAAGGTAATGGAGGTACCCTATTTCTTACAGATTTTATTGAATAATGGAGGTACCCTATTTCTTACAGATTTTATTGAATAACTTTATAGGGTAACATATTTATAGAGCCCGCGGCTTCACCCGTGTGAACATCGTTTTTACGACTTTGAGGGTTCAGGCAGCTCGCAAGCGTGGATATGAGTTTTCTCCAGATACCTCAGGAACTCTATCGGGCTATTATGATAAGCAGTCTTTGTCACTTCCCACACCCTCAACCAATTCTATACAAAAAATCACTTCAATCCGTTGCACCGTTGCGACGCCGACGTGTGCGAGAGTGGAAGTTAGTTTTCCCCAGATCCCTCGGGAACTATGTCAAGATGTGCTTATTAGTAAATTATGTCATTTCCCACCCATGGTTAAAGTTCTCAGTGCAAAAAAAACACAACAATTGATTGTTACGTTGCAATGTAAAAGAAATTAACCAAAAAAAAGAGTATTTTTTCAGTTTCCTCAGAAACTGCATCGGACTATGCTATTTTCACGGGATAAAAAGTAGCTAATGTCCTTCCCAGTGACACACGCTACCTGCCAAATTTCATGAAGATTGTATGAGGTGTAGAAGCATGAAAAGGTAACAAACAAACAAACACACATTTATAATATTAAGTAAGGGTACTAAAAATTCAGCTTTATAACTGTAGTAGTCCGAGAAAAACGGCTGTGAAATACCGATGGACAAACAGACAGACAGACGGACATGGCGAAACTATAAGGGTTGCTTGTTGACTACGGAATCCTAAAAACGATGTAAAAAAAGCTAGTCGTGGATATAAAAAAAAAATATCGAACAATTTTTTTTTTTTTATTATTATGTATGGAGTCTAATTTTTTTATAGAATTGACTATGGATTTCTTTGGAAAAGTTTTTCAGTATGATGAACAAAGTACGTTACATCAATTTCGTTACACCCTGTATAGCAGATCTTACAAATTTATCATTATCTTGCGTTTAATTCCTTTGCAAACACAATTGTACATGTACTTGGTTGATATTTTTCGCATATTATGTTTTTCTAGCTAGTCTACAGTTTATTTAAAACACTGGTATACAGGACGACTCGTAAGACAACGGACGCATTCCTGGAGGTCAATCATAAGACAAAAATTAACGATTTTTCCCATGAAACGTATACTTTACTTTCACTGTCTCAGCTACCCAAAAAGTATCTTAGCCTCCGACACCAAAAGTCGCCACTCGTCCCTATTCTGCGTCTCCTCACGCCAATCGGGTCTCTGGAGGGCGCTCAGGTCCTTCTGCACCTCATCGATCCAGCGGTACCTGGGACTCCCGACCGGAAGTTTGAAGTTAAGTTTTTTTCTCTTTACAGCACGATTCTCCACCATGAAACATATGGTCAATTAAAAAAAAACCTTTCATACAAATCGAGACATGCCTTCTCTTTCAATGGGTGTCAAGAAGAAATAAAAGACTTAACCGGAGGACGGGCAGCAGTGTCCTTTAATTACGCGTACTGTGCCACCACATTTTTTTTCGAAAGGACAAGCTTGTTGTTGGCCGTGGGGGCCTTTACAACTTGACCGGGCAGGGGAGGCGAGTGCGGAGGGCACTCAACCTAGATGCAAAGCAAAAACATGCAACTGCCTAAGGGCGCCCAGGTGGGCACGGACCTCTTCTTAGGTCGTTGCTTGGACGGGCGAGTATCGGAGAGAAGATGTGCCACCACATTGCGATCGCCAACCCGCCTGCCAAGCGTGGCAATTACAGCAAAACTCCCCAACTCAGGCGAGGCCTATGTTCTTTGGATGATGTGACAAATCGATGAGCTCATTCTAGGGGAGGCTAAGTGGTTACGACGCCCCCAAAATCGAACATTTCAAGCCAATATACGAACATCTGCTTATATGATGATCCCCCCCCCCCTCAAAATTCTTAGGCTACGACCGCGTCTGTGCGTCTGTCGCCTTAAAAGTCACCTGTATAAAACTATAATTGTCAGATTACTCGGTTACGTAAGTATACTAATATAATGTAAAAAAACTGGTGTAGGACCCGATAACTGGGGGTTCTACTTATCATACTGAACAACTTTCTCCAAGGAACCTATAGTCAATTCTAAAAAAAAATTGAACCCTCCATACCAAAATGCACAAAATTGGTCGATCAGCTGATCAATTTGTATGAAGAGTAAAAAATATTTTTTTGCGATTTCAGCAGTCGTAGAACAAAAGTTGTTTAGTATGATAAGTAGAAGCCCCAGTTACCTGGACCTACACCAATTAGACCTGTATATATGACTCGGTCAAATCAACAAAAAATGTTTTTCATGTCAATAAAGATATATAACCGATTGCCAAGTGACATAAGACACTCTCCATCTAAACTTTTTAGAAGCAAACTTTATAAATGGCTTTTAGAAAAATGCTTCTACTCAATTAAAGAATTTTTTTACCATAATGCTTAATTTTACGACTAAATGTATTTTAATTTAATCAATGGTATGTTAGTAACAAACATGATATATGATGACACCGAAATATTAATATGACATTTTTTATATTATTATTTTAACTATTGTGTCAATTTTTGCATGCTTTGACAAAAGCGAATCATATGATACATTATTGTTATATCTTTATTCCCACCCAATTTAATACCATGTATTCGAGCAAATAAATAATATTCATTCATTCATTCATTCATTTATACGTACTGAGGTGTGTATTTTGACAAAAAATTTCAATAAGTTTATTATTGTGATTATTCTATCGCGGTAAAAACTTGATATTCAATTATGATGTCTCTAATGGGAGGTAACGTTAAAAATTCAATAATACAAAATTTGGTAAGTAATTACTTTATTATTATCTAATCTGTTTATACAGGGTATAACAAAATTAGTGTAGGTCCCGTTAACTGGGGCTTCTTCTCATCATACTGAACAACTTTTGTTCTACAAGTTTGCTAAAAACGCAAAAATTTTTTTTACTCTTCATACAAAACGATCAGCTTATTGACCAATTATTGTGCATTTTTGTATGGAGCGTCAATTATATTTTTTGAGAATTGACTAAGGGTTTCATGGGGAAAGTTGTCCAGTATGATGAGTAGAACCCACAGTTAACGGGTCCTACACCATTTTTTTTACACCTTGTAGAACATAACGATTAAAAGAATACGCTAAACACTTTCAAAAACCGACTTCCATCGCAACAAATTAGTACATTTTTGCATTATTATTTTTGGTTTTTGTTAATTTTCTACTAAATTGCTACATCGATTTTGATAAAATTTATATGGGACCATACGGGAAGCACTAGCTTTCAAATAAAAAAAGAATCATAAAAATCGGTTCACTCAGTCAAAAGTTCAGAGGTAACAAACATAAAAAAAACATACAGACGAATTGAGAACCTCCTCCTTTTTGGAAGTCGCTTGAAAATAAGGTACGGAAATATAGCAAGTTGAGAATATTTTTTTTATCCACAATTAATAAGCCATTGGCATCGTTTCACATGATTTTAAGTGAAGGTGATGCCGAAGATAGAAGCGTGGTTACCAAGATTCCCCAACGCAATGGAGAATGGCTATCTTAGCTTCAAACCGGAACACATCAATACTGTTAACACTGATGTTTAGCGGCGCGACTTAGATAAGATGGTGGTAATTCGCCAGGCGGGCTTATAAAATGCCCTTTCCCAAACCAAAACGAGTCCTACCAGTTGACCCCGCTGGGAATCGAATCCGCGACCTCTTAGTGTGAAGCGGATGGACTACCATTACGCCACGGAGGCGGTTCATGAGAAGCCTCAGTATAAAGACAAATTAATTAAAAAACCGGTCCGCATAAAAACTTAACCCCTCTTTTTAGCCAGTCGGGTAAAAAATATATCCTATGTCACTCACAAAATCAAGACGGATCTAACGACACCTAGCTCGCACTCCAACAACAATCAAGCCGTTTAGGCCAAAGAAATATACATACAAACAGACACTCTAAAAACATAACCATCCTTCCTGAGCAGTCGGGTAAAAAGGATTTTGTTAGGAAGATTTGAATCTCTTAATATTAATAGTTTTTTTTTTATATTAGGTCGGGGAAAAAGTTTTCGTATTTTGTATGCAAATTCAAACAGGGCGAACAAAACGAGCTGCATCTTGAACGTTCAGATTTCCATACTGGAAACTTTTGAACCAAGTTTGTGATACTGACTGATACTGCATTAGGTTCATAAACAGCACACATTTTATTCGCGGCCTGTGCTTCATTTTTACCTTTTTTTTACATAAAACTTCAAAATGTAGTGAATTTCTTGATACTTTTATTCATTTTCATAGACAGATAATACATTTTTAAAATGGCAGGAATTTAATTTTTTAATTTTTTATTAAACATTCGAAAGTTCACTTATTTAATATTATTATAACCAACCAGGTACAAGCAATACGAGCAAAGAGATTTGATTACTTTATAGTTACAAAATACGAAGAAATTTTTTCCTTGACCTATTAGTATTTATAAGTATATAAAAAAGCGTCGGTGGCTCAACCGTTAACGACTCGGTCCTCCTAACCAGAGGTGCCGGGTTCAAAACCGGACGGCCAATGTACCAATGAGTTTTTCGAAACTTACTTATATACTCACCGATTGCTTTAACGATGAAGGAAAACATCGTAAGGAAACCTGCACACACCTGCAGCCCCGGATCTTCAATTTTTTTTAGGCGGGGCAAAAACTGAAAAATGCCGCCCCGCCTACCTACTTATGTTTATTTTCACCTTTATCATCCATATAATTTCAGCTATCAATATGTAGGATATATATTGAACAGGGTAGGGTATAAAATAAAAATAAATATGCATAATAAAAATAAAAATCAAATATATTATTAAATTTGTGAATTGAAATTACAATTTTACTCTTCGAGCTTTTTGTTCAGCAAATAAATCTATAGCCTTGTCATAATTTAACTCGTGTGCAATACGATTTTCTATCGCTAAGATTGCAAGACCCGATAAGCGTTCCTGGCTCATAGAAGATCGCAAATAATTTTTAATCAGTTTTAGTTTGCTAAAACTTCGCTCGCAGCTTGCGGACGTAGTAGGAAGCGTAGAGTAAATTCGCAGAGCAATACAAATATTAGGAAAAGCATCCTGCAAATCATGCGCATAGATCTGTTGCAAGAGATAAAAACTGTTAGCCTTTTCTATATCACCAAATAAAACCGGAGCTTGCTCTTTAAAAACATGAAGTTCCTGGCAGAATTCAACGGCACTCAAATCTCGCTCGTATTTTCGAGCCAAATCTGCTCCACACTTTTGCAGTTCTTCATTTGACATTTTCAAAATATCAGTACCATTAAGAAAAGCAAAATTCAAATTCAGCATGGTAGCACAATCAAATCTCTTTTTAATTTCGGATATGATTCGATCAAATACCATCATTATTTCTTTAGAAAAAAGTTGAACAGGTTGGAGTGTTGGCAATTCGTCTTCACACATCTCGTCGAAATGTTTTTTACGTTTTGGAATTCGTTTGTTTTGCAAAATAGGGTCAACACCACATTTTTCAGCTACTTCGCCAGCTTCTTTTATCCAATATTCCATTGGATTTTGTCTCATTTTTTGCAAAGTTTTGAGCAGACCATCCATTAGTGCGACGGAACGGGCAAGTATAATATCTTCTTTCTGAATTTCTATATTCACTCGATTGATTTCGCGGAGAATATTCACCCAAATAGTTAAATTAAGAATAAATTTAAAATCCTTTATAGCAGTTAAGAGATGACCAGCCTCGAACTTGGCTTCTGGAGCACAAGAAGTTTGCTTAATTTCTTCTAAGGCTTTCGCTATTTCTGGCAAATTATTTAATAGGGCATTCACAGCAACGTGTTTTGCCGACCATCTCGTCTGACTACTTCCTTTTAAATTTGTTTTTGCGTATTTTTTCATAATGTTCCACCTAGAAGTGGAACCAACAAAAAAGCAATATACTTTTTGAATTAGTCCAAATAGGTTAATAGCTTCCTGGCATGATGAGGCAGAATGAACCCCTACAAGATTTAAGGAGTGAGCCAAGCACGGTACGAACTCGGCCAGCTCATTCTTTTCTGCAATCCTGGCTTGTACTCCTTTATGGATGCCGGCCATATTGGACCCATTATCATAAGATTGGCCACGACATTGTCCAATATCTAAATCATCAACTGCAAATTTTTCTAAAATCTGTTGACAAATGTCCTCTCCTGTCTTTCCAGCAACTTCTATGAAATCAATGAAACTTTCTTTTATTTCACATACATCGCCAGTTCTTTTAACATATCGTATAACTTGGCTCATTTGTTCAGTATGGGATACATCTGGAGTGCAGTCGAACATTATCGTAAATTATTTGGCTTCTTTGATGTCATTTAAAATGCTATTTCTAACTGTTTTTGCCATTATTTCAATTATTTCATTCTGTATTGTCTTTGATAAATATGATACCTGTCCCTTTTTTAAATTTTCTAATTGAAACTTAAGAGTTGAATTATGTTTCGCGAGCAGGGAAATTAAGTTTAAAAAGTTACCTTGACTAGGCTGAGGATATTGCGTGATAAGGTCGCTAGAAGTTTCGTTGGATCCGCGAAAAGCGAGGCAGTTTGTGGATAAATACAATACAGCATCCATAACAATCCGCAGGATCTCTCTCCATTTTTCTTTTTCTGAGTTAACTACTCTCTCAAGGTCTTGATCAATACCCTGGCATGATTTCATTTGCTGTACCCGTGTTTTCCACTTGATCATACACTCTTTATGCATTTGGGTTGCCTCGTGCTCAGCTAATCTCTCTGAGACTTTTTTCCAATTAATAAACCCTGTAGAACACAATGCAGATGTAGCGGTAGTAGATAATTTCTGATAAATCTTGCAGCACGCACAAAAAATTGCATTTTTTGTCTTAGAAAATAAAAGCCAAGATCTTTTAACCCTTTCGCAATTAGCCAACGTCCTGTACCACATAGAAGATGTCAAACGTCTGCCATTGCGTTCAGTATATCTAAATTCAATGTTTTCGGGGTGATGTTCTGCTAATAATATAGCCTGATTGCTAAAGAAAGATCGTTGTTGGTCAGTCATTTTTTCCACCGCTGGCCAATTGCCTGGGTCCGTCAAATCAAATCCGGTTTTTTGTAGTTCATTCAATTCCGAGTCCAGGGATTTAGATCCTTCGTACTCTGGCTTCGATTTTTCAAATTGCTCATGTTGCTCTTCGCACATCGATAAAGATGGTGAAGTTGGCACTGTGCTATCTTGATCCATTTGATCGGGTAAAGTGCCAGAAACATCCTCTAACTCAATATCAACTTCGTAAGTTGCAGCAGATCCTGCCGGGTCACACCCTCTGCGAAGCCAATTTTTCATATTATCTGCAGATTGTTTTCCCTGCAACTTCTTATATTTAGCCTTTTTCCTATATTCCGCTCCTGATAGTTTTTTTCTTGGTGCACTCATAATTACAACCTGTAAACAAATTAAGTAAGTACCTATTTAATTTCCTTGTTGAAAACATTTTAATCTAATCAATATTTTTAGTAAACTAGCTGACCCGGCAAACTTCGTACCGCCTAACAGTCGATTCGTAATTTTTTTATTCTATCTCTCCGTAAGAAGAATCCTCGTACTTCAAGAAATATTTTAAATAAAGAATTAGCGAAATCGGTTCAAACGTTCTCCAGTTTTGCGCTTAGAAACACATTCAGCGACTCATTTTTATATTAGGTATAGATAAATCGACCAGACAAGATCATTACATGAAACAATTAATTAAATCAACTCAACGCAATGTAGGTACTACGATCTGACTTCAATTTCACTAACGCTATAATTTACGAGCGGGAAGTAGAGTAGGTAATGATATCGATGAGTGCTTGCAAGTGCGTGGCAACCGCCCGAGTTATAGGTACCAACGCGCCGTCGTTGTCGACAGCGTAGGAATAACGCAAAAGAAGTAAACGCGCAAAAAGTAATAATAATGATTATTATGATTAATTTCCTTAAATTAAGTTTTGTAACTGTAGCCAATAAAAACCTTTTGTAAAAGAATCGTCCGCCCGCGTCGCGGTCAATTTTCGTCGCGCGGCTTCGGTTTTTAACGTTCGTAAGTGATTGCCCGTCATCATCATCATCATATCAGCCACAAATCGTCCACTGCTGAACAAAGGCCTCCCCCAAGGATTTCCACGACGACCGGTCCTGCGCTGCCCGCATCCATCGGCTTCCCGCGACCTTCACCAGGTCATCGGTCCACCGCGTGGGAGGCCTGCCTACGCTACGTTTTCCGGTGCGCGGTCGCCACTCGAGAACTTTACTGCCCCATCGGCCATCTGTTCTACGAGCTATGTGCCCTGCCCACTGCCACTTCAGTCTAGCGATTCTGTGAGCTATGTCGGTTACTTTAGTTCTCCTGCGGATCTCCTCGTTTCTGATTCGATCACGCAGAGAAACTCCGAGCATAGCACGCTCCATTGCCCTTTGGGTGACCTTGAGCCTTCTTATGAGGCCCATAGTAAGCGACCATGTCTCAGTTCCGAAAGTCATCACTGGCAACACACACTGGTCAAAGACCTTAGTCTTGAGACACTGCGGTATTTGGGACGTGAAGATATTGCGAAGCTTCCCGAACACTGCCCAGCCGAGTTGGATTCGTCGATTGATCTCTTTCTTGAAGTTGGACCTGCCTAGCTGGACTGTTTGTCCCAGGTATACATATTCGTCAACAACTTCCAGTGTAGAGTCTCCAACCTTTAGAGGAGTGGGTGCGACACGGACATTTAACATTATTTTCGTCTTGTCATTTTCATTTTAAGACCCACTTGTTGAGAGACCTTACTGAGGCCATCGAGCATTGTGCTTAGGTCTTCCATAGTCTCAGCCATGACCACGATATCGTCAGCGAATCGGAGGTGGGATATGTACTCGCCGTTGATATTGATGCCGAGTCCACCCCAGTCCAGAAGCTTAAAAACATCTTCCAGGGCGGCGGTGAACAGTTTCGGAGATATAACGTCTCCCTGTCTCACCCCTCGCTGCAACTGGATAGGTTTCGAGTTCTGGTCCTGGAGGCGAACCGACATGGTGGCGTTTTCATACAGACACTTCAACACCTCGATGTATCGATGGTCAATTTGGCACCGCTGGAGAGACTGTAGCACAGCCCAGGTTTCGACTGAATCAAAGGCCTTCTCATAGTCCACAAACGCCAAGCATAGTGGCCGATTGTACTCTTCGGTCTTCTGTATAATCTGCCGCAGCGTATGTATGTGGTCTATGGTACTAAAGCCTTTTCGGAAACCGGCTTGTTCGGGAGGCTGGAAGTCGTCAAACCTGCGTGCGAGACGATTCGTAATGACTCTCGAAAACAGCTTGTAGACATGGCTCAGAAGTGAGATGGGTCTGTAGTTCTTCAGCAGAGTGTTGTCACCCTTTTTGAAGAAAAGCACGACCACACTTCTGTGCCATGCCTTAGGCGTTTGTCCCTCGAGTATAACGGAATTAAATAGGTTCGTGGAAATTGTTCAAACGGTCGGGTCTAAGATTTTTAAAACTCGCCGTTCAAACAGAAACAAAAAAATCTCCGACTTCACCAGCAACCTCATGGAAGAAAGACGCAGATTGGTTTTGCAGTCCTCTGAAGACGCTACTCAGTATCGGCAACTAAACAGGCAGATCTCTAAGTCCCTAACTCGCGATTTACGCCAATATAATACAAATTGTATTAAAGAGGCGATTGAGCACAACAAAGGCTCAAAAGTGTTCGCGAGAGATCTGTCTGTTGGACAAAGCCAACTGACCAAGCTGAAGACTGAGGACGGCAGGACCATATCGTCTAAGACTGAGTTGCTGGAAGAAGTTGAGAAGTTCTATGGACAATTGTACAAGACCACACGTTTGCCTGTCAGCGATCTGGCCGAAGACCCAAGAGCCAGACTAACCCGACACTATACCGAAGATATCCCGGACGTCAGCCTGTACGAGATTAGAATGGCTCTCAAACAGCTCAAGAACAACAAGGCACCGGGTGATGATGGAATTACGGCTGAACTTCTGAAAGCAGGTGGAACACCGGTACTTAAAGATTGCCCGTATTAAATTTAATTTAAAAAATAAATATAGTAACTTAAAAAAACATAATAATATTGTTATGATAAAATACTTACCTAAAAAAGCGATCGATGAGCTGTGATAGATTTATTGATGCGTCGCGTCTTCACTAATACAATGAGTATTTTACTTTCGGCAGATCGACAAGTACTAAATAGTAAACATAAACAAACAACTCACATTTTTAAAACAAAACACTGTCGTGGAGAGAGATCGACGAGGAAGTTTTGGGATATAGCTTTATCTCTTTTGCACTCACGGTAACCAGACGCGTGCTGCCCCGATCTGCGATTCCTGCCGGCGAGCGGGAGCCGGGCGCGTATTTTAAACTATGCTTAGGCGCCTCGCGAATAATAAATTTTCGTGCAGCACGTCTCACTCCGCGCTCAGGGTATCGGTCAAGTTGATATGGCCATGAAATTGCTGTACTTGTGCTATTATTTATTCCGTGGTCAAAGTTAAATAAATGATGAGTTGTCCATTGATCCGTGAAGTGTGAATTTGGCCGCCCCCTGAACTTGCCGCCCGGGGCATAGGCCCCGGCTTGCCCCCCCCTAGATCCGGGGCTGCACACCTGCGAAGAAACTCGAAGGTTGTGTGTGAAGTCGACCAACCCGCACTGGGCCCGCGTGATCGACTAAGGCCCGATCGCCCTAATTCAGGGTAGGCTCGAGCCCCACGGTGGGGACGTATATGAGCTGATATGATGATGATTAGTATAGGTAGGTTTACTACACAAATACATGCCACATGAAAAAAAATAAAAATAATGAGAAACAAATCTCTGTATCCGTATATGACTGAAAATACATCGTTATCTTTTGTTTCACAACAAGTTGTTAAACTATTTAGCAACTTTGAAATAATAAATATACAGGGTGTAACAAAATCGGTGTAGGACCCGTTAACCAGGTATTCTACTCATCATACTGTACAAGTTTTCCCCAAAGAACCCCATAATCAGTACTCAAAAAAAATTTTGGACCTTTCATACAAAAATGCGCAAAATTGGTCGATCGATTTGTATGAAGAGTTTTTTTTTTTTGAGATAGTTGCACATCATAGAACAAAAGTTGTTCACCATAATGAGTAGAAGCCCCAGTTAACGGGATCTACACCAATTATAATACACCCTGTATACATAAACCTAACGTACGTATGACACAAAAAATAAGTAGTGAGTGTACGTCATATTTACTGGTTAGGAATATCTGCAAACTTATTATAATTTATATGGGTGTATCATTAAAAATTTAAAATTAGAACTTAATAAATACAAAAAGTACAATGTTTATAACTACACGAATTTATTTAAAACTAGCAGTTTCCCGCGGTTTCACCCGCGTGGACAACGTTTGTATGACTTTTCGAGGGTGCGCAGTGCGCGAGCCACAAGCGGCTCGCGAGCGTGGAAAAAAGTAGCCTATGTGTTAATCCAGGTCCTTTCTACATACCAAATTTGAGCCAGATCCGTTCAGTAGTTTTTGCGTGAAGAAGTAACAAACATACACACTTACACACTCACAAACTTTCACCTTTATAATATTATTAGTGTGATAAGAAACCCGACTGCATAAAAACTTAACCCATCTTTTTAGTCAGTTAGGTTAGAAATGTATCCTATGTCACTCACGGGATCGATAGGAATCTAAACAACACCTAGCACTACAAAATTTAAATCTTAAACCCTCGTTTTTGGCCAGTCGGGTAAAAATGTATCCTGTGTCACTCACGGGATCAAGACGAATCTAACGACGCCTCGCACTCCGAAATCCATCAAGCCGTTCAGGCTACAGGGCGTGCCAAAGAAAGAAATAAATAAACATACGTACCTACAGGGTGTAACAAAATTGGTGTAGGTCCCGTTAACTGGGGGTTAACTGGGGGTTTGAGTCCGATGAGATGATAAATTTGCGTATGGGTACTAGGAGAAAGGACTTACACCACGTTATCGAGCCATGTTTAAATGTTGTGAACCATTGTCCACTGTATCAATCCGTGGCATTCTTTAATAGACTTCCGACAGAATTAAAGGCAGAAACTAGGGTTGACATTTTCAAAAATAAATTAAAATTGGTTTTGTTGGATAAAAATTGTTATTCTTTTGATGACTTTTAAAATTGTGACATTGAAATTTTACATTAATTTACTTTATATTTGACATTAAATTTGTTTTATATTTGACATTAAATTTGTTTTATAAAATGTTAACATGGAGTTGAATATTATGTTATTGGATTTAAGTTTTTAAAATTGTTTCGCACACAGATTGTCTGTTCATGAAATAAAATGATGATGATGGTTCCACTCGTCTGAACAACTTTCCCCAAGGAACCAATAGTCAATTCTGAAAAAAATAATATGAAACCTCCATACTCATCATATCAGCTCATATACGTCCCCATCGAGGGGCTCGAGCCTACCCTGAATTAGGGCGATCGGGCCTTAGTCGACCACGCGGGCCCAATGCGGGTTGGTCGACTTCACACACAACCTTCGAGTTTCTTCGCAGGTGTGTACAGGTTTCCTCACGATGTTTTCCTTCACCGTTAAAGCAATCGGAATCAAAACTCATTGGTACATTGGCCGTCCGTATTTGAACCCGGCACCTCTGGTTAGGACGACCGAGTCGTTACCGGTTGAGCCACCGACGCTTAGCCACCCTCCATACTAAAATGCACAAAATCGGTCGATCAGCTGATCGATTTGTATGAAGAGTAAAAAAAAAATTTTACGTTTTCAGCAAAGTCGTAGAACAAAAGTTGTTCAGTATAATGAGTAGAAGCCCCAGTTAACGGGACCTACACCAATTTTGTTAAAAACATAACCATCCTTCTGGCGCAGTCGAGTAATAACGATGAGTCTGATTTCGTTTTTAGGGTTCTGTACCATGTAACGGGAATCGGAATCAGAATCGGAGTTTTTATTGGGACCCTATTAATAGACCCACGCTGCCCGTCTGTCTGTCTGACCTTTTAAAAGCTGTAATCTCTGAAACGTTATAATAGCTGACTGAAACTTTCACAGAATGTGTTATTAGGGGAAATTCTTGGCTTAAGGGTTAACTGGAGGGACGAAATCCCATACAAACGTACTTTCGTTTTAATTTCGAAACCATAAAACTCATCGTATTCAAATTTTTTACAAGCATTAAGATGATAAATATCTAGATCTGTAATTAGTTTTGGTTCGAAAATAATAAACAAAAAAAAGTTATAGCAACTTAAAAAATTTGCCCTTTTTATCGACGAAATCGAGTAATATAAGTAACTTTTTTTTGTTTATTATTTTCGAACCAAAACTAATTAAAGATCTAGATATTTATCATCTTAATGCTTGTAAAAAAATTTGAATACGATGAGTTTTATGGTTTCGAAATTAAAACGAAAGTACGTTTGTATGAGATTTCGTCCCTCCAGTTAACCCTTAAATTACATACTACCAGTCACAGTATACGGAGTGTAACAAAATTTGTGTAGGTCCCTTAACTGGGCCTTCTAGTCTTCATACTGAACAACGTTTGTTCTATAACTATGCTGAAACCGCAAAAAAATGAAATCTTCATACAAAACGATCACCTTTTGACTACTCGATGGCTCAGTGATTAGTGCCCTTGATTACTGATCCGAGGGTTGTGGGTTCGATCCCCACCCAGGGCAAGCATTTGTGTGATGAGCAGATTTGTTTGCTCTGTGTCTGGGTGTTAAATTTATCTATATATGTATGTATTTAAACGTATATAAGTACAAGCTGTCCCGGCGAACTTCGTACCGCCTTACATTACATTACACTGCCCTGCCCTACCCTACACTACCCTACACTACACTACACTACCCTACACTACCCTACCCTACATACACTACACTACACTACCCTACCCTACACTACTCTACACTACCCTACACTACACTACCCTACCCTACCCTACACTACCCTACCCTACACTATACCCTACCCTACCCTATCCTATCTCTCAAGTTGGATCGAACTGCACATGGTGTGCGAATTTTATTATAATCGGTTAAGTGGTTTAGGAGTCCATTGAGGACAAACATTGTGACACGAGATTTATATATATTAAGATAAAGATGTATATCAGTCTCTGGTAACCCATAACACAGGGAATCCTACTTTGGGGCCAGATGACCACGTGTGATTTGTCCCAGAATATTTATTTATTTATATTTACCTTTTTTTTATCCACAATTGATAAGCTGATCGACCCATTTTGTGCATTTTTGTATGGAGGGTCCAATTTTTTTTTGAGAGTTGGGTTCCTTGCAATGCAGTGAAGAAAAGCAATGAACTTGTGAGTGTTGTCAACCATCATATCAGCCGAACGACGTCCACTGCTGGACATAGGCCTTGGGAGATCAAGAAATTCCACGACGACCGGTTCTACGCTGCCCGCATCCAGCGGCTTCCCGCGATCTTCATCAGATCGGTTCACTGAGTGTTTTCCGGTGTGCGGTCGCCACTCGAGAACTTCACTGCCCCAACGACCATCTGTTCTACCAACTTTACATAATTAATTCAAGTTAAATAAATTCCGATTTGTATGGCACTTGCACGTTGATAACGGTTAGTTACATTTTATTAATTATTTTATTAAGCATACATTTTATAATCATAACTAGTATTATTTTGATAAAAGGTCAACAGTCAAACAATAATATCTAATTCATTATTATCTTGACTGTGATAATAACGTATATAGTAGCTAAATATAATATTTAAACCACATGTAATACAACATTTTTAACAATGAAACCAAAATATATAATATGGCATCTAATTTAAGTCCCGCCGCCAAACATCAATGTTGATGTGTTCCGGCTGTAAGTTACGATAGTTAGTTCCCCATTATGTTGAGGAATGTTGGTAAGCCCGCTTTCAAATTCGACATCATCGTCTGCACTTACCATCAGATGAGATGATGCCACAAGTTTCAACAATCGTACTTTAAATTTCATTTTTCCTGTAAGAACGGAAGGATTTTAGATTTTCTCATAGATTTTCTTGTAATCTATGCATTTAACCTCGTACGAGTATACTGTGGTTTTTTCAAAATTTTAGGCCCAGTCGTTTTGGAAATGGTAAATTTTTGCCGATTTTCTTTATTGCTTCAAAACTATTTATCTTAAATGTATTTAAAAAAACTGATTTTCATAACAAGCCCTTTCATTTGATATGTCACACAATATAGTTTTCAAAACTCATCTTTTCTAATTTACCCCCCAAAAATGGCTCCCATGTTTAAAATTAATTTATTTACGTTACTCGTCTGTCTTTGGGTCACCGACTTACTTATGTGTACCAAATTTCAACTCAATCGCTCCTGTAGTTTCCAAGCAAGTAGGCTGTGACAGACGGACGGACGGACAGATACACGAGTGATACTATAATGGTGGTAAAAAAAGATGAGAGTGGTTGTGAAGCACCCTTATTAGTTGAGAAGGATAATCCTCACACAAGGCCTCGTGAGGATAATGCACAGATCGCATGCTACGCTACAGAGCCATTAAGGAAATCATTTAATCTATTCATATCCGTATATCTACGTCACGATATGGTATTAATGGATTGGACCTGTATAATTTGAAACCAATTTTGGGCTATTTAATTTCAATAGGTACACGGTAACAATAAACTTTTTAGGGTTCCGTGCGCACAAAGGGTGGCCAACGGGACCCTATTACGAATCCTCCGCTGTCTGTCAGCGGGCTGTATTTCATGAACCGTAAAAGGAACACAGTTGAAATTTTCACTGAGTGTACATGTCTAATTCGCCGTAATAACAAAAAAAATTCGAGCGAGACCTACAGTACTCGCATATGATGTGTAACATGTGACAAAATACTTTATAAAAGGACGGCAAAGATACGGCAGACTAGGCTGTATAGATACCTTTGCCTTTTCCGCGCTTTTAAAGCCTGAAAAAAGGACGGCAAAGATTCGGCAGACTAGGCTGTATGGTCATAGATACCTTTGCCTTTTCCGTGCTTTGAAAGCCTGAAAAAACGCGACTCCCTGTAACACATTTCCATCCCATGGGACACATTTCCGTCCCATTTCACGAAATCACTCCCACAAATTGCAGGAAAGCGAGAGCAAAGATGTTACACATCAAAAATAATTAAAAAAATAAGAGGGCTCCCTTACAAGAAACATTTTTTTTAAGAGCTTTTATTGTTTTTACTCTAGTGTAAAATCGGTTCTATATACAAGCGTGAATCTTGGTGTGGTTATAGTACTTATCTTAAAGTACAAGAAAAATAGTAAAAACTGGCCAAGTGTGAGTCGTACTCGCGCTAAGGAGTCTGAACTGAATGAAGAAAAACATTTTTCAGGCGCTGGCGGTGATGTCTTTTTGTTGGAAATGTTAATAAGTATTATTATAATAGTCGTGTAGAGAGGTGTGGTAGTACGGAGTACGAGTACGTTTTTTTTAGTACAAAGCATTTTTTTTAATGATACAAAATATTTACAAATAGCTGATAAATATATAGATAGATGAAACATTTACTCTTCACCACAACACAAATACAGTACAGTAAATTAACATTAGTACACTTATATAACTCATTAAAGGGGTTTCTAGTCATGAAAGTGAACAACTTTCCCCAAGGAACCTGCACTCAATTCGCAAAAAAAAACCTCTCATACTAATTGATCAAATTTGTATGAGATAATTGAAAACGCTAAACGCGTTAAAAAACCGACTTCCATCGCAATAACTTAGTACAATTTTGCATTTTAGGGTTCCGTTCCCAAAAGGTAAAAACAGGACCCTATTACTGAGCCTTTGCTGCCCTTCTGTTCGTCCGTCTGTCACCAGGCTGTATTTCAAGAACGGTGATACCTAAACAGTTGAAATTTTCACAGATGATATATTTCTATTGCCGCTATAACACAGAATAAAATAAATATTTAAGGGGGCTCCCATACAACAAACATGCTTTTTTTGTTTGTTTTTGTTTGATATTGATTTTTGTATGATATTGATAACGGCAACAGATAGACGCTTGAAATATTTGCAGAATATTTAGTTAAATATTCACTTTAAAAATAAATAATTGAATTAAAATAAAACACATATTTAAGGGGAGCTCCCATACAACAAACGTGATTTTTATAGATAATGTTACGGAACCCCACGTGCGCGAGTCCGACTCGCACTTGGCCGGTTTTTTTTTTGTTTTTGTTATTTTTTTAAAATGTACGACACCGATTTAAAAAAGATTATGTGGGACCAACTTGGGAGCATTACCCTATCAAATATAAAAAAGAACATGAAAATCGGTTTACAATCTACGAAGCTATCGTGTAACAAACACAGAAAAACATACAGTCGAATGGAGAACCACTTCCTTTTTTAAACCTGTTGAAAACAAAAAATCATTTTTGTTTTTCGAATTTCGAAAAAGTTACATGGTTGTTAAATATCTTGAGTATAGCCCTTTACTTTATTTTTCAGGTATTTGAGAAGGATCTTACATTATTTCCATCGGTATAATCTAATCATTCATACAGATTCTGATATTTGCTACAGTAATTCATAGCCTTCTTAATCGTACATCAAGTACTAATGACTTTTAATATTATGCAATCTACAAATAATACCTTTTTTAAACTAAATAAAAAAACAGGCCAAGTGCAAGTCAGATTCGCGTACTGAAGGGTTCCGTACTAAAACACCTTTGGGTACGAAACTCTACAAACATCAACGAACTCCTACAATAATCGGATTATTTTATTTGCATTTATTTCCTAAAAACAGTGACAGGCATAATTTGAATTTAAGAAATGTAAATAAAATAGATATAGCCTTTTCGAGACTGAGTAAGGTTAAAAAGTCATTTGTGGGGCAGTGTATAAGATTGTACAATAAAATTCCAGAAAATGTAACTAGTTTGTCAGAGAATAAGTTCAAGACTCGTGTCAAAAAGTTTAGTGCTCTAGAGGATATTATAAAATAATAGATTATGTAAATGACAAAGATATATATGTTGATTCTTTAACAAATACCATTACCTGAGACTGTAATCTGAATCATGACATTATTTGTAATATACTGTAATTTTTTTTTTGTTTTGGCTATTTAAAAGTGTGTGTAAACACCTATTTGAAATAAATTGTTTTTGATTTTGATTTATAAAAGACAACTTAACTTTGTAGTTGAAAAAAAATATGACGACAGCATCTGAAATAAATTATGAACTCTTGATCACTAAATTGCCCTCCTAATTAAACTTCGGAAAACCTTACGCGTTTTGTTTTCCATCAAATCTTCGATTTTTAATTCACCAAAATCACCAAATGAGTACATAAATGACGCTGCAAAACTATGACGTCACGCCTAGGTATGTCAAACATTTTCAGAACTAAATGTCGTTTTTGACAGATGATAAAAAGTTATTCAGATGATTAGCATCCCTATTACCTACGTCGATACGGTCAATTCTCCAACTGCAAATTTAAGTTTTTAATCGCAAAAATATGTATTTTATATGGTTAAACTACAACTTAACAATTTCCCGATTTTTCCCTTTATTTGTGCTGTGGGACCTTGCTTCTTACCAAATGCAATGATTCCTAGGTCAACGGGAAGTACTCTATCGGTTTTGATTTACTTGCGAGTGTTAAAATATGTGGTTTAAATGGCCGTAGTTTTAACCTCAACTCAAAAAGTGGGTTTTATAAGTTTTACGTGTATGTGTATGTATCTGTGTGTCTGTCTGTGGCATCGTAGCGCCCTAACGGATGAACCGATTTTAAAACATTTTTTGCAGAGTTACTTGATGGAGTGCGTTCTTAGGTATGATTCAAGAATATATTTTCAGCCGTTTGAAGATCATCAGCACTTTTCTAATTGCCTTTGGGCTTATTGGAATGGTCTCGATGATAGGTTATCAAGGACTGATGGTGGAGTAGGAATGAAATATGTCGGGGATTTATATTTAGACTTATTGATAGCGAAGCTTGATCATTTTACAGCTTCATGGAACTGTATTTGCTAATAAATTCAACTTGACATCTCCACGCATTCCTGAAAAGGGTCATGACAGACAGACAGACAACGAAGTGATCCTATAAGAGATCCTTTTTTTTTCTTTTGAGTTACGCAACCCTAAAAGTAAAGGCATATCAAGTAACATGTTTAAAAAACCGGCTAAATGCGAGTCAGAACCGCACACACAGGGTTCCGTACCATCATACTAGATGGCGCTAGTTTCTTCACGTTTTTTGTATGGAAACTTTCACTTTTTCTAATTTTTTGTATTTGTGAAATACATCATCTATGAAAATTTCACTGTTTAGATATCACGGCTCATGAAATACAGCCTGGTGACAGACGGACGAACGGAAGGACAGCGGAGGCTTAGTATAATAGGGTTCCGTTTTTACCCTTTGAGTACGAAACCCTAAAAATATCAATTTTATTAGTTGTCATGTATTATATATGACTGTATCCTTAGAGTATACCTATTGTCAGATTCATATAACTTACACGTATAATATATTGCAAATATACCTAAATCTATTATTTATTATTTCATCATCATCATTACAGCTCATATACGTCCCCACCGAGGGGCTCGAGCCTACCCTGAATCAGGGCGATTAGGCCTTAGTCGACCAAGCGGGCCCAGTGCGGGTTGGTCGACTTCACATACAACCTTCGAATTTCTTCGCAGGCGTGTGCAAGTTTCCTCACGATGTTTTCCTTCACCGTTAAAGCAATCGGTAAGTATGTACGTAAGTTTTTGAAAAACTCATTGGTACATTGGCCGTCCAGATTTGAAACCGGTACCCCTCTGGTTAGATGGACCGAGTCGTTACCGGTTGAGCCACCGACGCTTTTTTTTTTATTTATTATTTACTACTCATTTATCATCATCATCATCATATCATATCAGCCACATATCGTACACTGCTGGACAAAGGCATCCTCCAAGGATTTCCACGACGACGGTCCTGCGCTGCCCGCATTCATCGGCTCCCCGCGATCTTCACCTGGTCATCGGTCCACCGCGTGGGAGGCCTGCCTACGCTACGCTACGATCACTCATTTACCAGACAACAATAATTTTATTATCTTCTCCTTGGAATATAAATGTCTTCATTTTGTGTAAAACTGTGACATAGTCCTTCTCTTTGTTTCTTTTCGATCTGTTTTGTATCAGCTTCATTTATTTTTATTTTTTTGTGATTTCTTTTATATTCTTTGACTTATATGCTGTCTTCATTGTCCTGTCATTTTTTTCTTTATAGAGTTCCGTACAAGTAAAAACGAAACCCCTATAGGATCACTCGTGCGTCTGTCTGTCTGTCCGTCCGTTTGTAGCAGCCAATTTGCTCCGAATCTACTGGACCAAATCAGATGAAATTTGGTAGAATGGTTTAATTCTAGATTAGGAATCCAAAATAAGGAAATTTAAAAAAAATGCAAACCTGACTGTGTCATATATCAAATGAAAGGGCTCATTAAGTGGATCTCAAATATATTTTTGTTATTGTTGTGAAACAAATAGTTTTGATTTATTCTATATAAATTTTATTATATTCATGAAAGAAGACGAAAATTTACCAAACCTCCCCCTGATCTCCAAAACTACTGAGCCTAAAATTTTGAACAAAATACAAAATATAGTTCATTGCTTGTAGATTACAGGTAAACCTATAAGGATTCTATCAATTGAAAATAAAGTGGTAAGCTCCAATATAATACGTTTACTTACGGAAAATATTTCACACCACTAGATGCGCCAGTAGTATTTTTTTGTTGCTCGTGTTTGTTTTTTGTTTGTCATGTGAATAGGTATCATTGTCATAGTTGTGTGGAGAGGTGTGGTGGTACGGAACCCCCATACCGCGAGTCCAACTCGCACTTGGCCGGTTTTTTAATATATCAGTTTTCGTGATACCAATTTGGTTATTTTGATCCTGGTCCCCTTGCACTCCAAGACCTTCTCTAATTTACTTGTGCCAGCAACGACGCGGTACGGAGGACGCGCCGAGGCTGCAACAGAATATAATATGAAGATATTGAAATTTTGGCTAAGATAGTGGGCGTTGAGCTACGAAATCGTTTCGAGTATTGCAATATAAAACTAATAAACTAATAAAACCCAATAAAAGTGAATCATTATTGTTTTAATGTTTCCTTTTGACAGCTGAAATTATGGTAAAGACAAACAGACGGACGGTAAGCCTCCAAATGTTATGGCACAAAACTAGCTTGAGTTGTGGGAGTAGGGTGACCGTGAGGAGAAAAATATGGATTATGCGGTACGTCCACAGCGTCGGAATTTATCCGCCGCTGCGGAGAGAAAGAGACAACGCCATATGTTAGACAAAGATCGACTACCTGTCGATCCGATTCCGACGCTGTGGACGCACAGCATTAGGTACCTAATCTAATCGCTTCGCAATATATTTACTTCCCAGATACAGCAGTGTCTTATGACCAAGGTCATCGACCAGTGTGTGTAACCAATGATGACATACGGAACTGAGACATGGTCGCTTGCTATGGGCCTCATAAGAAGGCTCAGGCTCACCAAAAGGGCCATGGATGCTCGGAGTTTCTCTGCGTGATCGAATCAGAAATGACGAGATCCGTAGGAGAACCAAAGTAACCGACATAGCTCTCAGAATTGCTAAACTTAAGTGGCAGTGGGCGGGGCACATAGCTCGTACAACAGATGGCCGTTGGGGCAGTAAACCTCGCACTGGTAAACGTAGCGTACGTAGACCTTCCCACTTCCAATGTATTGTTGTTTCTACTACTACGCCAGACGGTGAAGGCTTCGCAAGAAAGTATGTACAGCATCGCTGTACAATTTAATTATCTACGTGGTCCTTTAACGTCACTATGCATGGGATGACTATAGATGATTATGAATTCCATTACAATACAACACTATAATAAATTTATTTCACAAAAAAATTACAAGTTAGAAAACAAAGTCTTGATTCTAGTTGTACATCTTAGATCTACCTATTAGAACTCTGGCTACTAAACTGGGCTAGAAAATCCTGTACCTTAGCAGTCAGCGAGCTGAGATAGGAACCAAATATGCGATGTTAACCGACCATTTTAAGTGAGGATTAAACAAAATAAAGGTAAGTACAAAATGCATGTGCAATGTGTGTGTGTGTGTGTGTGTGTGTGTGTGTTGTGTGCATGGGGATGTGTGTATGTGTAGACGGTTAGTAAAAAAAATAGTATGCCGCAATTAAGTAACGTTCAGTTTCTAGATAGTTAAGGTTTTGGATCCAACAATGAACTTTCTTTTGTATACTGGTAAGTTTTAGTAAAGTTTAGACAGGGATTCTGTGTACTTTTTTAGCTAAAATTTTAAAAACCTTCCAGTATGGCTACCCTACTAGGCCAGACGGGTTAATGCAATTACCAGTTGGATCCGTTTAACGCGGCCACCCATCAAATACCAATTATCGGTACGCAAGTGGCAAGTCCCGCTTGACCCCACTGGGGCAGTTCAAATCGAACAGTGATACGCTATCGCCAGTCCGATACCAGAATCAACCAGCCAGTGCAGTGCGACACGTTTCTATCATCATCATATCAGCCGAAGGACGTTCACTACTGGACATAGGACTTCCCCAAGGATTTCCACGACGACTGACTCTGCGCTGCCCGCATCCAGCGCCTTCCCGCGACCCTCACCAGGTCATCGGTCCACTGAGTGGGAGGCCTGCCTGCAGTACGTTGTCCGGTGCGTGGTCGCCACTCGAGAACTGTACTGCCGGCCATCTAGGCGTACCATGCTCGGAGTTTCTCTGCGAATTCGAATCAGAAACGAGAAGATCCGTAGGAGAACCAAAGTAACCGACATAGCTCTCAGAATTGCTAAACTTAAGTGGCAGTTGGCGGGGCACATTGCACGTAGAACAGATCTTGTATGTACAAACAAATAATTTATTAATATATGATTTGACACTACTATTCTTTGATCATAATAATGATAAAGTTTGTCTTGTCGCTTCGGTATAGGTCCGAATTTCTGCGAAAGTGCAACATCGACCTGGTGCCGTGGGTTTAGGGACTCCGTGGCTGATTGGGATGTTAGAAGACGCGTCGCGATAAGGGATACAAAAATAATAAAAAAACCTAACTACCCCGGGAGTGCCGAAAGAAGTAAAAACTTTTTACCCTGCAAGTGTTCCTGATAAGGTGTCGGTATCAGTGTCGTAACAGTGTCTCGATTTCAAAATGCCTTTCGCATCTCCAAAATGCCTAACGCGCTTAAAGAAGGTTTCGTTTCAAAAATTTGAAGTTCAAAAACTGTTTTGAAAACCGAAAACATGTGAAAAATGCGGTCGTTTGTCACCCGGTTTCGGTCAGAAAAAAAAACACATCTCAAAAACGAAATGAGATAGGTATCGAAAAAAAAATACCCCTACAGATATGACTTTGGGCTACATTTAAAAATTATTGAAGGTGCGTGTATCACTGATTGATGAGTTATTCAGAAGATGTTCGTAGCTTACACTCGGAGAGTGCGTGAGCGCGCTACTTACGGTGAATTGTTTTGGAGCATGATTAAATATTTTTGGCGAAGTGATTCCTTGTGAATAAATAAACATGTTTAGACTGTAATGTACTTTACTTACTGCACTGTACTAGTTGTCTAAATAAATAATGATTCAGGGTAGACTCGAGCCCCTCGGTGGGGACGTATAGGAGCTGTAATGATGAATAATAATATAAGATCTTTTTTCGAAGAAAAGTGTCAAATTTTAATATCTGTAGAGTTAGATTAATTATTTTACTATATTTTACTAATTTTTTGATAAATATTTAAAAAAAAGTTCATTTGGCAGATTCATTTTCAATGGACCCGAAAGTTCGTGGCAGACACGAGATCTGTGTTTTTTTTTTCATTTGGCAAGAATAATTGTATACCTACATTTCGTTTTCTTAGCGTTTACTAATAAGTCATTGAATAGATTAATGAATCAATAATTTTACTCCAACCACTTTGTTTAACACTTACAGTAATAATTAATGTACATTTTATGACCGAGAATCAAAAACGGAGAATAAAAACAAAAAAGTAAAATAAATCCAACCCTTCAAAGTTTTTAAATATACTTCCCCCCCCCCCCACCTCCCCCATAGCCTTTTGAAGACAACATTTTAAATAAATTCATCTCGTGTCGTCCGCTTTACTCTGTAGAGTATAGGTATTTAAGAGGAAACGCGGTCTAAAGTATAGGTATTTGAATAAAATGTTGCTGTCTAGCTCCCCCAAACCACTCCGTATACAGCAAGAAAGGGAGAACTGCAGCGCATACCGATAAAAGGCACTAAAATTGACCAAAACAGCATTTTGTAGTCCCCTATTTCCTCCTTCAAAACATAAGCAATAATAATATATTTTTTTAAATAATTAAAAATACGCTTTAAATATGCGCTTTATATAAACAAATCATAGGGGCATAGCCATAGTGGATATAGGTTTGATGGAAAAAACTTTTACCGTTACTTTTTTAACAAAATAATGTATTGCGCCAACTGGAAGAGGCTCCTATAACACAGGCTCTTGCCTAGCTTAGGCTTTAGTTGTAATAATTTTAATACTGATCTGTATATCTTGCTGCATGTGGAGAATATTATTGTAAACTTAAATAAATAATTTTTTTGCTCTATTGTCATTATCCAGGGAGGCAACAGGGGACTACGATTGTATGGAAAAAATCGTACCCGCGTTTCCTCATAAACTGTTTTTTTTTTGGCAAGGGGTGTTGTCACGCAGTATCTCTCATTTCGCTATGGCAATAAGAGTTTTCTAGAGCAGACAGTTTGCAGAGCTTGGTCAAACATTTTAAATAAATGCAGGCAGATGCCTATTTGACATTGTCTTGTGACTTGTGTGTTTGAATAGCCCTGCTTGTGTTGACACGAGTGATTACAAAATGAGAAACAAAGCCTGGAAAGCCTTAGTTAAGTGTTGCTCGCCTGAAGATCTACAGGTATCTAGAACTGCAATTAACATTAAAGTGAACTGAGGTTAATTAGCGTCATCATATCAGCTCTTAAACGTCCCCACCGAGAGGCTCGAGCCTACCCTGAATTAGGGCGAACGGGTCGGGTAGTCGGATCGGGATAGTCGACCACGCGCAGGTCGGGTTGGTCGACTTCACGTAACTATTTAGTAATATGTGCTTCGAGTTTCCTCGCAGGCGTGTGCAAGTTTCCTCACGATGTTTTCCTTCACCGTAAGAGCGTCGGATAAACGTACCTACATATGAAATCGAAATTCGAAAACACATTGGTACGTGGCAGGATTCGAACCACGACCTCCCGGACAGGAGAGGTAGCGGCCCTTGCCATTACGCCACCGACGCTCAATTATTATTATTGTTATTATTAGGTAGCGTAACTGATTGTAAATACGAGTACAATATAAGTACAATGACGTTTACCGTATTGTAAAGATCGTATATCTACATTTACACACTCGCCACTCCTTTTAAATATACTTGCCAGCGATTCAAACTAGTGTGTCGTTCGAAAGATTTTCGAAACATTTGAGATTCATCCCATTGGAGACCGCAAGTCAGGACAGAGGTTCTTTATCAAAAGTAATATCTATTTGTGGCCGCGCGCCAGGGCAGAGGTCCCTTTTATGTGTGATTTCCACGGCAAGAATATAATTTAGCTAGCTCGTATCATAGGTCAGCTGACAGAGCATATATTTTACGAAGTGAATAGAGATAACTCTACAGCCTTGTTCATATCGTACAAACGTATTTAATTCCATGGTACCTGTGAGTTACGATCCCCAGACGTTACGTAGACTGCAGGATGACTGCTAAGACGAGGGACACATTTCAGGAGGTGAATGAAAAGACGAAACTAAACAACTTTTCCGAAGTAACCCAATAATTGGAATTGCTCAGTTTTATAAGGCAAGTAAATAAAAAAAACATTTGGAGATTATTATTTTTTTATTATTTACAATTTGTTTATTTATTTTTATTTATTTGTTTAAAACCATAGGTACAATTTATTACGTACACTTGGTTACCTCATCCTATCCTAATTACACTAAAGTTTAGTTCAGACAGTATCACCACAGAGAGAAAGAGAAAAAAAAAACACAACCATCACAGGTCATAAAATAATCTAAATAAAAATAAGTAAAATTGTAATTTTTTCAGCTGTAAAGGGGCCATGTCTTAGAATAAAATAATGAAACAAGACAAAAATTCTTAAGTAATAATAAAAAAACCTTTTTTAAATAAAATGTCAAAATTTAAATAAAGAAAAAAAGTATAATCTTCGGCTGTAAAAGGACCATGTCATAATTAAAAAGAAACTAAAAGTATTTTTTTTAAATATAAAGTTTCAGCTGCAAAAAGGCCATGTCATAATAAAAAGAGTACTACACTTAAAAATCCAAATAATTATGATAAAACAAAAAAAGAGAAAAAAGGCTATCGAAATTCGTCAAAAACAATGTTATACCTACTAAAGTAACAATTATGACAATACTGATGTGGTAAACTTATTATCGTCAAGAGCCTCTTTAATACTGTAATAACTTTTAGTAATGAGTAAATTTTTAATTTTAGTTTTGAACTGGTCACAGCTTAGTTCTCTTGTTTCAAAAGGTAATCCCTACTAATATTATAAATGTGAAAGTAACTCTGTCTGTCTGTTACGCTTTCCCGCAAAAACTACTGAACGGATTTGGCTGAAATTTGGTAGGTAGACAGATTAGGACCTGGGTTAAGACATAGGCTACTTTTTACCACGCTCGCGAGCCGCTTGCGGCTCGCGCACTGCGCACCCTCGAAAAGTCATAGAAATGTGGTCCACGCGGGTGAAGCCGCGGGAATCAGCTAGTTTATTATAAATTCTTACTCCATTACATAGAAAGCTCTTGGAAAATTTACTGAGCCTTGTTGCAGGAGGTTGAATATTATTTCCATGCCTAGTAATATAGTTAGGGTGTATATCCTGTAACTTTGTAAAGTCGTTAATTGGTAAGCCTATAGTAAGATCATAATATTTTATACTGTAAAAAGGAATGTAATCTAAGTTACTAAATAGATTTCATAATCGTCAATTGAAATAAGTATTGGGGCCGTCTTTTCGATGTATTGGGCCTGTGACGTCATCACTTTTTAAAATGACACGTGATTAAAAAGAAAAAATATTCAAATTAGTTTCATAATTTAAAAAAATCTATATTTTTTTATTAAATTAATAAGAATATATTATTACTCAAACTTTCTTATCAATATTTGCAAAAAAAGAATTGACTTCTTAAAAAATACAAATAAATGACTCAAAAAAAAATTTAAAAATATATATTTTTAAATCCTTAAAATTTGACTTATGTATAAAGTAGGTTAATGACTTGTATAAAGTATATTTTTTTTAGAATAGGCCAATAGGTTTCTTGAGTAAAGTTGTATGTTTCGTCTTCTGATTTACCCTCTGAAATGCGTCTCTCGTCTTAGCAGTCGCCCTGTATTTGTCGTGTATATACAGTCTTAACAAAGGGATGCACTTTTTTAACTAGAGCTTGTACTCATGAAACTGAACAACTTTCCCTGAGAAACCTATGGTCAATTCGCATTTGTTTTTTTTTTAATGAACATATTAAATTGTCCGGAATACGCCAGAATAGGTATACCGGCAGTACCGGCGCGGTCATTGAACTTTGGCCTTCGACTGTCAAGTTCATAAACCTGGGAGTTATTCTGAGCAGTTTGATATTTTATTTAAAAAATATTAATTGCGAATTGACCATGGGTTTCTTGGGGAAAGTTGTTCAGTTTCATTAGTATAAGCTCCAGTTAAAAAAAAGTGCATACCTTTGTTAAGACCCTATATTTCTAATGCTTTCCGCGATGGTAGTTTTGAAAAGGTGGAAATTGGACCGAAAGTTTCACTTTCAACTCAGTGATATTATCTCTAGACCATCGATTTGAAAAAAAAATGGTTTACGCGCAATATAAGGTCACATGCTCCGTGCTCGGTTTGTTCTTAATGAATGTTTTAGAATCCTGAACTTAGCGAGGAATTAAATATGCGTCGCCCGAGAATAAAATATTTTGGCCCCGAGTGACACACACAATTTTTCATCACAACATAAATGAGAAAAACCAATGAAAAGAAAGAAGAATGCACATGACCGTTCTTTTTTTTCAGCGCGCATTGCTGCCAATACCTAACCGACTAGTAACTTCTTCATGCTATATGCGTTCGACCTCTTTGGTTAACTTCACATACTAACCAACAAAGAGTTAGTATTTTAATACAAACTCCTTGCTAACCAATCACAAAAGTGAGTCATAGAGAATTGGATCGTAGTTTGTGATATTTACATTATTATTTTTTTACATAACCTTCAAGAACGCGAACTAATCAGAAGAGAGAAACAAAACTTCCTACAAGTAGAATTTTGTTCGCATTTATTGAGGAACCAATCGTCGTTTTTCGAATAGGTGTGATGAAAACACTATTTCGATAACATTATTCATCTCTATTTACTATAACGAAAGAACAAATGTTAATATTATCAAGATTAACTAAATCTTGAAATAATAAAACTGTAACGGGGCCGTGTCTGTACATAAAATATTTTCGGAAAATAATAGCTGTGGTGGACATGACTAACGATATAGAGGCCAAAACAACAACTTTTGGAATTTTTGTCTATCTATCTGTCTGTCTATGTTCGCGCATCACGCAATGTTCCTTACAGCCCGGGTTAACATATAGGATACTTTTTATCCCGGAAAATTCAAGAGTTCCCTCGGGAAAATTCTAAAACTCGACGCGGACGATGTTGCGGGCTCAGGTATTCTTGAAATAAGTCTGAAATGAGAGTCACATGTGATAGAAACATTGTTGTTTGCTTTGTTTCTCTTTTTTATATTGTTTGTTTATCATTTTCTCGCACATAAAGACATTTTAATTACAATCTTTCATTAAGTTTCACCTGTCCCGATGTTTGTCATCAAATCTTGCAAATTAAATTTGATCCACTTTCTGGTTACCGCTTGAGCAGAAATCTCACTAATATTATAAAGGCGAAAGTTTGTGAGTGTGCATATTTGTTACTTCTTCACGCAAAAACTACTAAACGGATCTGGTTGAAATTTGGTAGGTATACAGATTAGGACCTGGATTAACACATAGGGTACTCTTTGTCACGCTCGCGAGCCGCTTGCGGCTCCCGCACTGCGCACCCTCGAAAAGTCATAGAAACGTTGTCCACGCGGGTGAAGCCGCGGGAAACAGCTAGTTTTACATACATGTGTAATTTGCGTAACAATGCAATATTATGGTGACATCGTGCTGATCTGATGATGGAGCTGAAAGGTGGCCATAGGAACTTCGCAATAAAACGACACAACCCCATCGAGTTTGAGCTTGTTTGATTCTTATTGACGAGTACTTTTGCTTGTACCTAAAAGCTTTTAGAATTATCGGAAATATTAAATAGACTAGTTTTTGACAGCGGCTTCGCCCGTGTGGACATCGTTTTTATGACTGTCTTTGAGGGTAAGTGTCACCCTCTCAACCATCTCTGTGCATAAATCACAACAATCCATTGTTTCGTTGCGACGACATAAAAGAAATTTCAAAAAAAAAAGAGTAATTTTCCAGTTCCCTCAGGAACTGCATCGGGCTATGCCATTTTCACGGGATTAAAAGTAGCCTATGACCTTCCCAGTAATACAGCCTACCTGCATGCCAAATTTCATCAAGATTGGTCAAGGTTTTAGAGCGAGAAAAGGTAACAAACAAACAAACAAATAAAAAAAAAACATTTTCACATTTATAATAGAACTAGCTGTTTCCCGCGGTTTCACCCGCGTGGACAACGTTTCTATGACTTTTCGAGGGTGCGCAGTGCGCGAGCCGCAAGCGGCTCGCGAGCGTGGTAAAAAGTAGCCTATGTCTGAATCCAGGTCCTAATCTGTCTACCTACCAAATTTCAGCCAAATCCGTTCAGTAGTTTTTGCGGGAAAGCGTAACATACAGACAGAGTTACTTTCACATTTATAATATAATATATAAAATATATAATATATATATATATATATATAATATATTAGTAGGGATTAGTAAGGAAGTAAGGTTAACTTAAAATATGATATAGAGCTGTTCGGTTGACAGATTACATCTAATGCTCATATAAGGTAGCGCTACACAACATACACAACAAATCAATCAAAATCTAAGCGGCAATCCTGTGAGGGAAAACTTCACATTTCCATCCATTTTCAAGTGACTTCCAAAAAGGAGGAGGTTCTCAATTCGTCTGTATGGTTTTTTTTATGTTTGTTACCTCAGAACTTTTTACTGGGTGAACCGATTTTTATGATTCTTTTTTTATTTGAAAGCTAGTGCTTCCCGTGTGATCCCATATAAATTTTATCAAAATCGGTGTAGTACTTTAGTAGAAAATGAACAAAAACCAAAAATAATAATGCAAAAATGTACTAATTTGTTGCGATGGAAGTCGGTTTTTTAACGTATTTAGCGTTTTCATTTTCGATGAATCTGGATGGACCATATATTAGACTTTTTTAATTCCAGGTGGCTATGGGGGGTTGGTGGAGCTACTTGTGGTTTGGCGGCGATCCGGACATGGTGAATCCCATATCAGGTCTGACCAAACAGGAGGTCACCACCGTCCAGAAGTCATGGGCGAAGGTCTACGCGAACAATGTAGTCAACGGCACTGAATTACTAAAAAGGTACTTACTTCATTGGCTCGTGTTTGGGTATTCGACCACCGTCGAGACCAGAAGACCAGAAAACAAGGCTCTATTAGCTCTACACCATCTCTTGTACACAGGCCAGCACATCAAGCTACACACTTTTGACTTCATACCGTTCTTATGGCGAATGCTTATGGATCAGAATCGCACTACAAGTGTATTAGCTTGATGTGCTGGCCTCTGTACATCATCTATTATGTTCTTCGCGTAGCTCTTTTCTCACTTCATTCCTCCAACGAATGTCTGTTAAGGTACAAACACATATTTTTAGGATTCAGTAACTCATAAGGACAAATAGGGGATCGGACTGCATCAAAAATAAAATCTGAAATATGATTACCTAAATTGCTCTCCTCTTGAAGTTTCAAAAAACCTTACTTGTTTTGTTTTTCCATCACGTCTTCAATTTTTAATTGATTAAATTCACAAAATAAGTTCGTCAATCACTACTAAAATGTATGACGTCACTTGTAGGTATTTCTAACATTTTTAGAACAAAAATTCGTTTTTGACAGATCATAAAAAGTAACTCAAATGACTAGCAGTCCGACCCCCTATTGGAACCCTTATAACATTTCTCTCTATCTCTCTCTCTCTCTCTCTGTCACGCCCATTTTTACGTAAGTAAGTAACTTTACGTTGAAGTTAGTACTGATGGTACAGAACCCTGTTTGTGTGAGCCTGACTCGCGTTTGATCACTTCTTAAATTATTACAATCGTTGTATAGCTTTCTTTGCTACTTAGCAAATTGTTTTTTTTATTTATATCTACTAAGCTTTTTTTCCCGCTACTGTTAAAACTCTACATTTCATAAATTAAATAATTCATATTGCGAGTGTCATCATCATATCAGCTCATATACGTCCCCACCGAGGGGCTCGAGCCTACCCTGAATTAGGGCGTTCAGGCACAGATTACTAAATAGTTACTTCGGTTCGGGCCTTAATCGACCCAATGCGGGTTGGTCGTCTTCACACACAACCTGCGAGTTTCTTCGCAGGCATGTGCAGGTTTCCTCGCAATGTTTTCCTTCACCGGGAGCGTCGAATAAACGTACATATGAAATCTAAATGCGAAATCACATTGATGCGTGGCAGGATTCGAACCACGACCTCCCGGACAGGAGGCGGCGGCCCTAACCGTTACGCTACCGACGCTTGCGAGTGTCATATTTAAGTATATAACTTTGTTTACCCTGCCTCATCATCATCATCATCACCATATCAGCCGTCGACTGCTGGACACAGGCTTTCCCCAATGTAGACAATAAAACTTTATTTGACGTGGAGACTACTTGTGATTTTTTCTAGGTCTACTACTAACGACACTAACGAACTAATTTAAACATAGACAACATTTATTATTTAAGAAAGAATACACAAAACGAATTAAAGAAAATTAACATAGGCAGCTAAATAAAAAATAATAAACTAGTAAAAAGAATTAGTTTTAACAGAAAGTGGAGTGCAATGGTGCCAGAAAACTGGACTCCGACTCAGCATGTGCTATGAGTGGCGTCACAGCGCTGATTTTCAGCGGTGCCCAATCATCGCTTATGCGCGCGCGAAGCGGTCGGAAATAACAGAAATAGGGTATTTTGAAATAAATGTAAAAAATAAAATTAAAATCACTAGAAACAGACATTTGTGTGTATGTGTGTGTGAGAGAGAGAGAGAGAGAGAGAGGTAGAGATATAGAGATAAAGGGAGTGTGCGTTAGTAATAAATGCCATAGGTTTTTTTTTTGTTTTTATTTACAATTGGTAAACCCTTGACAACATCTCTTACCAAGATTCCCCAACGCAATGGGGAACTGGCTATGGCTATCTTATCTTCATGCCGGAACACAACAATGATATAAACATTGATATTTGGCGGCAAGACTTAGATAAGATGGTGGTAGCTAGCCAGGCGGGCTTTAGACAATGCCCTACCACCAACCAAACCGAGTCTTACAATTGACCCCGCCGGGAATCGAACCCGCGACCTCCTGTGTAAAGCCAGTGAACTTTGCCTCTGAGCTACGGATGCGGTTAAAGGTTGGTAATATAGGTTGGTAGGAATCGATGTCCATTTACTCCTTTGTTGCTGACGTATACAGGGTGTAAAAAAAAATTGGTGTAGGTCCCGTTAACTGAGGCTTCTACTCATCAAAATGAACAACTTTTGTTCAATGACTGCTGAAATAGCAGAAAAAAAAATTTAACTCTTCATACAAATCGATCAGCCGATCGACCAATTTTGTGCATTTTGTATGGAGGGTCCAATTTTTTATTGAAGTGAAAACTTTTTTAGGCGCGTTGGGCATTTTTTGAGATGGGAAAAACCATTGAACTCTCGACACTGTTACCGTTACCGTAACCGACATCTCCGTAATTGTTCAAGTTTTCATTTCTGTCGGCACTCGCAGAATGCCTTTGTTTTTTTTTGGGAATTGTCTATGAATTCTTTGGGGCAAGTTGTTCAGTATGATGAGTAGCCCCGTTGACGGGACCTACACCATTTCTTTACACCGTGTATAAATACGTCAGGACTCAGGAGCAACAAATAGAGTAAATTGAACCTAGAACCCACTTCTTTTAGAAGGATATTGATATCTACTAATCTGATTGATTGATTGATTGAAAACACTTATTGTACAACATAAGACCGATGACCTGGTGAAGATCGCGGGAAGCCGATGGATGCAGGCAGCGCAGGACCGGTCGTCGTGGAGATCCTTGGGGGAGGCCTTTGTCCAGCAGTGGACGATTTGTGGCTGATATGATGATGATGATGACAACACGAGAAAAAAAAGATACAATGATTAAGGAAGTTGTACATATAGGCAGTCTTATCGCTAACAAGCGATCTCTTCCAGACAACCTTTATGTGAAGGAAACATGAGAAATCATTATTGTAGGGTAGTAGTGGGCAATAAACAAATTCATAGAGAAAAAATAAAATATAAATAAATATCCATTCTGTATAGTTACAGAGAAAATTTACTCCAAAGTTAATCCATTTTTTCGATATTTAGAAATTACAAAAACTATAATTATTTGGAAAGTAATAAGTAAAAAAGCGTCGGTGGCTCAACCGGTAACGACTCGGTCCTTCTAACCAGAGGTACCGGGTTCAAATCTGGACGGCCAATGTACCAATGAGTTTTTCAAAACTTACGTACATATATGTACTTACCGATTGCTTTAACGGTGAAGGAAAACATCGTGAGGAAACCTGCACACACCTGCGAAGAAACTCGAAGGTTGTGTGTGAAGTCGACCAACCCGCACTGGGCCCGCGTGGTCGACTAAGGCCTGATCGCCCTGATTTAGGGTAGGCTCGAGCCCCTCGGTGGGGACGTATATGATCTGATGTGATTTGATCCATTCTTAAACCACGTAATACACATAAATATATAAGTAAATATAAACGGTAAACTAAAATACATAAACATAAAACATTCATATAGAATAGAATAGAATAGAATGCTTTATTTGCTTTTAAATAAGGTAAGTATAAGGTCTTACAATAATTTCAGAATCACTTATTTAGCTACTTTAATGTTATTAGCATGCAAATATTTTTTTATAAGTACAAAAATAATAAAATAAAATAAAGTAGGTCCAAGTAATTATTCAACATTTTCTAAATTCATAATTCAAATAAAATAATGATACCAGCAGATATTAATTAACTACAGATTAACATTGCTTATGTTTTAGAAAATCGTCAACGGAATAAAACATGTCCTGAAGAAGCCACTCTACATAATACGTCTGACTTACAAATGTAGGTAGACCTCCCACTCAGAAAACCAATTGATACTTATGCCATATAGGTGCTTATACTTACTAGCCTTAATAGGATTTTTTTATTTGAAGGTATTTTGTCATTCATCACTATACCCGCTCGTAATCTGGGCAATAAATCACGAAGTGTCACAAATCCAGTTGAATTCCAACAAAATTAACAATTCGACTCCGACATAATTCACGTGGCAGTAGCACAGTATTACGATGTGGCTTACAGTAGCGCAACGCCTTTGATGTCGCACGATGCGCTGCTGGCTAACCCAAACTAGCCTATAGTTAGCCTGGAAAACTCGGGGAGTTTACCAGGCTGTACTCCGTCGCCCGCTGCCCCGCAAGTACCCTTCCGTTGCTCTGCGTAAGTACATTCGTTGCGCTACTGTAAGCCGCTATATTGTAATACTGTGGATAATATGGTAGGATGATGCCCTACGGTAATTGATTCAACGGTCAAACAGTTGCGTGCGTCTCTGATTTATTTCTGTTTTAAGTTTTGACACTTAAGTTCGATTTTCCATACAAACGTAGTTCGGCTTTAATACAAAAACTACATGCCGGATTGAATCCAAACTTTGTAAATTTATTGAGTAGACACATATCGATGTTTGTAATTAGTTTTCATCGTAGTAAATTTTAACGTAACTAAACCAAAGCTTAAAATATTAGTTTTGTACTGAAAGTGTGAAACTGCTCTTATTTTTTTTCCGTTTTATATTAGTACATTGAAAACTAATTATAAACATCGATATGTGTCTCCTCAATATATTTGCAAAGTTTGGATCCAATCTGGCATGTAGTTTTTGTATTAAAGCGAAACTACGTTTGTATGGAAACTCGAGCCTCCTGGCGGCCCTTAAAACGTCACGGTTAGGTTATCTTAACCTCACGTGTGGTTGAACACACGTGAGGCTTTTGTAGGATAAAATAATTAGCAGTCACCCCAAAAGCTACTTTGTTTCACAAGCCTACATAGTTTGCGTGGTACAATTTTGCAGAGGACGGGAAATAGGTTAATTGCAGTCCCTCGCCTAATTTTTAGAAAGTAATGATAACATCTCCGCGCATATTTGACAAAATGCGCGCAATAGAAAAAATCTTTTTTTTTATTCAATTCTGACTCCTTAGCGCGAGTACGACTCACACTTGGGCGGTTTTCATTATTTATTTTAAACTAGCTTTTACCAGCGGCTTCGTTCGCGTAAAAATAGTTTCTACGACTGTCTCCGAGGCTGCGTGCGTGAAAAAAAGAAGCCTGTATGTATATATACTTTTACTTATATATGTATATGTCCAGGTCCTCATATGTCTACCTATCAACATTCATCCAGATAAGTTTAGTAGTTTTTGCGTGAAAGAGTAACAAACATCCATACATCTATGCATACAAAAGTTTATAATATTAGTAAGGATGAGCACTACAATCATACCAAGTTTCACGCTTGTATGTATTACAGTTTTTACGATACAGATAATCCAAAAATATCTCGAAAATATTTATAAAAAACACGTCAACCAACCACCCTTCCTAATTTTTAACTTTTAAATTTTTTTTGTTATTGTTCTTATAGCAGCAATAGAAAACCACACTCTGTAAAATTTTGTAAATAACGAATAGTTTTGTAAATAAGTTTAGGTTGACTCAAGACAAAATTTACTTGCCTTATGTACAGAAAAAGAGACTAACTAATTCGTTAGCTTACGGTATTTTAAATCGTACCAACTGTATTTAGTCGGTAATAACTTGCATAACGACGGAGCAGCCCGCCGCTGGTGACGGTACCGCAGGTATAGCACAGGCTATAAATGTACTTAATAGTACACCCTGCGATGCTGGCGTTGGCGGCAGTGTGCTCAAACTCCAGATATAAACTAGGCTCAAAGACAACGAAGAAGCCAAGTTCTTTATAATTAGTTCACCAAAATATTCAAGGCTTCCTCGGCAAAGAATTAGAAATAGAACTTTTTCTGGAAAAATACTGTGTAGATATTTTTTGTGTAACAGAACACTGGCTCAAAGATCTTGAAATGCTTTTTAGTTTTTAAAATTATTGTTTAGCCAGTGCATTCAATCGAAAGTCCTTACAATGTGGTGGTTCAGTTATATTTACCAAAAATTCTCTTAAGATTAAAGAACGGAAGGACATTGTTGGCCTTTCGATTGAAAAAACTGTGGAATTATCTTGTGTGGAGCTGGAGAATCACGTCATTGTTTGCGTGTATAGGCCCCCATTTGACGATAACTTTGCTGGCTTCGAATCGGCAATGGAGGATGTATTAAATTTTGTTAGTAAAAGTCGTAAATCGGTGATAGTATGCGGCGATTTTAATGTTGATTTGTTGGAAAAAAAGTCCTTGAGGACTAGAATTACTTGTCTCTTCAAGTCATTTGGTTTAGATTATATATTTCTGGAACCCACAAGAATAACAAAGACCTCTGCCACATGTATAGATAACATATTTTGTACTTGCAGTTATTTAAATAAACAGGTTTTTAATTGTTTGAGGTTAGATCATATCGGAATAATGGCTAGCTTTCCCGTATGTATTACTGCAGAACAAATCAAAACTGAAACGAGACCGGTCACTGTTAGTCGAACAGAAAAGTTTAAAAAAGTGCTAGATAAAATTCTGCCCATACCAGTCTTTGATAATGAAGTGCAAGCGAACAGTTTTGACAATGATTTTTTTACAGTACTGAATAGGGAATTCCAAAGTATTTTTTAGTCTAAATCCACAATTAGTAACATCAAATTTAAATTCAGTGAATGGGATACTAATAGGTACTCGTACATACAAAAGTCGCCAAACTTTGTTTGACCTTTATGCCAAAAAAACTTACACTTTTGATGAGACCTTTAGAAATTATGTGAAACAATATTCAAAAGTTTTTAAACAGGTTTGCCGCATAGCAAAATCTAACTATCTAGCTAGAAAAATAAAATTGTCAGATAATAAAATAAAAACTGTTTGGAATATTATTAACAAAGAAACAGGTAAAGTCAAACCTCGCGACAAAGAATATGTTTTGCAAACAGATCAAGGTAAAATTAGTTCGAATGCCTATGTAGCCAAAGAATTCGAAACTTTTTTCACAAATACTCCACTTAAGACTACTGAAGCCCTAAATTCATTACCTATGTATGCTCAAAGGTTGCTAAAGGATAATGTCAGTATTTGTGATCAAAAATTTTCCTTCAGAGTAATTGAACCACAAACTATTGTAAAAACTTTTAAAACTCTTAAAGTGAAAAGAACCGAAGACCTCTTGGGATTATCGGTAAGCTTGATCAGTAATGTAATCGATACGTTAGCGCCATATTTAGCTTGTCTTTTTAATATTAGTATTCATAGTGGCGTCTTTCCAGATCTCATGAGGCTTAGTAAAGTGATACCTTTATATAAATCTGGTTCAAAAACAGATACGGGCAACTACAGACCAGTTTCTGTGCTGCCAGTTCTTAGTATAGTGTTTGAAAAGGTTATGTTTAACCAAATGCCACAATATTTTACAGAAAACAAACTACTGCATAACCATCAATTTGGTTTCACAGGTCGATCATCAACCGATGCAGGAGTAGCACTTATTCGCAACATCTATGAGGCCTTTGAGGAATCGCAGAATGCAATTGGAGTGTTTTGTGATTTATCTAAGGCATTTGATTGTGTTGAACACCAAACATTACTTGTGAAATTAAAGCATCATGGTGTAGAGGATGGGGCTCTCAGTCTTTTAAATTCGTATTTAGACAACAGAACACAAAAAGTACAAGTAAATGGCATGAACTTATCTGGATCTATAGTGAAAATGGGTGTGCCCCAGGGTTTCATATTAGGGCCTTTTCTTTTCCTTGTTTACGTAAACGATTTGCCTTTTACGGTGCAACAACTGTCAAATATTGTGTTGTTTACGAATTTCTCTTATTTTTAAAGTGAATAGGAAGAAAACGAAATTGACGAAGTAAACAACACTCTTTCAAAGATACTGAACTGGTTTACTGTGAACAACTTATTATTAAATGCTAAGAAAACAAAATGTATAAAATTCTGTTTGCCTAATGTAAATAAGGTCAATAATAGTGTAATGTTAGAGAGTAATAAATTAGAATTTGTAAATACTACGGTGTTCCTTGATATAACTTTGTATGTTTCACTTCAATGGGGACCACACATTGAAACTTTAGCGCGAAGGCTTAGTTCAGCTGCTTATGCCGTTAAGAAAATAAGATAGTTAACGGATGTATTTTAGTTACTTCCATAGTATAATGTCTTATATGGCATCTTACTGAAGGGGGCATGCGGCTGATATAGAAACTATTTTCATCTTGCTGAAAAGAGCTATCCGCGTAATCTATCAGATGCAATCACGTGAGTCGTTAAAAAAGAAATTCAAAGAAATCAATATTTTAACTGTTGCTAGTCAATTTGTATATGAAAATATTATGTACGTTCGTAAAAATTTACATTTATTTCCTAAAAACAGTGACAGGCATAATTATTTGAATTTAAGAAATGTAAATAAAATAGATATAGCCTTTTCGAGACCGAGTAAAGTTAAAAAGTCATTTGTGGGGCAGTGTATAAGATTCTACAATAAAATTCCAGAAAATTTAACTAGTTTGTCAGAGAACAAATTCAAGGGTCATGTCAAAAAAAGGTTGTGCTCTAGAGGATACTATAAAATAATAGATTATGTAAATGACAAAGATATATATGTTGATAACAAATACCATTACCTGAGACTGTAAGCTGTATCATGACATTATGTAATAGACAATAAGTATATTTTTTTGTTTTTTTGACTATTTAAAAGTGTGTGTAAGCACCTATTTAAAATAAATTATTTTGATTGATTGATCAAATATCAACAAGTTTGTTTTTGTCAGAGAGATATACAACAACACTATACTTAATAATTTTTGTCACTAAGCCATTTAAACAATTTTGTCTTCAAGCTACTGTAAATCAAGGTGGCAGATGTGTTAATTTGAATAGTAATACAATTCACGATTGAGAGCAGAGCAAGGAGCAATGAGAATCAATTGGAAGGAACCTGGTACGTTAACAGACGGACAATACGAGGAACCCACTCGTGTATACAGAATGTAATTCAATTTGGTTTTATTGCAATACATATTCTATCGGGTTCAGTCGAGTTCAATGTCGAGTATTCTAGGTCAACCTGTTCAAAAATAGACCTTAGGCAAAGTACATAATATATTAGTACTAATATGGACACTCCCTGCCGCTCTCTAAATTGCGACGTCACCCCCTCGTTACCTAGATTGATACAGTTTGGTTACAGTTTGGTGGTCGAACGTATAGGATTTCGCCGCGATTTTGTTTGTTCCCTCATTCCTTTTTTGAAGTGTCATTTTATGACCCGTTGTATGAAGTGTCCAGGGTGTGCCTTAGGTGTTCATTGTATTTTCTTTACGTATAGACCATCATCTCAACTATTATGCTATAATTAGCCCCCACCCCTTATCTGTTCCAACCGGGAGCCTAAATTCAGCAGACAGGGTTCTGAGCGCGTTTAATGGATTTTCTCTAATCTAAAAAATATTGTGTGTGAAAGTATTATAATTCACATAGCATAAAATAGTATACTTTCACTCCCATAAATGTCAATATGCATACAAAATCGTGAATAGCAACAGCTTTGGCGTATTTTTAGGCGCTACTTTGTAATTCTTTCAGCTCCCGGTAGGTCATCATCATATCAGCCGAAGGACGTCCACTGCTGGACATAGGCCTTCCCGAAGGATTTCCACGACGACCGGTTCTGCGCTACCCGCATCCAGCAGCTTCCCGCAACCTTCTCCAGGTCATCGGTCCACCGAGTGGAAGGCCTGCCTACGCTAATTTTTCCGGTGCGCGGTGCCACTCGAGAACTCTACTACCCCAACGGCCATCCGTTCTACAAGCTATGTGCCCCGCCCACTGTCCGGTATGTTAACTGACAGTGATTTGTAGTTTTTTTTCCGGGTGCCGGAAATCAACAGACGAGTCCATGAAAATCAAAAATATAATTATTCACTTAGCATTTCCCGTAGTATACAGGAATCATTTTTTCCCGTAGACCAACCAGTTTACAAAACATATGTTATAACCACCATCTGGCGATATAGTAAAGACACAGTAGGGACGCTACACTCACCTTTGACTTTTCAAATCCTAATATTATAATAACAATAAAAAACGTAGGATCTACTTTTATTATTATTATTATTATTGGGTGGGACGCCTGCGGGGTACAGGCGGGTGTTCAAGTCACTAGGTGGACTCATTACACCCTATTCCCATGGTGGTACAATGGTTACTGTGACCCCGGTAGCGTCCCCCCCTCAAACCTTGAGCTCCTTCTACAATACTCCGCTATGTGACTGATTTCCAGGTCGCATAGTTCCTCTTCCCTGATCCTATCGGCGCCAAAAGTCTCCCACCTTAACCTGCTGTAGAGGACGCACTCAGCTAAATAGTGTTGGCTGGTCTCCGGTTCTCCGCAATTGGGACAGGAGGGGTCAATAGTCCTATCTATTAGGGACATATGTCTGTTTAGCTTACAATGTCCTGTTACTATGCCCATGACCATTGCCAGGCTTTTCCGGCCTAGCGATAGTAATGTTCTGCTCCTCCTGCGATTCCTTCCCTTCAGGAACATTTTCGCTTGTCTGCAACTATTATTTCCTACCCATACTACCTGGGCTTCGCGCTTCATAAGCTCTGTGATCACTCCCTTTGTGACACTTGCTGATATTGGAAGTCGGGGCTCCGGTCCTATAAATCTTGAGCTGGCACCCTCTCGTGCTAGCATGTCTGCTCTTTCATTGCCTAGATTTCCTTGATGTCCTGGGACCCATGCTAATGTGACCGCCATTCTCTCTGCCAGTTTATTGAGTGTATCTTTGCACTCCATGACTAGCCTTGATGAGGTCTCTGCCTTGGCCAGTGCTTTAATTGCTGCCTGGCTATCTGAATAAATTATAGTGCTGTTGAACTCTTCCCATGAGTCCGCCAGAATTTCTTCTGTACATTCCTTGATTGCAAATACCTCCGCTTGAAAGACATTGGTGTAGGTTCCCAGGGCCAGAGCCTTGTCTTTTTCCGGGTTGCTAGGTACGTGAATCCCTGCTCCTGCTAGCCCAGTGTCTTTCATTCTAGATCCATCTGTGTAGCAGTTAAGCTGGGATTCTGGGGCTTCCAGTTCCCAGTTAGTTCTTTCTCCTATATGTATTCTAAACTTTTTGTTGAAGGTCCTTTGTTTCTTGATTAGGTCGTTATTTGTCATTAATAGTGACATATCTCTACCCAGAGCTTCTTCTATTGAGGCATGACCTATATCCGTAGGTTTTGCCTTCCATTCTTTGCATGCTGTGATCCTGTACCATTGCTCTGCTGCTCTTTTCTTAGCCTCGATCTCGATCGGGTTCAGTCCCAAAGCCACATCTAGTGCCATCGTTGGTGTGGATGTCATGGCGCCTGTGGTCATTAGGTTGGCAGCTCTTTGTACTTTCCTTAACTCTCGAATGTTTGACGATATGTTGGCTCTGTGCCACCATACTATCGCACCATACAGTAGTCTTGGAAGTATGATTGCTTTGTATATCCACTGGCAGATATGAGGTTTTAGTCCCCAGATCTTACCTACTGCCCTCCTGCATTGCATCAGAGTCATAATGGCCTTCTTACTCTGCTCTTTTATGTGCGTATTAAAGCTCAGAGTTCTGTCCAGAGTTATGCCTAGATATTTTATTTCTTCAGTGGTTTCTAGTATGGTGCCCCTCAATGCTAACGGTGCCAAGTCTTTGTTTTTTCTCCTCTTGGTGAAGAGAATCACTTTTGTTTTGTCAGGGTTGAGGCCGAGCCCCTTGTCTTGACACCAGTCTGCGACAATCTTCAGTCCTCTCATTGTTATGTCTCTAACGGTACTTAGCACCTTTCCTGAGACTAGAATTACTCCGTCGTCTGAGTAGGCTTGCATGTATATGTGCTACTTGTTGATGTGACTTATCAGGCCATTTATGAGGAGGCACCACAGGAGTGGGGATAAACAGCCTCCTTGTGGGAATCCTCTCCTGGCTACTACAGTTTTTGTATCTGTTCCTAATGTCATTGTAATAATGCGATTCTTCAGCATAATTGTAGCCCATCTAGATAGTGCTGACGGTATATCTTCCCTGTGCAGGGCGCTTTCTACTGCACTAAAGTGTGCTTTATCAAAAGCACCCTCTATGTCAAAGAAGCATCCTATAGCATAAGCCTTATCTCTACTAATTGCTCTTTCAATTCTCAATGTGAGATTGTGTAGGGCTGTTTCCGTAGACTTACCCTCCATATAGGCATGTTGGTTGCCATGTAGAGGTAAGTTGCTTGTCCTTATGCAGGCTCGCATCGTCGCGTCTATTATCTTTTCTAGGGTTTTCAGTACAAACGATGAGAGGCTGATGCAGCGGAAAGATTTAATTTCCCGGTAGCACTTTTTTCCCGGTTTTGGTATGAAAACTGCCTTTACTTTTCTCCATCTAGGAGGAATGTATCCTATAGCCACACTGCTTTGTAGGAGATTGCACAGTAAGTGCTTTATGTGGTCCCATGCTTTTTTCAGGAGCATGGGAAAGATTCCATCAGGTCCTGCCGCTTTCATGGGTCCAAAGGTTCGTACCGCCCATTCTACTGTTTCTAAGGTGACTGTTTCCTTGGCTAAGTTCCATTGCTCTGGTACATTTCCCAGGGAGTCCTCGTTTTCATCGGGTTCCTCACATCCAGGAAAGTGTGATTTCAGCATTGCCTCCATCACCTCCTTGGGATCGGACACGTCCTTGTCGTCAATTTTAACACTGCCTAGCTGACATAGGGTGTCTTTCGCTAGAACTTTCATCATTCTGGCTGCGTCTGCGTAGCTGGTGATGCCTTCGCAGAATCCCTTCCAGCTGCTCCTTTCCTCTTTCTGGCGCAGTCTGTTGAATTATTTCCTTATTTCTCTATATGCGTTCCAGCTTTGATCGTCCTTGTTTGAAATGGCGACTCTTAGGGCCTTCCTGCATCTCTTCCTGAGCTTCTTTAATTCTTTGTTCCACCACGGCTGTCCTTTGCCGTCACGAATTTCCGTTAGAGGACATGCTTTGTTGAATGCCGCCATAAGCGTGCTCTCCAGCTCTTCCGCTCCTTTGTCAATTGCTTCTGAGGTCAGAAAATCAAGAGTTGTGGGTTGCCAGTTCCTTAGATCCGAGTCGAACTTCCTCTTATTTTCCTCTTATTTCTGATCTTAAGTTTCTCCCATCTGGCGTCTATACAGAAAGTGATCATACTGTGATCCGAGAATGTATCATCTGTACTTACTTTCCATTCCCTGACGTGACTACACAGGTCTCTAGTCGCATATGTTATGTCGAGTACTTCCCTTCTCGTTTTTGTAATGAACGTTGGTTCGCACCCGATGTTCAGAATTTCGAGATCGTGCTTTATTAGAAAATCTAAATAACATTCTCCTTTCTCATTCGTGTTAGTGCTGCCCCACACTTCATTGTGTGAGTTTGCGTCACAACCGATAATAAAGGAAGTTCTCTTACCTGTATACCTTGTAACGAGTTCTTCTAGCTCAGAAGCGGGCGGCCTGTAGTCCGTCTCACTTGGTGTGTAACTGGAAACCAGGGCCATCTTCTTGCTACTACCGTCATCTAGTGTGATAGAGAGTTCAACTGCTACCAGATCTCTGGAACATATCGCACTCATGATACCATGTGCTTTCATATTATTACTTATATATATACACGCGCGGGGGTACTGCTCACCTGTGCGAAGGTATAGCAGCTCCCCACCCAAGCACCCAAGGCCAGTGACCCTGTTGCCGACGGTATATGGCTCTTGAAACAAGCCAATATCAACTTTGCGTTCTTCAATGGTTTTGCAGATATTCGCCATTGCATCATTGCAATGGTGCAAGTTGATTTGACAGATCTTTATTGACTTTTGTGTTTGTGTTTTTGTGGTGTGTGTGTTAGGTGTTTGTATGTGTGTGGTCATGTGTATCTGTTAGTTGAGTCTTGCAGGCGCGGAGACTAGGTCGGACCTCCGTGGACAATCTCCATTCCGGAGATTCCAAGATCCGTGAGATTATCCCCGGCGGCCCGGTCCACTCCCCGCGTCTGCTCATTTGGGTGTGTGCTTGTTGTGGGGACAGTGGTTTCCGTTACCCGTCCCACCCTGGATCCTGGTCCTTCCTGCGGGAGATCTGGAGCTCCTCCAGATCTCCCGCAGGAAGGACAGGCACCGGCCCCCGACTGCCCCTGTGTATTCGCGCCTATTTTCCCTCCCAGCAGCTTAGCTACCACCTTTGTAAGTTGGAAGTGCAACATCTGAGTTGCACCCCACGCTTCCCCTACCTCCGAGGGGACTCCCATCATAAGGCGCACCCCCGTGGGGAGGGCTTCCTTAGTGATAAGAGTCCACTCGTTTGGCCTCAGTTCTGTTCTGCTGCTATTTTGTCTCTTGAGCCATGTTACAATGTCTGCTGGCATTTTTTCCTTCTTGCCAGGGAGCCACACCATTACCCGGGCCCTGTCCAGTCTCCTGGCCACTATGGGGATGCCATCGTACTCCCCGAGGTTGCAGGAAAGTAGCCAGTTCCTTGCCTCCTCGGTTTCTGGTGTCACCAGGAAAAATCCCTCGGACACCACCCCAGAGGTTGCAAAGGCTAGCTTCCTGTCACTTTCGCATCGTTCGATAGCTATCGCCATGTTGGCCAGGATCCTATCCCTAATGATCTCACTCAGAGCCTCGTCCACCAAAGCCCCGTCCCCCCGGACGAAAGCCACGGCAAGCTCGCTGCTCCGTTTTGCGGAACTGCGAGCTCCCTCGTCGCCCAGTCCGTGGTTCGGTCGCTTTGCCGGAGGCCGCTCTGAGGGTTCTTCGGGATCTGTCTCCTGCCGTTTGAGCTTCCCTGGTACCCTAGTTTCCTTGGCGTCTGAGCTGCCAGTGTGCATTTTCTTTGCCAGCTTGCGCCTATCTCTCCTTGCCTTCTTGCGTTCGGCTTGGCTCTTATACTTGTAAAAGCCTCCCGTCTCCGAGCCAGTTTGCTCGGGGGCAGGAGACCTTAACAAGTCTTCTTCATCCCTAACAGAGAGGTTGCTAAGTGATGTTACTATGGGAGGTATTCCCTCGGCGTTTTAGGTGCCTCAGGAATTCCGTCCTTGTTGGTTAAATTTTGTTTTTCTGAATTCTTCTCTATTGGAGAAGGGGTTTCCATTTTTTTAAAGATTTAAGGGGGGGTACAAAACAAATAGCACCCTCAGCGTACCCTACCGAGGGTAGCGGCAGTTTAATACGGGGCGGAGTACCGCCACTCCCCCACCCCGAGTCGTTCACGACAGCATTTTGACACTGAACGAGGGCCCGCCCTCCGGAGACAACATGATCCTGCATGGTTTTTTTGCATTGTCAGCCCCGTCGAATGTCCTGGTTTCGACCCCACCCCATCCTAGTGGCAGGGTGTCTCCCAAGTCCACGCAACTAGTCTAACAAGGCTACCATGCAGGGCCATCCATCCCCGGCGGGCGCCCCTCCGTCCAGCCCTCCCCCTGCTGCCTCGGAGGAGCCAGCACACGGGTCCCCGCCCGAAAAGCGTTCCCGTGTGCCGGCCCCTCCGCGGGGCCATCAGCACGTTTCCTCCGACCTTAGCCCCAGGGGTGTCGGTACCTTGGCCATTAGCTAGCAATATCTTGCCACCATCCTGAATATTGCTAGCCACTGTTACCAGATGCGCCAGGCGTGTAGTTCATGCTTCGGAGGGAACGTGTCCCCTCCCAACCATAAACACCCGCACTCTTGGAGGACGACCGACCTTGCATCCAATAGGATCTACTTTAGTGGACAGTATTAAAAGTACAATATAGTACATTACTACAGCGGCCAGCAAAAGAGGCATTGATGGACGAACGTGTAAATGTGAGCCGAGGCGAAGCCGCGGCGCACATACTTAAGTTCATCAATGCCTAGTTGTGGCCAGGCTTGTATAGTACTTTTCTTAAATCACGCGAGGAAATGAAAAGTATGTAGTACCTAGGCAGAAGATTTTATTTGAAAATACAATTACTTTTCAAAATCAATGACGAACAACGAACAACAATATTTTTTCACGCGCCAAAGTGATTAATTTGTTTTTTTTATTCAATATACAGCTTTCTATTTGCAAGCCAGTTCGAAATTTAAATAAAACCTTTGATAAGTTACCTCCTTGGTTGCCATGTTTCGGAGTAAAAGATAGTTCCATTTTTTTGGTTGCTCGATATACGAAAAATATGGCACATAGCGCCCCACGCTTTTTTCACAATAATACTAGTATTTTTCGTTTATTGTATTGTCACTGATTATTTTATCATCTGTCAAAAACGACATTTTGTTTTAAAAATGTTTGAAATACCTAGGCGTGACGTTATAGTTTTGCAGCGTCATTTATGTTCTCATTTTGTGATTTTTGAGAATTAAAAATCGAAGACTTGATGAAAAACAAAACGAGTAAGGTTTTCCGCAGTTTAAGTAGGAGAGCAATTTAGTGATCAAGAGCAGAGATTTGTTACCATAGATGGGTTATGCACTAACAAACCACATTTGAAAATCGAATCCATTTACACACACATTATAATAGGTACCTACCGAATGCTACTATGAAAAGAGATGCCAATTGGCATCTTTTTTTTGCTTCACTTTTAGGACGCATATAACCTATCTACCTCCCCTTATATATAGCATATCTCTGATCAAGAGTTTATTTCTGAGGCTGTCGTCATCCCTATTGTACACAGGCCAGCACATCAAGCTACACACTTTGGACTTTGTACCGTTCTTATGGCGAATGCGTATGGATCAGAATCCTACTACGAGTGTATAGCTTGATGTGCTGGCCTCTGTACAAAGTTTGAATTAAATCTGTCCGTTTAAAGTGGGTCAAAATCAAGTGCAAAGGAGTCGGTTACAAGCATAAATAAATATAAATAAATATTCTCGGACAAATCACACATGGTCATCTGGCCCCAAAGTAGGATTCCCTGTGTTATGGGTTACCAGAGACTGATATACATACTTATATACGTTTAAATACATACATATATAGATATATTTAACACCCAGACACAGAGCAAACAAATCTGCTCATCACACAAATGCTTGCCCTGGGTGGGGATCGAACCCACAACTCTCGGATCAGTAGTCAAGGGCACTAACCACTGAGCCACCGTGTCAGTCAAAATGCATACATACTTTGATAATCTCGATATCCAGTCGTGTTATTAATTAAAACTCTGCCTGAATGATTTGATATGTATTTATTTTTCGTACTCCGCACCACACATGACACAACACAGCCGAACCAAAAAGCAACCCATAACCTGTCAAAATCCTAGACTGCGGGGAGGGCGTGAGGGAGTGTCGCGCAGCTGCGTTCCATTCCATCACACATACAAACATACATACATACAGGTGAAGCTAATATAAGCGTGTAAATGAAACACAATCGATCAATTAACGAATCACTCTATCTTAACATAATATGAGACCGTATCATCGAGGTACAACCAACATTAACCTTCACGGTAGACTGTAAAATCACAACGGCTACGAGGCTTCGAGGCATTTTGACCGCCTCCGTGGTGTAATGGTTAGTCCATTCGCTTCGCAACAGGAGGTCGCGGGTTCGATTCCCGGCGGGGTCAACTTGTAAGACTCGGTTTGGTTGGTGGTAGGGCATTTTCTAAGCCCGCCTGGCTAGCTACCACCATCTTATATCTAAGTCTTGCCGCCAAACATCAGTGTTAACAAAATTGATGTGTTCCGGCTTGAAGATAAGATAGCCAGTTCTCCATTGCATTGGGGAATCTTAGTAAGCCCGCTTTCATCTTCGGCATCATCGTCTTTTACCATCAGGTGAGATGATGGCACGGGCTTACCAATTGTGAATAAAAAAAAATCAATTGAATTAACTTCACGGTAGACCGTAAAATCGCAACGGCTACGACCGCTACGGGCTACGAGGCATTTAAATCAATTGAATTAACTTTACGGCGGGGCCGTAAAATTGTGTGGCATGCGCTTGCTCTCCGCGTGTTACTGTTAAATAAAATATTAAAGGTATAAAATTTGTTTCAAGTAATTAGTGTTAAATATATCTATATATGTATGTATTTAAACGTATATAAGTATGTATATTAGTCTCTGGTAACCCATAACACAGGGAATCCTACTTTGGGGCCAGATGACCATGTGTGATTTGTCCCAGAATATTTATTTATTTATTTATTTTTATACAGGGTGACTGTTTAGACAACGGACGCATTTTAGGAGGTGAATCAGAAGACGAAACTGAGCAACTTTTCTCAAGACACCTATGGTCGATTCTCAAAAAAAAAACAGATTTTTCATACAAATTGGTTAGCTCATTAGCTAACTTTGTATGAGAAGTCCAATTTTTTTTTTGCGAATTGGCCATTAGTGCCTTGGGAAAAATTGTTCAGTTACGTCTTCTGATTCACCTCCTAAAATGCGTCCGTCGTCTAACCAGTCACCCTGTATATGTCCCTGCCATCTGGTTAAAACTGCAATGTGATTGAAAGGCTAGCCCGTTGATTGAATGACGACATTCAATTGAATGTCTAAAGGACAACTGGCGAAGTTGTTGAATGTAACGTTCAACGACGACTTTGCCGAACGTCATTTAGCCATGTCGTTGAATGGGATATTCTGAATATCATCATCACCTCATATCAGCCGAAGGACGTCCACTGCTGGACATAGGCCTCCCCCAAGGATTTCCACGAATATACTCCGAATAAAAAACAGATGATTTATTCTTCTGTGAAGCATTCTGCTACACATGGGGGAGCCTTGCGTTAATCAAACTTGACCGACTCGACGCTCACTTCGCTCGCTCATTTACAGTTTTATGAAAAAACTAATTTATGCCAACTCTCTTTTCGCTGTATGGGATTTTACGTCCGCTATGTTCAAAGGGCTAGCTTACAATCCGCCAACTAATTGAACGTTGAGTGACGCTTGTTCAATCAACGTTCGGCCTAGTCATCAATTAAATGTCACCATTTAATGAACAGGTTAGGCAGTTAGTTGAATGGCTAAATTAACCAGTTGGCGGCGATATATATACTACTTATGTATATGTATTTAATGTTGACTGAAAATGAACGAAGAAATAAATTTTTTTCTAAAAATGAAGAAAATAGGAACATGTGACGTCATAATTTTTTAACGGCATGACGTACTCGTTTCATGAATTTTATTTATTAAGAATTAATGGAAAACAAAACGAGAAATGTTTTTTAAATTTCAGGAGCAGAGCAATTTAGGAAATATATTTCATCATTTGAATTTTAAGTGGCATTGGGCAGGGCACATATAGCTCGTAGAACAGATGGCCGTTGGGGTACTAAAGTTCTCGAGTGGTGAGCGCGCACCGGAAGACGTAGGTAGGCAGCCTCCCACACGGTGGACCAACGACCTGGTGAAGGTTACGGGAAGCCGCTGGATGCGGTCAGCGCAGGACCGGTCGTTGTGGAAATCCTTGGAGGAGGCCTTCGTCCAGCAGTGAACATCTTTCGGCTGATATCATGGAGCAAAACACCAGTGGAGAGCGCGTGCGGGGGCGACTCCGCTCACCAAACTTTTGCTATTAGCAAAGTATATATATTAGTACTAACTAACATACAGTATAGACACTTCCTGCCGCTCTCTAGATTGCGACCTCACTCCCTCGTCACCCAGATTAATACAGATTGGTTACATTTTGGTTGTCGAACGTATAGGATTTCGCCGCCATTTTGTTTTTTCCCTCATTTAATTTTTGAAATGTCATTTCAAAAATTCGTTGTATGAAGTGTCCAGGGTGTGCTATTAGTAGGGCATGTTGGTCGAATAAAATATCACGTCCCATTACGTCATAATAGCGTTAGCCAACGGTAGCGTTCGCTATCGGCTCTCCATCCAATGGCAGCGCTCGCTATCACGCCTCCCCCTGGCAAAAATCGGTGAGTTGCGTTTGGAATAAATTATGCACGTGTACACTCTCTCCACTGGTTTTTTGCTCCATGGCTGATATGATGATGATGATTTCATGATTTATTTTTGACACAGTCAATATCTTTACATTCTTTACCAACTTTTACCGTAGAAGATTTAATAAAAAATAAATAAAAAAAAGATTTTTTTTTATCTTGTCGACTCGTAGGTATAGAACTAGATTTATCTGCGTTCGTAGCCGATAGGTGGAGAAAAACTTTCATTCAGCCAATATAGTACTTAACAGTATTTTTTTAATCCACAATTGGTAAGCCCTTAGCATCATCTTACCTGATGGCAAGTCACTATGATACCGAAGATAGAAGCGGGCTTAGGTACCAAGATTCCCCAACGCAATAGGCAATGAGAAACTGGCTAGGTATCTTCAAGCCGGAACACATCAATGCTGTTAACATTGACATTTGGCGGCAAGACTTAGATAAGATGGTGGTAGCTAGCCAGGCGGGCTTAGAAAATGCCCCACCACCAACCAAACCGAGTCTTACAAAGTTAGGCTCTGCCGGGAAACGAACCCGAGACCTCCTGATGTGAAGCTAATGGACTTAAGTATTACGTTACGATGGCGGTTAATCTAAAATGTATCTAAAATAAATCATAAAATATTATTCACTAAATAACATGTCTCCTACAAAAACACAATAGTTATTTATGATACAAGGTTGGTAAAAGGTCAATAACAAACGAGTGACATTTGTGAGCCCGAGCTTTAGGCGAGGGTTGACCATCGTCACGAGTTTTTTATTTTCTTTTACACCCATGTATCATACGAAGTTTTCCAATACAGAGAGAAAACAGGTAAAATAAAAAACGATCGTGACAGCAAAACAAAATATACATACATGTCTATCAAGGTTTCGGCAACCAAAGTTCATTTTACGCGACTTGTGGCTCATTTTAAATGTCCGGGAAGTTATCTCACTTGGTTTTACTTATACATACACAATAAGTATTTTTTATTACACTTAAATTAACCTGTGGATTAACTATTCATAATTTTATTCGTTTTAACAACTAAAACATCTCAAATCAGTTTTACGAAAATTGCGCCATATTTTAGCTAGCACACGTACGCATGCGTAAGTTTTTTTAATCCTTACTAATATTATAAATGTGAAAATGTGTTTGTTTGTTTGTTACCTTTTCACGCTTTAACGCCTTGACCAATCTTAATAAAATTTGGCATGAAGGTAGCCTGTGTCACAAGTAAGGAAGGACATAGGCTACTTTTTATCCCGTGAAAATAGCATAGCCCGATGCATTTCCCGAGAGAACTAAAAGTATACTCTTTTTTGGTTAATTAACATCGCAACGGAACAATGGATTGTGTGATTTTTTGCACCGACATGGTTGAGGTGGTGGGAAATGACACGATTTACTAATAAGCATATCCTGACATAGTTCCCGAGGGATGTGGAGAAAATTCATGTCCATGCTGCTCGCGCACCGCGCACCCTCTAAGTCAGTCAAAAAAACGATGTCCACGCGGGCGAAGCCGCTGGCAAAAGCTAGTATTATCATAAATAGACTACAATAAGGCTTGGGACAATAATTATTATAAGCATTAAAACCTCCTTGGAAAAGACGACATATTCCTTGCTGTAACCTATGCGCTTCATTCATATTTATTCTCTTTTCTTCACAAAGACACAAACCCAAAGGAATCTATTTAGCTAGCGTTATGTACTAACCTCACGGAGGAACAACCTATCTCTTTTAAAATTTTCCTACCAAAAGTCTTAAAGAAGATTCTGTATCTTTGGTTATTATATTTTTTATTAGCTAGAAATGTCTTTATCATCTGAGCTAGAAATTAAAAAAAAGTAGTAAAGTAAAAGCACGTGTGCGATAAAATCTATTTTGCGCACACTTAACTAGCATATAAAGGACCACTTTTCGAGCAACTGTATTAAAAAAAAAATCTTGGAGTTGAACTGTACACGTTGTAAAAAAAAATTGAACTTCCCATACTAAGTTGGCTGATAGCTGATCGAGTTAGTATGGGAGAGCCAAATTTTTTTCTGCGATTTGACTATGGGTTTCTTGGGAAAAGTTGTTCAGTTTCATGGGTAAAAGCACCAGTTAAAATAGTTTCAGCAAATTTTGTTAGACCTTATATACAGTGAAGTAAACATATTTGTGTCTGACGTTTGCCTGTCAGCGATCTGGCTGAAGACCCAAGAGCCAGACTAACCCGACACTATACCGAAGATATCCCGGACGTCAGCCTGTACGAGATTAGAATGGCTCTCAAACAGCTCAAGAAAAATAAGGCACCGGGTGATGATGGCATTACGGCTGAACTTCTGATAGCAGGTGGATCACCGGTACTAAAAGCTCTTCAGAAGTTATTTAATTCCATTATACTCGAGGGACAAACGCCTAAGGCATGGCACAGAAAGTGTGGTCGTGCTTTCCTTCAAAAAGGGAGACAAAACCCTGCTGAAGAACTACAGACCCATCTCACTTCTGAGCCATATCTACAAGCTGTTTTCGAGAGTCATTACGAATCGTCTCGCACGCAGGATTGACGACTTCCAGCCTCCCGAACAAGCCGGTTTCCGAAAAGGCTTTAGTACCATAGACCACATACATACGCTGCGGCAGATTATACAGAAGACCGAAGAGTACAATCAGCCACTATGCTTGGCGTTTATGAACTATGAGAAAGCCTTTGATTCAGTCGAAATCTGGGCTGTGCTACAGTCTCTCCAGCGGTGCCAAATTGACCATCGATACATTGAGGTGTTGAAGTGTCTGTATGAAAGCGCCACCATGTCGGTTCGCCTCCAGGATCAGAACTCGAAACCTATCCAGTTGCAGCGAGAGGTGAGACAGGGAGACGTTATATCTCCGAAACTGTTCTCCGCCGCCCTGGAAGATGTTTTTTAAGTTTCTGGACTGGGGTGGACTCGGCATCAATGTCAACGGCGAGTACATATCTCACCTCCGATTCGCTGACGATATAGTGGTCATGGCTGAAACTATGGAAGACCTAAGCACAATGCTCGATGGCCTCAGTAAAGTCTCTCAACAAGTGGGTCTTAAATTTAACATGGACAAGGCGAAAGTATTGTTAAATGTCCGTGTCGCACCCACCCCTCTAAAGGTTGGAGACTCTACACTGGAAATTGTTGACGAATATGTATACCTCGGACGAACAGTCCAGCTAGGCAGGTCCAACTTCAAGAAAGAGATCAATCGACGAATCCAACTCGGCTGGACAGCGTTCGGGAAGCTTCGCAATATCTTCACGTCCCAAATACCGCAGTGTCTCAAGACTATATAAGGTCTTTGACCAGTGTGTGTTGCCAGTGATGACTTACGGAACTCAGACATGGTCGCTTACTATAGGCCTCATAAGAAGGCTCAAGGTCACCCAAAGGGCAATGGAGCGTGCTATGCTCGGAGTTTCTCTGCGTGATAGAATCAGAAACGAGGAGATCCGCAGGAGAACTAAAGTAACCGACATAGCTCACAGAATCGCTACACTGAAGTGGCAGTGGGCAGGGCACATAGCTCGTAGAACAGATGGCCGATGGGGTAGTAAAGTTCTCGAGTGGCGACCGCGCACCGAAAAACGTAGCGTAGGCAGGCCTCCCACGCGGTGGACCGATGACCTGGTGAAGATCGCGGGAAGCCGATGAATGCTGGCAGCGCAGGACCGGTCGTCGTGGAGATCCTTGGGGAGGCCTTTGTCCAGCAGTGGACGATTTGTGGCTGATATGATGATGATGATGATGATTTGTGTCCACCATGTTAGGACACATTGACTTGGAGCCTAAATAATAAAACTCTTCAACAGATTATTTGCCACATCCCCACACACGAAAGAGTACTTCAAAATGATTCGCAACGTGCCCGAAGAGGATTACATCCAGAATCCTCAGTTCAAGGCGCACGTCATCAATCTGATGTCGTCACTAAACCAAGCGGTCGAGAATCTCAACCAAGCGGAGGTGGTTGTGGTGATGATGAATAAGCTGGGAGCTTCACACAGCAAGAGACTGATTAAGGAGCAGGACTTTCAAGTAAGTATAGATCGCGGCATCTAAGTTGCACGGTCTCAACGAAGTGCGGGGCGCGGGGGTCGCGCACACCAAGGGACGCCAGCCTCCCGCGTAACCCGCGCTACTCCCGCGCGCTCCCTACCTGCACGAACGACCTCCATTTGTGTACAACTTATACGCCTCGCATTGTACCTGGATGAAGTAGGTGGAACCACGGATCAGATAAATAAGGTTGGATTGGAAATGTGCGCTAGTCAGGCGCGCCTCAAGTATGATTAGACAATCATTCTTAACCGAAGCACGCGTTCATACTTTTTATTTGCGTGTGGTTGTGTGTAACGTACAGACTCTCGAAATGGTGTGAGACACAATTGCAGCCCTGTGTTCCAAGTGTATTTTGTTTATTAGTGCGCGCAATTCGTGTATGTATTATTGTTGCTTTTGTGGAGTTGTTGGGTGGGAGACAGGCGGCGACGCTGGTTTTCAAACAAAAGTGTGACTATTGCCAATCCAACCTTATTTAATCTTATCCGTGGGTGGAACAATATATGGAATGTTGATAGGATCCGACCCGATAACAGAGTTCTAAATACTTATAAGTACTAACTATTTTACCAAACACTGTTGCGATCTTGATATGCGATTTATTTATGCAAAAAAACTGTATAGTTAGGAACTCATCATATCAGCCGAAAAACGTCCACTGTTGGGCAAAGGCCTCCCCCAAGGATTGCGACGACCGGTCCTACGCTGCTCGCATCCAGCGGCTTTCCGCGATCATCACCAGGTCGTCTGTCCACTAACGCTACGTTTTCCGGTGTGCGGTGGCCACTCGAGAACTTTACTGTCCGAACGGTCATCTGTTCTAGAAGTGTAGAACCGATAGTTAGGAACTAGTTCATTTTATTTTTTCAAAAATTATATAGCACATTGTACGACAAATCTTGAGTTGTCCAAGAAAAATAAACATTGTTCTAAATTTTCTGAATGCACCAGATAATATACGCAGATACAGAAAATTGTAGGGGTCAGACAAAGTTCTGCTATACTTATTTCTTTGAAAATGATACAAAAATAGCAAGGAGAGTGACTGGAGGAGATAGAGGTACACTAGTGGTGATTTATTTATTATAATTTATTATTTTATTATATAAACGACCCAGCAGCCTTAAGGCCTTAGGATCGGTCAAATGACAATATTCAATTCAAATTATTGAAAGACTGTGTGAAGCTATCACCATGGAAAAAATATATAATAGGTATATTTAAAGTTACAAAAATTGATTTAATTGAATAAAATTTTTAAATATTACCACTTTTGAAGTAAAAAAATATACTCTATACCTTGCAAAATTTCTCGAAAACAAATAGTTAATAATAAATTATGGATCTGATGAAAAGCGCACTCTATCAACGCCCTATACCTGCCACCCAGGAGCTTCCTGCGTTCAGCCATTTTCCGCTTCAATGACACTTAAAAGAGTCGTTAGTGAATAATCATTTATTACTTATTTTAGACTAACTGTTTCCCACGGCTTCACCCGCGCGGACGTTTCTATGACTTTTCGAGGGTGCGCAAAAATTGAGCGTGGAAAAAGTAGTCTATGTGTTAATCCAGGTCCTAATCTGTGTACCTACCAAATTTCAGCCATATCCGTTCAGTAGTATTTGCGTGAAGAAGTAACAAACATACACACTCACAAACTTTCGCCTTTATAATATTAGTGTGATACCAAAATTTTAGATTAACCGCCACCGTGACGTAATGCTTAAGTCTACTAGCTTCACATCAGGAGGTCACGGGTTTCGTTCCCGGTTTCATACAAAACGAACTCAGGATAGAAATAGGAATAAAAATAGTTAGGTTAAGTACCGCGTAAGTAAGTACACCTTCGCGGGCGAAAATGGTGACTTTACGTACGTTCTGACACTTTGGACTGCGTGGCCGACCGTGAATCTAGTTTAAATAAGTGGTCGAAAAATACACGGGTAAAGAAAAATGTTTAACCACCTCCATGGCGTAATGGCTAAGTCTATTAGCTTCACATCTGGAGGTAGCAGGTTCGATTCCCGGTGGAGTAGCGTCTAACTTTGTAAGGTTCGATTTGGTTGGTGGACAGGACCAACTTATCTAAGTCTTACCGCCAAGCTTCAATGCTAACAACATTGATGTGTTCCGGCTTAAGATAAGATAGCCAGCTCCCTGTTGCGTTGGGGAATCTTAGTAAGCCAAACTAATGTTTTCCCTTATTTGCAGGACCTGAAAAATGTGATAGTGAATATGTTCATCGAGGTCCTAAAGCTGGACAGCGCCGCGCTAAGCGCCTGGGGCAAGACTGTCGATTTCTGGTACAAGCACATATTCCTCACGCTCAACAACCAGGCGCAGACGAGTTAACAGGCTATCCACAGATTACCATAAAATATTGAAATAAGAAAATTGATGACTGCTGTAAATTGATGATTGACTCTATTCCTCATACTGAACAACTTTTTTCCAATGAACCCACTGTAGGTCTTCAGGGTAAAGTTGTTCAGTATGATTAGTAGAAGTCCAGTTAACGGGTCCTGCACCAATTTTGTTACACTTGTAGATGTCGCTGCAGTTATGTAGAATATACAGGGTGTAAAAAAACTGGTGTAGGACCCGTTAACTGGGGGTTCTCCTCATCATACTGAACAACTTTCCCCAAGGAACCCATAGTCAATATTCAAAAAAAAATTGACCCTCCATACTAAAATGCACGAAATTGGTCGATCAGCTGATCGATTTTTTTTTGCGATTTCAGCAATGTCCTAGAACAAAAGTTGTTCAGTATGATGAGTAGAAGCACCAGTTAACGGGACCTACACCAATTTTGTTACACCCTGTATAGTTATGTTATATTGGTCAGACTCTCCGGTATTTTTACATACAGGGTTCAAATTATGCGATGTTTTACAAAATTGGAGTGTACGAGTTGATGAATGAGAAAGTGGGCTTTTAAAATCAACTTTCCCCAAAGAATACATTACAATACAGGTTATATAAAAAAAAATCGAGCGAGACCTACAGTACTCGCATATAATGTGTAACATGTGACAAAATACTTTAGGTTAGTTAGATTTGATGACGATATTGTACCTGGGTGGCGGATCTGACAGTAACGAAAAAAACCGACCAAGTGCGAGTCGGACTCTCGTAAAGTAGAATTCCGCGCTTTCGCGAATTCCTGTTACATATTTCCGTCCCATTTCACGAAATCACTCCCACAAATTGCAGGAAAGCGAGAGCAAAGATGTTACACATCAATAAAATTGATGTTAGGAACCTTAAAATGAGGACTCCATTCCTCATACTGAACAACTTTTTTCCAATGAACCCACTGCAGGTCTTCAGGTGAAATTTGTTCAATATGATGAGTAGAAGTTCAGTTAACGGGTTCTGCACCAATTTTGCAACACATGTAGATGTAGCAGCCTTTATGTAGAATCCGCCGGTTTGTAAAACGGCGGATTTTGCGCCGCTTTGTAAAACGGCGAATTTTGCGCCGCTTTGTAAAACGGCGGATTTTGCGCCGCTTTGTAAACTAGGTACTGAGTAAAAAAGCTTCGAATAAAACCGATGAGTTCTTCTTCTGCGAAGCATTCTGCTACGTAGTTTTATAACTACTTCTTTGACTGTATAATCAATCAAACCTGACCGAACCTAATATTGCTCGCTTCGCACGCTCATTTACAATTTTTCACTGAGTAGTTTTTACATAAAGCGGCCGCCTCATGCAATGCGGCGTACTTTATTTCAGCCGAATTGCAATCCGACTGAACGTGATGTCGCCGCATTACAAAACGCCGCCGTTTTACAATCCGACGTTATTCAGCGCGCTGTTTTACAAAACGGCTGATTCTACAATACGGCTGCCACATAATATACATAAGATGGTAATATGTGATTTTTAACTAATAAGTACCAATATAACACACGTATTTGGTTATGTTGCAAAGGTTAGGAAAAAAAACTGTTAATATCATAGATTTTTAGAATTCAACCCTAAGTGTTGGTACAAAAAAAAACTTTTTTTAATATTTGACTATTTTTCGCAATGTATCAGTGATTTATATAACAACTATGTTTTTTTACACGTGGTCGATCCATTAAGGATAATCGCATGAGAATTGGTTTATTTTCCTAAAAAAAGTAAAAATTGACAGCGCACAGTCTTACAGTGATATACAGGGAGCCGCAAAATGGTTGAATCAATATTACTTGGCTAAGGGCCTATCAGATGAGCTGAAATGACCTTGGCAAAATGTGGCCAAGTGCGTGTCTGTCCACGCGCAAAGTAGGGTTCCGCATTATTTTCAAAAAATAAATATATATTTTGAGAAACAAAGTTATTTTTACAGATGAATGCGGAAACCCTACTATGAGCGTGGTTAGACACGTACTTGGCCAATTTTTACTAAGGTCATTACAGCTCATCTGATAGGTTCTTAACCACTATATCAATTTGAATAAATCATTATTTATATATTATTATATTTTCAGCTCATATACGTCCCCACCGAGGGGCTCGAGCCTAATCCTTAGTCGACCACGCGGGCCCAGTGCGGGTTGGTCGACTTCACACACAACCTGCGAGTTTCTTCGCAAGCGTGTGCAGGTTTCCTCACGATGTTTTCCTTCACCGTAAGAGCATCAGATAAACGTACATATGAAATCTAAATTCGATATTCATTAGTACGTGGCAGGATTTGAACCACGACCTCCCGGACAGGAGGCGGCGCACCTAGCCGTTACACCACCGACGACGCTCTTTACGACTAAATAATTATGGGACACATAATAAACAATATGAACATAATTTCTCATCATTAGGTACTATGAATCGCATTGAAGGCAACTAATCAATGGGTATTACATAGGCCCTACTGAACGACTTTATGTTCACATTGTGTTAGTGGTGCTGACTGTATTGTGCCAGTAGCTGTTTGTAGATGTCGGCGGAAGATCTTAAAGAATCCAGCAGATCGTAAGAATCCGACAGACGTCAAAGCGATCGCGATCTGCCGGATTCTTACGATCTATCGCCCACATGTACAGAGGCCAGCACATCAAGCTATACACTCGTAGTGTGATTCTGAACCATACGCATTTGCCATAAGAACGGTACAAAGTCCAAAGTGTGTAGCTTGATGTGCTGGCCTGTGTTCATTGTCATAATCAAGAAAACACAGAATTCATGCAAACCATTCACAATTTTAATTGTTTTAACACTGAATGTTATGTGAAATTTGTGGTGGTGATATGTGTAGTGATTGATGATCTGGAGTGACGACCGCGCACCGGAAAACGTAGCGTAGGGATAGGGATGCCTTCCACGCGGTGGACCGACGATATGGTAAAGATCGCGGGAAGCCGCTGGATGCGGGCAGCGCAGGACCGGTCGTCGTGTAAATCCTTAGGGGAGACCTTTTTCCAGCAGTGGACGTTTTGCGGCTGATATGATGATGATGATGATAAGTGTAAAAAGATTATGTATGTAGTGAAATGAACAATGGAAAATCCAGAAACACGACGTAATTGGTGTGTATTTTCATAATTGCGACAAAATTTAGATTTGTACCAATATATGTACAGGTCGCGCCAAACTTTATTTCGGCTCTGAAGTTGGTCGCAACATGCGTCGCACTAGCAAAGTTTGGGTGTTAGTAGTAATCACTCGCATCACACTTCAGATCAGTAATAAAGTTTAGCGCGAGCTGTACTGCTACATTTATACAAAAATTGTAAAATGCGCAATTCTCAATGTTTTAATATTTTATACAAAATTTCTAGCAAAAGTTTTTTTTAATTAGTGACTTTGGTATACTATATATGTAATCAAAATATAAATTATGAATTTTAATTTGAATTTGTGTAGGTAGATAGTATTTTAAAATGTTAATTTCTAGTTAGTTAGGAGTGCGTTTGTATATTTTCTAGGATCAAGAATGTATAATTTTATATGCCAAATAATTAATCAATATATTTTACCTTAATAATGAATAGCACTGACGTATTGTGTAAGATTGTAAAAATTAACCTGAATGTTAAATTGATCAATAAATTTTATAAAAAAAACAACTAATAGTCTAATTATTTTTTTCTCTTTAGAAAAACATGAACTAACATCCAAATATTAATTTACTAAGATATTTCTATTTTAACCGCGCAAAATAGGAGGAGGTTCTCATGTCGATCAGTATATTTTTTATGTATGATCACGCATGACATTTTTATGTACGATCACGCATGACATTTTTATGTACGATCACGCATGACATTTTTATGTGCGATCACGCATGACATTTTTATGTATGATCACGCATGACATTTTACAGAGAGTAGTCAGACTTCGATAGAAAAATATATTTAAATTTTAGATAAACAAATCAAATTGAGATAATTAAAAAAAAAAATTAAATATTTTTAGTATTAAAAAATAGGGAATGATTGATTGATTATTTATTCACCCACTGAATTTTCACCTGTGAACCGATTTTGTTTTGGCTCAACTGATTAGGTTTAATGACACTTGTTTTGCTTATCCATTCGTCTTAATGAGAATTTTATACTTTATTTATGATTTATGGGTTACGCCTTACCATCGATGCTCTGATAACGGGGACAGAAGCCTAAAAAGTAGGTCATCAAAAAAAAGTAGCTATAGGTCATCATAAAAATAAGCAGGTAGCGATTATTAATATGTTTTAGCCACAAAAAAAAACTTTTTTTAACTAACAAATCAATAGAAAAAAAAAGGAACTGAAACATGTTGATGAGCTGATAATAGAAGGTACAACTCTTTAACGGTTAGGAGTTAGAGGATAATTCTTTAAATATTATTCGTAGATACCTAGGCATACCAATAGTTGTATCTGTCATCAAGTCAGGATCTGATGATCGAATCCCAGTGAAAACTAGAGCAAGCAACCCTCGAATTTTATAGGCATGTATTACGTGTTTGTGAATTTTTTAAAGCTATTCAAGTTTTTGCGTCTGTTATTCATCATCTCACGCTGATGATCTGATACAACTCCTTAACGTTTAGGAGTTGGAGGATATTTTTTTTATTATTATATCGTAGGTACGTATAGACCAATAGTTGTACTTTTTCAGGTTATTCCGGTGAGCTGATGATGGAAGGTTTAACTTCGTTAACTATCGTGCTGCTGAAATGATGATGGAAGCCACCGGACTCTGTATCGGTTAATGAAACACATTCATTATGATATGATGACTTCTATTGACGAATATGTGATTGGTTTTAAAATAGCTAAAAATTAAAATAAAAGTTTACAAAAATAAAAACCGAGATCAAAACAAATTCACTCAAAAGCATCAAATAATTCTTTTAAAACGACTTCAAAAAAAGGAGGAGGTTTCTCAATTCGACCGTATATACAAGGTGATTACGGGTCGTGGAGCAAGAAAGAAGCATTTAACTTACTTTCTCCTAAGGATCACGATAGGTTAGGACTAACAGTACACCAGCGACTTTTACTTTTAGTCAGCAAAAAAAAACTGCGATAATTCAAGATCATGGTCACCCTACTATTAATAAAAATTAATAAAAAGGTGTAATTAAAAGTAGGGTGACCACGCATTTTGAGTAAATAATAATTTTTAAATAAAAATACGTAAATAACGAATCATCTTTGTTTCAATTAAAATAAATACATGTAGCATCGCAATCATTTACTGAGTCAGAAAAAAATGCCTGGGATCACGACCCCGAAATCACCCTGTATATTATGCGTGTTCGCGGATAACCGATTTTGATAAGCCTTTTTTTGTTGGAAAGGAGATATTCCAAGGGTGGTACCATGATAAGGAAACCAGGATCTGATGATGGCATCCCAGAGAAATCGAGAGGAACCTTCTAAATCGTACTGGCGTCTAGTACGTTTGAAGTCGTTTTTTTTTTGTTTAAAATTATATACATGAATATACGAAATTAACTAACAATAACGAAATAAAAGGTAGGTACGAATAAAATTAAGAGGTTAAAATATTTTTTAAAGGTCGGTGCCAGCAAAGCCATCGAATCTAAAACATTTGATAGGTAAGTATCTGTGTGCTGGTACCGAACGCGACCTCAAAAAAATTTTAAGCCCCTAATTTGATTCGTACTTACCTTTGATTTCGTTATTGTTGGTTAATTTTGTGTATTCATAAACAGGGTTACAGGTTAAGTTAAATCCTTTAAGGGGATAAACTACATCTCATTTGCAACAAAAAAATCATATTAACTGGAGGTCGGAAGTCAGCTGTTGTCAAGTTACAGTTACAGCCCATTTAATTATATAATTGTGTATGAAAAACGCATTAGTTTAAAAAGTTTGTGATTGAAAAAAAATACCACTCAGTTGGCGTGCAAAATAAAGTATAAACTTCCTCATTTTATCATTATTGCATTTTATCAGCTTTCCAACAAAGTTAAAAAGTTAAAAAAAAATACAAATTAGTTCCAACAAAAAACGATTGCTGTCAAAAGGGTGCCGAAATCCCATATTATACAGGTGTAACAAAGTTGGTGTAGGTCCCGTTAACTGGGCTTCTACTCATCATACTGAACAACATGTGTTCTACGATTTTGCTAAAATCGTAAAAAAAATCTTTACTCTTCATACAAATCGATCAGCTGATCGACCGATTTTGTGCATTTTAGTATGGAGGGTCCAATTTTTTTTTCAGAATTTACTATGGGTTCCTTGGAGAAAGTTGTTCAGTATGAAAATTATGACCCCCAGTTAACGGGACCCACACCAATTTTGTTACATCCTGTATAATCCAACAATTTTCTATGGAAAAAATCAAGTTCGAATTTATTGGATGATCTTGTTAATCAAAGTTAGTCAATTGATACAAGAGGGTCAGAGATGTCTGTTAATGCGATCAACATGAGAAATATTGGAATTAAAAAAACATACAAAAATGTTTTTAAAAATTTATATGGGACTTGAGGAACCTATTTGACAGCAATCATTGTTTTTTATTGCAACTAATTTGCATTTTTTTAACTTTTTACTTTGTTGGAAAGCTGATAAAATGCAATAATGATAAAATGAGGAAGTTTATACCGTATTTTGCACGCCAACTGAATTTTTTTTTGAAAAATAACACGCTAAAACTTAAACTTAAAATTCTCTATTTCTTCTTCTTTTTCTGAACGTGAAGTATAAATTATTACATCGCAATCTCAGCATTTCCATAACGTCTGCATCCCTACATTTCTGCCGACAGAATGATCGAAGATGTGCGTCGCGTGCGTTGAGTCTGCGTAAAATCCGCGACGGACTTTTTGCATGCCATGCACACATTTTGTGCGCCACAAACTCGATCGCACAAAAAGAGTGTCGTCTACGCTGCACCTCAATATGACTTTTTTGTTGCAAATTATATGTTTTTTATCCCCTTGGATTTAGGTTGACTTAACCTGTAATCCTGTATTCTTTATGAAGTAACTTTTTAGGTTTTCAAATTTTTATTTTTATTGTGCTAATACAGTGTAAACTCTAT